>JAKZGU010000103.1:0-149884 GCA_022837005.1 Calonectria pteridis | reverse complement strand
ATTAAATAATATAATATAGGCTATTTTTTAAATATTTTTAATAAATACTTAATATATTTACTATTTTATTATTTTATATATATTAATTATATTAATCTTATTTATTAATTATATTATATTTATATAATTATACCTAAAGATATTTAAAATCTTTATATAAATACTTATAATTATATTTATATACCTATAAAGCCTATAAATACTTATAATCTCTTATTTTATTATCTAAAAATATCTATAGGCCTTATAAATATCTAAATATAACTATAGGTACCTTTAGGACTTATTTTATATCTAGTCTAATCAAAAAGTATATAGGGCCTACCCATTTATAAGTACCCATGGGTATGATGAACTCTATCGGTAAGTATTTCTGTGCAACAGGAAAATGAACGGGTAGAATATTAACGCTGCGACAGTGAGCGATCTTGGAGTTTTCCCGACAGCAGCATTCAACCTGAGCATGGCTCTTGGTCTGTATGTTGTGAGATGGCGTCGCAAGCGCGCCGGTCTTCCTGAGCCTGAGTTCAAGGCGTACCATTTCGTCGTCATCTTCAACATCCTCATTCAGCTTTACCTGCTCGTTATGCCATGGTACCCTCCCGAGGGTGGAATGTATGCTGGCGACGTGAGCTTCTGGTACGGAACGTACATCGTGACTGGTATTGGCATGTAAGTGGCCGCTCTCATACTCGTGCTTCCCAATAATAAAGACTAACGTTTTTGCAGTCTCATTCTGTGCGGCATCTACTATTACTTCTGGGTTACTCTTCTTCCCAAGTGGAAGGGATACAAGCTTCGCCAGGAAGTTGTCAGTCTTGATGGTGGTGAGCAGACTCACCGTATTACCAAGGTTCCCGTCAGCCAACTCGATGAGTGGGATGCTACCCATGATGCAACCGGTCGCGTGCGCGAGGGCGGAGCTGAGACAGCTCGGGTGGAGTCTGAAGCCGCTTCGACAGAGAAAGCTTAGTGCTATGCATATACCATCGGCAATATTTATGGAGGGGAGGTGGGGTTCAGTATCGATATAATTGGAATGGTTCGTGGCTATATTGATCATGATGCTTGACCGCCCCATTGTGAACAGCAGAAAGTTATATTTAAAATTATAGTGGAAGCCCACTAACGGACATATTACAACTTGATTGATATGGTGGCTAAACTGAACTGAATGCTTACGTTGACGTGTCTTGCGGCTGTTTTGAGATCACATTTGACTTGTTTCACATTTCTCTTTTCACTGATTGCAACCTCTCTCCCAGAATGAACACCTATGCATCAACTCAGCGTTAAGATTTACAAGTAAAATTACAATGAGGTATCTGTCCGGTCTCACGACTATACCTTTGAGCGCCGGAGCCTCAAAGCAGGCACGATGCCTCAATTACCTGGGCACCAAAGACCTTCACCGATGTATAACAATAATGCATTATATACATATAAATGCTATTACTTCTGCTATTACTACATAGATTAGTTATAGAATACTCTATCTTGAACTTGAAGAATTGTAGTGAGCAATGTAGTTTGCCTGGTACCTAGGTGGAGGCTTACGGCACTCAAGGGCCAGTTTCATCCGACTCTAAATTGACAAGGAGCTTTCCTTTTTCGGGCTTAGCGTTGATGTCGGTATCCCATTCATCAGTGTGGGCCCTGGAAAAATAATCCTTGGCAAGCTTTCATTCCCAAATTCACAGACCAATGTCGCGTCGCGCTGTGAGCATCACCGGAACCCGCGCGTTCCAAGAAATTCGTGAATTTTCCAACAGATGAAATCAATGTGAGGACAGCCTCAAAAAAACATCAAAATAATCCAATTTTGCTACTGCGTCACTCTTGTATCATTTTTAAAAGTTATTTCGTTTCTGGGCTTTTCGAGACTGGTCATTCAAGAATAGGTAATGAGCTATTCGCAGCCAAGATCAGGGTATAAGTCGTTTTTTTCAGACTCGAGTGCTAGCTGTGGTTTTTATATCACATTGAATCTACTATTATAACATACTCCAGCTTTCAGGTATGTATTTCAACTCGTTGCAAGGGAAAAGCACTTCTTCGGGGGATTCCCTCATGTTAATAGGATTTTTTTGGGCGGATATCGAGGACAGCCTGGAAATCAGAACGCGTACAAGGCTCCACCACGTGACAGACACTAAGCGCATTTAAACTAGAGATCATGGGCCCATAGAGGGTAATAATTTTGGGACGAGATAGTCAATTCCATCAACGTTCCTGCCATCTCTGCCGATTGGTGCGGATACCAAGACAAGCTTCTGCATGAAACCCCAACCAAACCACCCTTTTATGGAGAAGGGGAGAGATAGGACATAGCCAAGGCTTGCGGCTAAGTTCGATTCCGATTCTGGGACGATGTATGGCGAAAGCAGCTCGCTGTCGACGAATCTGTGCTTCGTTTTTCCTTTTTTCGATTGTTCACAGCCGGCTTTGAAGGCGCCTCACATTGGTGCAATGAACTTACAGCTTTCGAGCATGTTCGCACTATAAATGCAGCTCGAGTCCATGAATGGAGACTGCGCTTCTTTTCGCATTTCCAAACTGCACGACACGCGTGATCGTATTGAGTCCGAAAGTCCGGAATGTGGAGATTTCGGAGTGCGCCGATCACTCCCACTCTCCGTGCAACAAGGCTCCACCTGATCGGCTCGTCATTAATATTTTGACTAATTAGAGCGAAAAGAGCAGGTCTTAGCTAACTGTATTCGATTTTCAGTTCCTTTTTAGGACGTTTAAGCGTCGTGCGCCAAGTTCGTGTGTAACAACAGACATCGCCTGTCCTTGTTAATCAACATTAGCGAGAAAATATCGTGACTAGTGGCCCAAGGTGATGGCCGTAGGTTTCACTTGTCGATACCAGAGTTTAATGAGCGTCTTATCGCCAAATGCCGCATTGACATTGGTCTAACAGCTATGTAGCATCGACGCCCGAGCTATTGGCAATGCTGGGTACCTAGATAGGACAAGGCTTGATGTATTTTAACACGTTGCCAATTGAGTCGGATAGCATCACCATGGGGAGCGCTTTGCTCAGGAGGTTATCGAAGGTCTCTGCATCATGATTTCTAGAATACGATGATCGTTGCAGCTAAATATCAATTTCCAACGCCGCGCTTCGTAAAATATGACATTTTTTACGAGGAAGTTCCGCCTAAAATAGACTAATACGTGGGCGCCTCCACTGTCGGCTCACGTCGGTTAACGGAATCCGCGGAAAGCAGAGTCGTGAGGCTCAATTGCCCAATAACTTCGAAGGTCAAGTCAAGTAGCCAACTGAACCAAGCTTCAGCGATCTATCCTAATTGAAGCAATGCAAACCCCGCTTCTCCAAAGATCTTTTCCGCCCGGTTATAATACTCGATATACGTTGTAGCCGCTCGCTAAGAGCATTCAGCCGATGGAGTTGCGCGTCCGGACGTTGACATCGCAACATGACGCCTTCAGTCCGCTTACGTGCCGGAGCTGCCTGCACCAACTGCCGCACCCAAAAGTCCAAGTGCAGCGCGGAGCAAAGCGGAATTCCATGCACGGGATGCATTAGACGAGGGCTTGCCGATTGTCACTTCGTGCCAACCACCCGCGGCAAGTACGTACGGAAGCTGAAAGGCCGCCCAACATCGACGCCATGGCAAAACAGCCCGCCGGAAAACACAACTCTTCAAGCCAATGTCACGGAATCATATAGCCAATGCCAATCAATATCATCTCAAAATGTTTCCGAAGCTATTCTCGGCCCCCACGACATCGAGCTGTCGGTATCCGACATAATAACGCCAGGTCCGTCGTCAAACTTCAGCCCAGGACTTAGCCCAGGACCATTGAGCGAATACCCCTCAGACGAAGATTCATGGACCGGGATGTTTCAGGCTTTCCTCAAAGGCCGCTATGAGGAAAACAGCCTCAAGAACACATGCATTACCTATCTCGCTGAATCATTTCCTCCCGCAACAGGTTTAGACGACCTCCGTGATCGAAATTTCCAGTTACAGTATCCAAGCTCGCCATTATCTATCCCTTCTCCACCTACGCTCGACGACAGAGCTCATCCTCCCCATATTGGAAAAGAAGAGCCAGCGTTCCTCGAAGCAAAACACGCTTTCGAACTACCGCCCCCAATACTGCTCAACGATCTCCTGCATACATTTATCCACGATGTCTACCGCATTTATCCTGTCGTGATTTTGGAGGATTTTATGCGCTAGTGGAAGAACCAAGCCATTCCTTGGGTTTTATGCCATGCGGTGTGCCTCGTCGGAGCGGCATTCTGTGATGCACAAAAGTTGCACGCAGCGGGATTTCGGAATAGAAAGGACACTCTTCGACATTTCTACAACAAGGCCAAACTGCTGTTCGACTTTGGATATGAAAAAGACAAAGTCGTTCTATTACAGACTGTCACACTGTTGACATTCTGGCCCAACAATACCGACGATGTGTGGATGTTTGATCATTGGATCAGCTTTGGTGTCACCTTATCAGAAAGTCTCGGCATTCATCAGTCAATTTACGAGTCAAATACCAACACCAAGGATCGAGGACTCTTGAAGCGAATATGGTGGGTCCTGGTAATTCGGGATGCCTATGGGGCGGCACTATTCGGCAGGCCGCCTCGCATTAGCGCGACGAATTGTGATGTTGAACACGTGGTAGAGGAAGATTTTGCTGCTGATTTAGCAGATTCTACCAATAGTACCGCAGGATATCCTCTACAGTACTTATTCTTTCCGCAAGCAGCAAAGCTAGCCATGATTTTGCGAGAAATCATCGTGGATCGGCTGGAGCCGGTAATAGGTCCAGCACAACACTTCGATCAGACAACGACTCGGGAAAAGCTAAGCGAATGGCTTTCGATGCTTCCAGATAAACTCAACTGGGACATAAATTCGAATTCACGGAGCATATTTATTGCGACATTGTCGATCCTTTACGACACGAACCTCATATTGATCAACACACCGAAATCATCATCCAAACTCGACTCGCTCGACCCGAACATGACACACGTATCGATTAATCAATCTTTTCTGACTACTTCCCAAATTATCCACGATGCAGCAGAACGCATCATCGAACTGGCCGGTTCTTTAGCCCTCAAAGGCAATCTCAGCACCATGCCACACGAGATATTCGCCGGGCTACTCATAGCGGAAGCAGTATCGTACAAAAACATGTCATCGATGGACAAGAGTATTTCAGAATTGAGCCGCTCGCAGGTCAATTACTGCCAAATGATATTTAACGGGGCTCGAAGCTTCTGGGACATGTCTGCGCTTGTTGTGCCACTGTTTAGCACGCTACTGTCAAGGAGAGACGACCCAAATTTCCCAGGACGGTTGGAAAATATGCCAATGCTAAATGTGTTTCTTCGGCTTGGTCTTTTTGATGAGTTGGATATCTGCGCGGGAAACATGCACATCATGCCAATCTCTCCTCCGAATTGATAACTCTTGTTAATGCCAGGAAACTCGCATTGTTAATTGATATCTGTATATTAGATCCCAAAATTCGACCTTCCACATCCTTTATTCGTGTCCCAGCAGCCTTGTCTCTCTACCGGTCTATTTCCCGATGCAAGACCAAACGAGGCATCGCGTGCATGCTGTAAGCAGGCAATGCTGATCCCTGTGGAGCCGCAACTCCACAGGCCGTCATGGTCCAGTGTTTGGCCCGCTATTCTCCTACCGTCGACTTATCTATGATGTCAAAACCGCGAAATCCGGTCGATGAGAGAACCAATATCACGATCTCGAAGGTCGCCCGAGCGGGAAAAGTGCCGCAACACTCCCACGCCCAACATGCAGCGAACCGTCGTCAGGAGGAGGGCTTTGTTCTATCAGATGAACCTCTACGTCATCTCCAGCAGCGTCATAACTCCACAGTGACGCAGATGAGCGACCCGAATGTTCTTTTGAATGAATCTGAATAAGCGCAGCTGGATAGCCCTGTGGTGAAGAAGTATTTCTTAGCTATTTAGGAACCACAATACCACGTCATGCCCCAACTCCTAACATCCCTACCGCAGTCTAAAAACAAGCTTCCTTGCCACTCCATGGGTTTTAAATTTCTTATGATCTACTAGCTTTATACTAATTGCCAAAAGTCAACGGACAAGACCCTCCGTTCCAATGGCTCCCTCAAGCACCTCCGACAGTGCATCTACGTCCACGTCGGGATCCTTGAACGGCAACGGCCCCAAAAACGGCCCGACCCGATCCCAGGTTCTCAATAATTCCCGGGACCCCCGCTCAGGGGTTTTTTTGAAAAACAAACCGGAAAAGATGAAGAGTCGGAGGGTGCAGCCAGCCACGAGAGTCTAGCCGTCTCGAAAAGCGCACAACCGCAGTACACACCCGACGGGAAGAGAATCATTACTGAACGCGAGTGTCAACACGTACTCGGCTACTCGTGGCCTGCCTGGAAAAAATGGATGCTCCTCTCATCCATTTTTGCAGTTCAAATGTCCATGAACTTCAACACGAGTGTCTTCCCCAGCGCCGTCACGCCCATTAGTGAAGCGTTTAACGTAAGCGAGCAAGCCGTTCGTGCTGGTTAATGTGCTTTTTTGGTGCTGTATGCTTTTGGTTGCGAGTTATGGGCGCCATGGAGTGAGGAATTTAGGCGATGGAAGATCCTACAGTAAGCATCCAAGAGGTTACGCATTGTTCCGCGCACTGGTCTGGCATTTTTGCAGGTGCTCACTGTTTCTAGTCAACATTTGGCAAATTCTGGCCGCATTAGCACCCAATTTTGGAAGCATCATCGTAGCTCGAGCCCTCGTACGTATCCCAAGACGCCAATTCCGATTTTGTGCACATTTGATCTGACATGTTGTTGCAGGGCGGTCTAAGTTCGGCCGGAGGTAGTGTGACTTTAGGCATGGTAGCGGATCTGTATCAGCCGGAAGAGCAGCAGTGGGCTGTTCTTTTCGTCGTCCTCTCATCCGTGGGTGGCACCTCAATTGGCCCCGTGATTGGGGGGCCCATCCAAAAATTCCTTCCCTGGTACTGGAACTTTTGGATACAGCTTATCTTTGGCGCTGTTGTCCAGGCTATCCACTTCTTCATGCCGAAAGTCGTGCCACTATTCTCATGGACAGAGAGGCCAAGCGACGTCGCAAGAGTGGAGAAGATACCAATGTGTACGGCCCCAACGAAGTAAAGAAGCCGCGCCTGTCGATGCACGAAGTCGGTATTACATGGATCCGGCCATTTGAGATGTTCCTTCGTGAACCCATAGTCTTGAGTTGCTCTCTGCTGTCAGGATTCTCCGACGCCCTCATCTTTACCTTCCAAGAGGGCTTCAATCCTGTATTTGAGCAGTGGGGCTTCGGCACTCTGGAAAAAGCCTGGGCTTTCATCCCCATCAACATCGGCTATCTGATTGCCTATTTGTCGTATATTCCCTGGACCACCCGCGACCATCACATCATCAAGTCCAAAGGACCCGATGCATTGTCTCCAGAGCATCGGCTAAAGTGGCTCTTGTATCTGGCCCCACTAGAAACAATTGGTCTCTTTGGCTTCGCGTGGACATCTCTTGGGCCGCCTCAGTCACACTGGATAGCACCCATGATCTTTTCGTGCTTGATTGCCATCGCAAATTTTGCCATCTATATGTCTACTGTGGACTACATGATTGCAGCTTGTACGTGTGTCTTTGTTAACTTCGGTGATCCCTTGCTAACATTGTGCTGCAGATGGACCATACTCGGCGTCGGCAACGGGCGGCAACGGATTCGCGCGAGACTTTTTGGCCGGCATCACTGCTATGTACTCGACTCCTTTGTATTCCAACATCGGAGGCAAGTACCACTTGGAATACGCCAGCACCATTCTAGCGTGCCTCGCTTTTGCCGTCACGATCCCCATCTACATCATCTATTGGAAGGGCCCGGTGATTCGCGAAAGGTCCAAGTTTGCCATGTCTTTGGATGCCGATCGTCGCGCCAATCGTGGTTCTCCGGTCGCCACAGTACCAGAAGAGCAACTGGAGCCGAAGAATTTGTGATAGAGTATGGCACCTACACGTCAGAGTGAAATTGAAGAGGTGCAACTCCAAAGAAGAATGCAAGTGTGGGACATTCATCCACAGCTACATAATATTTTTAATTACCAAATTTACGTATAAAAACGTAAAATTACGCGTCAAACTAGACTACTACATCAGTATTCTGTCTCTGAAGGACAGATTTGTGCATCATCAATTCATCTTCCTTGTTTGTTGACTTACCCTGAACCAGGTCGCGTCACAGGTGGGTCCATGACAACGCGACCGTGGAATACTCGGCCGAACAATTCGGACCCGATAAAGCAAATTGTTTTCTTGGTGGAAAAGGTAAAATCGACTCAATGCAAGCATTGCAAGGGAACAGGACCGGTTAATCTCGCGGAAAATGTGTCGGTACGTTTTTAACAGGGTCTGCACCTGCAACATTGTGGTACCTCAGCCACAATTATTTCTGTGGCGCAGCACCACGTTAGGTCTGCCCAAGTGGCACTCGCCAACGATGAGGCCAGGACGCCACATGCCAAGACTTTGATGGGTAACAGTTGCAGAGGAAAAGTGGTGCTCTCATACATGACTGCTTGTAGGCAAAATTGCTAGGGAATCACTGATGAAGAAAGAGGGTACAATATCTCTCCCAAAAAATACCACACCGATGTAGCAAAAGCGGCTGGGACCTGTGTATTCTGTATGCGGCATTTAATTGATTCTGGTACACAAACGGGTGAGACGCGTTTATACATTATGGCTCAGAAGAGGATGTCTCGCCACCATCCAAGCTTCGTCCCTGCTTCAGCTGAGAAACTTGTTTTCGCAAATGCTCATTTTCCTGCTCGAGCTCCTCAATCCTGTGCTGCAAAGCCTCGCTCTGCTCCTGTGCGCCGAGGCTGAGCTCCTCAATGATCTTGGTCACTCGCCAGAGACGCATCACCACGATCAGGGACGCAATCTCCTCGATGATGCCCACTAAAACAACGTCGACGACGAAGCTGGCAATGACGATGAACGCGTCAAAGCAGTGGAACCAAGAGTTAAAGTATCTGCCCTCGTCAGCGTGCGCCGTTAACGTTTGCATCGTGCACGCAGGCGAAACTTACCCCCAACCGAATGCCCACACAGAGGCAATCAATTCAGCCATGAAAAAGCACGAGAAAACCAGGCCGGTGGACCCGAGAATGTCCAAAGCAAGATCCCAGTCTGGGCCGCCCTTGCCCTGCTCGCATTTGAACAGCCGCAGAATGAAGTCTATCGCCGTTAGCTACGCGGGCATTCTTGGATCGTGAACGTGCTCACCGGCAATCATGCCCAAAACATCAAGCGACACCAGAGTGAGGATCAAGTAGTGACCGTATTTGGACGAGAGGAATCGCGAAACCTTGTCCTTGATGGACTGGACGGTCCATTCCTCGGTGCTGACTGGATGGAGATGCCAATGCTGCAGATTAACCGAGAAGTGTCGCGCAGGCACACGGTGTCGTAGCAGTGGCTGCTCCTCGTCCTCGGGATACCTGTACTGGTCGCTGGTCGAAGACATGGTGCATGCATAAAATTTCGCCTGTTTTGGTAGATGTAGAGCCAAAATGTTGACGTTTGCTAAGGATGGGACTGATGGTGTTGTGAGGTGGTTGAGTGTGGCAGGAGCTCAGTGAGATGGAAGCGGGGTTGATGGCCTAGTAGCGCTGAAGCGACGCGCCATGTCTTGCTCTGGTGCATCACATCCATTCCTGCTCGTCGCGACTGCCATGACCCCAAAAGGCCCAGAATTGTCTTTCAAATATAAGTGAAATAAAAACACATCAGTGAAGTCGATAGCAAACCGAGAGGTGGCTAATCGCATGAAGGCTCAGAGTGGTCCGTGGACGTTGGTTCCCCACACAGCCAAAATCTGGAACGCCAAACTTCGTCGGTTTGTCGGCTGGGCTGCATCATGGAATCTTGTTGAGCTTCAAGACCACACTAAAAACCGCTTTGCAGGATGGCAAGTGAGTCGAGGGCAAAGCAAGAATTAGGGCTGCAGCCCGTCAATAAATGATTCCCCCCGACCGACACAAAGACATCGATCAATCCCTGACAAGAGCGCTTCACCAAAACTGACACTCATGCCTCGTCTAAATCTAGCCGTGATGTTTGGGCTTATCTACTTCTGGTTGTCCGCCGTAGGGGCAAAAAACGCAGAGAGTCTACGCGCGCGAATCGGCCATGCGACCAAGACAGATGCATCTTGGACTACGCTGACTGCCACGACAACCGACACTAGCATTGCGATGACGACTGATGTGTTTGATGGGCCCCTCAAAAGCGCTCCGTCGTGAGTCATCTCGATTCCAGACAGTCTAGAAACAGCTTGAAGCATATAGTCGGAGCTTGCTAATTCATTGCTTGAATATAGATCTGTAGCGACCCTCCAGACAGTCTATAAGCGCAAGCTGCCACCCCTCATTGTGGGAGCCGGGTACCCCGATTTTCCCATCACAAGCGTACCAGCTCGCTGGTATAAACGGGCCGCACCATCGCAGTCTCACGATTCGAGCTTGGAATCAGTGGTAACCGCCACTATCACAGTCACAAGCATAGTCACTGTACATGTAACCGAAACTGCGGCTACCACATCTGAAGTCCCCGCAACTTCGACTGAGGTCACAACGGCTGCTCCAACAACAAAAACCGAAACCGAAACCGAAACCGTGACCCATTACACCTCCATCACTGTGGCCCACCCCGCCGGAACAAAGACCACCACGCAAGATACTACGAGCGCAGAGCCAGCTGCCACCGAGATTGCTTTTACTTCCGCTACCTATAGCAAGGTTGAGCTCCCGGCCAGCGATTGCGTTTATGTCGACTACTACGACCTCCGCCCTGTCAAGCGTAACCCCGCAAAAGACCACGAGGCAGGTGTGCGGGATTGTCAGAAGAGGTGCACCGAAGACGCCCGGTGCAAGTACTTTTTCGTCTTCCGATATGACCCCGAAAAAGCCAAGGGCAAATCGGCCGTTGGCTGTCAATTGAGCTCGAACCCTTACGACAAGAATAACGTGCAATGTGACTACATGTCCGATTTCTCTGTGTCGTACAGCAAGAACGAGGAGGAGCCGATCGAGGAATAACGGAGAGGTTGGCCCAACACGACTTCTTCTTTCGTTTGAGAAGATGTGGTTTTCGTCGTTGACAGCAGAGGAAGGCCGTGGGAGGGACTGGGGGTTAGGGCCATGCGGTACACGGATTTATATGGCCTGTCTGGATTAATTACCCATAGACCTTTTTTCTGGACAGCCCCTCTCAGCGCGTATTGCTAGGAATTAAATCAATTCTTTGAAATTTGTTCAATTTGCCTGTGCCAACCCAAAAAAAGTCAACACTTGTGTCCCGACCACTTGTGGGAACATGTTGTACAGCATGGTCTCTGCCTCGTACTGTCTTCGAAACTAAAAAATGCTCCAATCAAATATTGAGCACTGTCTGGTATGAATGACTTGGCGGTGGTGGCTGGTTGGTCATGTTTGATGTTTCGCTATGTGGGGTATGCCTGAGTGCGTGGGGTCCGACGATCGACGCACACATTCCCCCCATGCTAAAACTTGAGCTCGATGATACCCAAGGCTATAAGTGGCTCCGGCATGTGCTCGTATCATTTTTGGTAGCATTTACTATTTGTTCGTAATTGGCATGAATACGTGCTTAACCACGTGAACATGTCGTACATTACCCACCCCTCGATTGGAAAGGTCACGGGCGTCCCGGCGGGTGGCTGCGTACAATTTCGCGGCATCAAGTATGGCTTACTGAAAGATAGGTTTACCACTGCCGAGCCCGTCCAGTACGATAACGGTGGCATCGATGCTACAAAGTATGGGTACGTACGACCGCAAACGTCTTCATTCAACAAAGGAAACAAGGTGCATGTGGCTTACTTGAGATTTCGCAGACCCCAGGTGGTTAGCCCACCTATAGGTGTAGATCTGGAACTTGGTTTCATTCAGAAGGAACTACCAAAGCCCGAATCACCAGGTATGAGCGACGTGAGTGGACTAAACTTAGTCATCACCGTTCCCAGCTTGGGAAACACGGTGGACACAGCGCAAGGTCTTCCGGTTTTGGCTTATCTCCATGGAGGAGGTTATGCTTTAGGCGGAAACTCGTGGCCACAGTACAACATGGCCAAGTTTGTGAAAATGTCTGCCGATTTGGGCAAATCCATCATTGCTGTCAACATCAATTACCGACTCGGATGCCCTGGATTTCTTACCTCGCCTGAGCTGCGGGAGGCTGGTTACAAGCCGAACAATGGGCTCAGAGATCAACGCGCCGCGCTTCGTTGGATCAAGAAATACATCGGTGGTTTCGGTGGCGACCCCGATAATGTTACGCTAATGGGCCAGAGCGCCGGTGGAGGTAAGAGCGACTCTAAACTAAGGCCTCGATACCGCTCTCTACAGTATGTCAAGATCACCGACTAATGCAAAGAAATTCCCTTGATTTAGTGTCAGCGGGCTACCTTTTATTTTCAGATGAACCTCTTACCAGGCAACTTGTGTGTCTGGGTGGATGCCCGCCTCTGTTGGGACAATTGCCGATTTCGGCTGCGGACCGGGTTTCGAAACAAGTCTTCAAGTGTCTCGGACTTGAGCATGTCCCGGCAGATGAAATAGCCAAACGTCTCCTGGTAATTCCGGTCATGGACCTTTTGACCAAGATCCCCCCAACCATACCCTCTCTGCCAGTCATAGACGGAGATATACTACCGGCTTCATTCACTTACAAGACACTCGAGCATGAGATAGCTGAGACACCTGGCGCAAAATGGGTTGATAGAATCTTAATGGGATACTCGAAGCCAGACGTGAGTCGCAAAATCAAAGTAGCAGTGGAATTCACTAATTCCTTTGCTTAATAGGGAAGCATTATGGCCTATATGGGTCTCCTTCCTCGAAAGGAGGGTATAGCAGCTGCCTTCCGAGCACATGTGGTCAAGTCACTGAGTGATTTCCCTGAAACCACACACTTACTCCTTGATCACTATTCTCTCTCCGAGTCGTTGGCCACTGGCATAACTCATGACGAAGCACTTCTGAAGATTTTGAAATTGATTACGGATATTAGTTTCTTCGCTCCAGCAATCACATTGGCTCAAAGGTTCCCAAAGCCCTCGTATGTTCTCTCATTCAATGAACCCAATCCTTGGGATGGGCCGTTCAAGGGTAAAGCATCCCACATTCTGGATGTTGCTTTCCTTTTCCAAAATTACAATCATCTCCTGGATAGCACACAGAGAGCGACTGCTGAAAGGTTTGGAGCAGACGTCATCTCATTCGTCAATGGTGTGGCGCCCTGGAAAGAGTTCAAAGGCGGTGAGCATGGCCTTGTCTCGTATGAAAACGGGGAAAGAAATTGCCGCGACATGCCTCATACAGAGGAGATAGGATGGAGCGACTTCATCCTTGAGTTGATTCAAAACGAAAAAGGTCCAGGGATGGAGAGACTCGTCCATGTGTGGACGGATTTTATTACAGGATAGAATTTGTGGTTTAGCGTATAAATATAGGTCCATATGTTTTTGTGCACTGGAAATTGTGTTTTGATTCTTCTGAGGAAGCGAACAGCTCAATGTCATCATCTGTGGAACAAAGCCTGAGATTTCCAATCCCACAACACTGCCCTTATAAACTATTAACTATAAGTTTCTTTTGCCTCTTATCGCACTGAATTACTTTGAAACAATTTAATTAAAACTTTTAAAGAATTATATTACAATTGGGGACTCTATTTACGCAATCATCTAAGTGATAACAACAGACCGAAGGTATTCTGCCGTTGCAGACCGCCTGGGCTCATGATAGGTCACAACATTCTAGGTTGCTCACGTTAATAAGAAGCCACTGCATGAATTGGCTTACCTTACTTACCCCGCAGCATAACACTGTTTCTTCATCTAGAAACAAGGATGGAACGGGATCCTCCGATTGCTTATTGCCTCCAATACCGAAGGAAAGTAGCATAGGCTCGATCCCTCTCACGTTTCACTCTCTGGGACGGGATCTCTCCTCCAAGATGGCAGCTCCCTTCACCTTTGGTAGCCTGCGTGATATTCTAGCCATCTGCCAGATGGGAATATCATTAGGCAAGGCCGTTAGTGATAAGAGAGGAAGCACAAAGGATTACCAAGAGTTTCGCAATGAAATCGATTCTCTCGTTCAAGTACTCATGCAGGCATGGCAGCATCTCTGACCTATTCCCGGACATGTAACTAATTACTTTCCCCCCTAATTATAGGTTGCCGCAACTTATGAAGCTGGGGAGGTGTCTCCATCCATGGCTGAATCGGCTCGAATCGCGAAGTTGATTGTCGACGAGTGCGGTATAATAATGGGCAAGGAACTGTCGAGGCTCCATGAAAAGTACCACGAAAGCTTTCAGCCAGGCGGGTCGGGATCTCAGTCAAGGGACACATATAAGAAGATGAAATTCGGTGTCATGGAAAGGGACAAGTTGCAAGAGACTCGCGAGAAGTTGAGAACACGGACCTGTAGACTTTCCACGCTGGTTACCATCACAGCGCAGTGAGTTTATTTTGGAAAGGGCAATTATTGCTTTATTAATGACCATCCTAGGCGCGCCCATCAAACCAACGCGGCATCGATCATCGCTAGATTGAAAGACATTCAAGACAGTGTTGAAAAAAGCATGCAACATCGGCAAGATCAGCTTGAGATGCAGACTAAGCCATCTGCTGATACTTGCCGGCATATGGCACATCGTCGAATCTTGGATAGGCTGGAATTTAACGATATGTCTACGAGGTTCGACGAAATCGCCACAGCGTACATGCATACCTTTGAGTGGATTCTCGATGACAGGTTTCACTACAGAGGAGAAATATCTTTCAAAAACTGGCTGTCTTCTGGAAGTGGCATATTCCACATATCAGGAAAACCTGGATCCGGCAAATCGACATTGATGAAATTCCTCTGCAACAGCAGCAGAACCCAAGAAGGTCTCACCACCTGGGCAGGGGGCAAACTTTTGGTCTTCGCCAGTTTTTTCTTTTGGAAATCGGGTAGGGTCATACAAAAATCACAGGGTGGTCTACTCCGGTCATTGCTCCACCAATGCCTGAGCAATTGTCCTGAGCTCATCCCTCGGGTATTTCCGAAGCCCTGGAAAGAAGCTGAGTTGTTGGACTGGCGCACCTCGGCGCCTATAAAGATTTCAAATGATGCTGTTTACGCAGCTTTCAATGAACTCATGCAAAACGAGGATATTCATGCGAACTATCGGTTTTGTTTCTTTATAGATGGACTTGATGAATACGAAGAATCACAAAAGGACTTCCAGGACCTGGTCATCTTCCTCCGCCAATGGACTGAATGGGTTCCTCAAGATCTGAAGATCTGTGTCTCCAGTAGAGAGATGAATGCTTTCGAGCTAGGGTTTTCGCCCGCGAAGAGGTACCGACTCCAAGATCTGACACGGAATGATATTGCGCATTTTATTCGCGGAAGACTTCAACTTCAACAATTCGGAATCGCACATGATGAGGAGAGATTGAATGAATTGGTGGAGAGTATACTCTTCAAAGCCCAAGGGGTGTTCTTATGGGTGACGTTGGTCTTGCGCACTGTCCGTGAATCGCTACTGAATGGAGATTCTTTGGAAATGATTCAGAAGAAGATTGATCGGCTCCCTCACGAATTGGAACAGCTCTTTCAGAGTATAATTGATTCAATCAACGTGGAAGACCTAAGGGTTGCGGCACAAACACTCGAAATTGTGGCGTTCCCGGATCGAATAGCCGATTCTGTGAATGGGTTTCCATGGTTCTACAATTTGTCATGGTACTACTACCTTGACATGTACAACGAAGACCTAAGCTTTGCGATGGGTATGAAACTCATGAGCCCTGGAATAGATAAAGCGGGATTCATGCGTCAACAAAATGAGGCGCGGCGAAGGCTGTATGGCCGCTGCAAGGGTTTAGTCGAAGTGTTCACAGCAAAGGAGCAATTTCCTGGCTATGACCAATACATGAGGGTTACCCACCGCTCCATTTTTGAATTCTTGACAACTCCAGGAATCCGCCAGAAAATTGGGGTTCACGCCGAGCACTTTGACGTTTCAAATCAAGTTGGACAGTCATTTCTCGCGCAAATCAAGTCGCTCGACCTCCAGAAGCTATTGTCCGGCGCAGACAAAAAGAGGCTGTACATGTTCCTTTCCGCTGGGATTCACACCATTCTCACATATGCGCACGCTACCTGTGCCGGTTCCAAAAACCACAACGAACTGCTGGACGACATGGAGGAAGTACTCCGTCAACGCCTGGGCCGAGCCTACAGCGATTTCTTTTCGCATCATGCGAACCTCATTGCTCTGGCCAGTAACGATTCGCGGCTATTGGTCCGGCCTATCATCCAAGGATATGAGCTTTCCATGTGTCACTTAGCAGCATACCACGGTCTTTGTCAGTATGTGGTTGAGAAGATGAAGCGGAATAAGGCTTCATCTACTGGATCTTCTGGTATCAGCCTCTTACACTGTGCCATCTACGGTGCATATCACATTCAATCTACAGCCGGCTTAGAGACAGTAAGGGCGATCCTCGAACTGGGTATCTCGCCGAATGCACTTCTTTTTACGAGCTCATCCCACGGTTCCGAATCTCCTGTCTCTGTTTGGGTATTTTTTTTTAACTACGCCATTGGAAGCCTTTGTGAAAGCATGACGCAACGTTTGATTGACCTGCTGTTGGAATTTGGAGCCGATGCAGACGTACGGTTCGGTGTCGATACTAGTGAGCATGTTGGGGACGGGAGTGAAGAAGTTGGAAGCCTGTGGGTGGAGTACCAAATTATCGAAAGAACTGGTTACAGTGAGGTGCCAGCCTACGCACGGTGGTATCTGGGCGAAAGCCTGCTTGTTGAGGAACCCTCTTATTATCAGTACAGCCACCCTCGCGATTTTTGGTTTTCGTTCCCGCTATCTGAATTTCTGGGCAAGCGGGGCGATAAAGGCGTACATTTGAAGGATTTGTTAAACAGATCTGATATTTAAGCAATGATTATCACTGAGGCTATGTTTACGCATGAGTTCTTCCTCAACAGGATGGTGTGAATCGAAAAAGTTACCACGCTACGGGGAAACTTGGCTCCGATCCATGAAATAACGCTCTGGCTCTCCACCATGAAGTAGGATAGTCGCGGTAATGTTTCAGCATGTGGGGTGTGGGGTTGGCCTTTGTGGATGGTGGGGTTTATAGACACACCACCGCCATGTGCTTGGGATCGCCCAGTGCACGAGGATAAAAGATGCATCGTACCAAGAAGTAAATACAACATTCTGTTCTTGAAAAATTACAACATTTATCGATTTAAAGCCCAAAATATCTTGAATCAGAACCTCGCTTTCCATTTGAGATGGACCCTCCAGTCGAGAAAGTCCGAAGCTTGAGCTTTGACAAGCCAAGCGAAATACGATCACTGTTACCCATCGTCGTTGGCGGTATACTCATGGCCTATGTTTTATACCTTACATTCTTCCACCCACTTCGAAATATCCCCGGCCCATTTCTTGCCAGATACACCGAGCTCTGGCGAACAGTCAAGTATTTCAAAGGGAACTGGCACCAGGATATTGTGGATCTGCACCAGCGCTACGGGCGGGTAGTTCGAGTTTCGCCGAATGAGGTCAGCATTGTTGACAAGACCGGCTTGACTGAGGTATTTGGTCATGGAAAAGGAACAAGAAAGGTAGGGTAAAATCGATGGAAGCCTTTCCGACCTCTCACTCAATTTGGACTGTAGACATCTTGGTATGACACGTGGAACACCCCCGATGGTGACTTTTCTGTAAGTTTGGGACCAAGTCTTGTGGATGTTGCAGTTACTTATTCGCCAGTTTTTCAACGCCACACAACCGCACCAACACTCCTTTCTTCGAAAAAGAGTCGCCGGCGTGTATTCTATGTCGAGTCTCTTGGCCCTGGAGCAAGAAATTGGAGAGGTTGAAGAAGCCGTCTGGGAAAAGTTCGACAAGTATGCTAAACAAAGAAAGTCCATCAACATGCATGACTGGGCATCCTATTTCGCATTTGACATTGTCGGAAGATTGACTCTTGGCGCACCCATCGGGTTCGTCAAGATGGAGAAGGATAGTTTGCAACTGATCAAAGCAATTCACACTTCCTTTTATCAAATGTCCAACATGGGATACATACCAGGACAGATGAAGTGGGTGAATAACAGGTTCTCCCGCCTATTTTTGAAGGCGGTTACCGGCGGAAAGATTGTCTCTTTGGTCGAGTTTGAGGAATGGGCCTTTGAGCAGATCATGAAGCGGCTGAACGAGCCAGAGGGCACCAATCGAAGAACAGACATGCTGGACCATTTTATTCACATGAAAGAGCCTGATGGCTCCAAGGCCACTCTTAGATCCATCTTCCTGGAGGTCGCAAACATCATTGGTGCGGGCGCTGATACAACATCGATTGGTGTCCGAACTGTTCTCGCGCAGCTGATTTCCCATCCAGAGCACTACCTCCGGGTACGCGAAGAGATTGACAACGACTTTGCCGCAGGCTTCACAAAGCTGGAACACGGTGAAGTTCCTTACGCGGTTGCCGAGAAGCTCCCATTCCTCAACGCTTGCGTCAAGGAAGCGTTGAGATTGCACCCGAGCATTGTGTGGCAGCTGCCGCGTGAAACCCCAGCGAACGGGATCAGTATTGCAGGCCACTACTTAGCCCCTGGAACAACTGTCAGCATCAGCCCAGTCACTCAAAATCGGGACAAGTCTGTTTTCGGACCAGATGCAGATAACTGGAACCCAGATCGTTGGATTCCTACCAAAGATCACACCGAAGCTGATATCAGGCAGATGGAAAAGTACAACACGACGGTAACATTTGCCCCATTCGTCAAACTTAGCCTCTTTGGTTGCTAACAGGTTTTGCTCTGTAGTTTGGATATGGCGCACGGACTTGCATCGGACGCAATCTGGCCATGATTGAGATTCTAAAGTTCATTGCTGGCTTCGTCCGGCGCTACGACGTTGAATATGTCAACAAGGAGAGGCCCTTTTTCGTGAAGTCGCAGTGGTTTTCCTATCAGGAGGATATGTATTTGGACCTGAAGTTGCGGCAGCTATCATGCGGCACCTCTGAACACCTGCCGTAGCGGAAGGCTGCATTGTACTATTAAGATACACCACATCTGAAATTGAGTGTGTTTTTTCCATCAAGTTTAATTACTGATGCACCAATTCGTTGTTAAATCGAGGCAGATTGGGCTGTTCGAGTTTGAACTGGATTTACTCCGTGGCACATGGAGCTGGACAGCCTCAATTTTGTTTGAAATGCCCCTTTTTCAAATAGACTTAGATTGGTTCCATGCCCGGACAAAAGGATTCCAATACCACTGGTCGGCTTGCAATGCTTGATTACTCATCTCTTGACAACCCGGGTTTCGCGACGGGTTACGGAACGAATGCAACCTGCAGCTTTCTTTTCCGAAAGGATCGACAATGCCCCCTCATTTCGGTTCCCGTTGGCTCCGAAACCCCGACCCGTGCGCCTTCCACGCCACTGTGCTTCACAGGTGCCACGGATCGATGTGATTATGTCAGTCATCTCAATCATGAATAAACATAGACCAAGAAGCTTCGTGATGCCAAGCAGCTGCGCACCTGGTTGGCGGTATTCCGTTGCCAAGAAAGGGTCCACGTTCAGACTCCGAGGAGATGCCAACACGCAGTTATAAAGTTACGCAAACTCGGCCGTGTGTTGACTACAGGGATTCGCCATGTATATGTGAGGGATCGGCAGTTGGCCTTGATTTTCACTGCTCAAGCTCGGTGTACGTGCAGATGCATGGCCCAGTCTCCTCCACTTACCGGTCCGTAGAAGCCGGCATGCTAGCCTATCAACGTGCGATGACGTTGCTCCCATTTCGAGTTCCATCCGTTTCGAGTTCAATCCGTTTCGAGTTCCATCAGCATCCCGTTCCGAGTGGTCCCCATGCCGGCGGGAACATCCAATTATCTTACCTTGGTGCAGAAAATACAGGGATCTACGATGCAACCTGTCGGGTATTTCGCATCATTTATCAACGACTAGACCCAAAATCATGATCATGTCAGCGGAGCAAGCCGGTCGTTGTGACGATGAAGCTCGTCCCCAAGTCGGCCCCGCAAATTATGGATAATTTGACGACTCCTTGTTTCTTCTTCGGCTCGTCGCCATTCTTTTTCACCCCATGTCGTTCTCATGTCGAATGCCGTGGTTGAACTGGTACCGGGGCTCAGTCATCGTTCGCCTCGCCAGTACCCATGCAGGCATTGTGAAAAGGTGTTCAAGCGTAGCGAGCATTGCAGCCGCCATGAGCGAAGTCATACCCGCGAACGGCCGTTTTCCTGCCGCTACTGTGGCAGGTCCTACGCTCGGAAGTAGGCTAGCTTCTTTTTCTCACCAGTAAATTGCTAACGTATGAACAGAGATCTTGTGAGGAGGCACGAGCGAACTCTACACGCTGATTATCTCCATCAAGTCGATGATGCATCATCAGCAGCTGGCTCCGGAACCCACGGCGGTGAAGATTTGCATCAACATATCCATTCCACAAATGGACCACCATCCGTGCGGACCATCCAATCTCCTTCGGCCAGTCCTCGCGACAGGAGTGCTTCTTTCGCGCCATCTCCGCCATCTACTAGCGATATCCTCATCGAGACTCATGTCCCGGAGCTTGACATGGGAGAGTTGGAGCCTAATCAGCAGATGGAGACAATCTCTCGTCCACTCCCAACCCCCGCGTCCATCCAAGTACAAGCACAAGTCTCCCGAGAAATCCAACAAAATTTCAATCTATACTACTCAGACTCACCCCCAGCAACGCGATTTCACACCCAAAGCTCCCATCAGTCACAGATAGCCGTGGATACTGATGGCCAGACCGCATCAACAACAGAACACCATTTGATACATCAAGAGAGTCACAATGGTCAACCCGATGGCATATATCCAGAACCAGGACAGGACCAGGAATGGGCTCCTTCGGAGACGTTCAGAAACATGCCATTCCTAGACTTGATGCCCGTGTTGGATCAATCACTTGAACCGATTTCTGATGCTCCGAATCTTGATGCCTCAAACTGGCTGGAGTTTCCGAGTACTTCGCGTCTGAATTCTGAGAATGCTGAGCTTTCCAGTGGAACGACACCAGAACGATCTTCTCCCTCTCTACAGAACAGAAATGACGCACAGCCAACTATGCAACACACGAGCTCTGAGCCCAAGTCAACAAAGCATCTTCCTTCAATTATAGAGAAAGCCCGTTTCTCGCATCCTAAGCTTTTTGTGTGTGATAAAACATACGCTTCAATCTGTAAAAACTTATCTGAGCATCTCCTGATACAAGAAACAAGTAACGAAATACCCTCGGCTAAACTTTGCCAGTCTTTTCTGGCTAGTTACATGAACTCGTTCCAGCATCATTTTCCTATTATTCACCTCCCGAGCTTCTGTTTGTATACAACTCCAAGTCCACTGATCCTAGCTATCTGCAGTATTGGAGCATTGTATCGGCTTGATAGAATCCGCGCAAGGCGACTTCATGACATGGCAACACGGGCTATTATATCGGTACGTTTGTTAAAAGAAGAGTTCACGAAAATGATAGCAAGAAAGGCATTATTGACAGTGTCCATGTGTCCGGCTCCAGACTCCTGCTTCTGTTCACCGCGATACATCGAATGCAAACGAGGAATTTCCGCTTTGGCTTGTGCAAACAAAGTTACTCCTGACTTACTATGGCATATTGTGCGGCGAAGGGGGCTTGTTGTCTTCTTCTGTGATAGACAGTGGATTTTTTACACTGGTAGGTTCTTAATCATCTCAGCAATTCTCAAAAGACCCATTATCAATCAACGTTCCTCCTAGATCTATGAGAAGAAGAGAGTTTCCCTTCAACAGGAAAGAAGCAATGTCCTCTATATGTCTTGGAAAGATTGGATATACCAGGAATCTTGGAAAAGGGTCTTGGCTGGTATCTATGTCGTCAGCACACTCAACATGGTCATCTACGCCATAAACCCATCCTTCAACGCGACAAGAGATTTAGAGATCGGGCTGTTAGCTGATGAGTCCCTCTGGAACGCCACATCGACGGAAGCGTGGCGAGAACTGCGAGACAATAATGCCAGTCAAAACGGCCAAACCATCAAAGGTATCTTGGCGGATATCATATCGCAAGATGTCTATCAACGAAGCAGCCCCTACGAAATCACGTCGTTCTCGGCGCTGTTTGTCATGCATGCCATTGTTGTGCATATATGGCAACTGTTTCAGGTCGCTCAAACCTTTGCGCAGGATTCTCTCGCATCCGCTTCGAGCTGCGATATGTTTGGTTCGTCGCTAATCAAGAGGGCTCTTGAGTCACTAAAGAGATGCCAAGAGCTGCTCAGACACTCGCAAAAGCAAGAGCACTACATAGATGACGATGCAAATGTGTCATTAGTCTTCGATTGCCACGCGCTTCTCAGGATCGCATACACAAGGCTGTTTAGCGCAGCCATTCGTTTCGAAAACCTGTGCCCAATTTCACCGGAATGGCTCAACATCGAGGCCTCTTTTTCTACATTCGTAGCTAAGAAGCTTGAGCGCACTCCTTACTTACTCGAGGCCATTGAAATATGCCTGGAAGGCTTTTGCATCTCTACGAAACCAGGCTTGATGTTGGTCCGCAAGAAGGCTGCATTTGGTTGGACCATTGAACATGCCATAGCAGCATGGCTAAGTTGTGTGTATACCGAGACTTTTGCATCTCATGCAGTCTGTTTGCTAATCATTCACTGATGCAGCCTTGCTCATGACCAAATGGGTCCATTCCATCGAGATTGACATGCTGTACAACCAGATGCCGACGGCTGTGGAGAGCCAATTACTTGGGTCAATGAAGAGTATCATAGAGGAGATTGAACCCGACATCAATGCCAGCAAGTCTCTTGCAGCCGGGCTGTCGAGAGTCTGGAGTATTTGCATTTACGATGTGAGTCACGAATGCTTGTGAAGTGTGCCAAGCTAAATCCAAACTGTTTAGGTCTGGGTATGGGGTATTTTGCCTCGCATGGGAGCTCTCTTAGAGCGATTGGCAGCTGCCTATGAGCTAGACAATGAGAGTCATCGCCACGAGTCCTAACCGTGTGACCATTCCTGTCAACAAGCAATTTTGCGCATGATGCAAAAATGAACTACCACCCCTTTCTAAGCTATTTTTATCCTTTTGGTTTGATTTTGAGCTTTTTAACTAAGACGAAAGGGGCTAGCGCAGGTATAGGGTAGAGGGTTTGGCGGTTGAAGGTTTTTTGGAGATGTGAGTCCTCTATAAATCACAACGGTCTTCTTAGACACTATTTAATTTAATGAATTTATAAATGTAATGATCTGGTGATGGTTAAACCGACATATTTCGTGACGTGCGGTTAGCCTGTGTGCCATGTTGTAATCTTATTGTTCGATGGTACAGCTCAACATTGATGCCGTCAGAATTCCACAAATTAGCCATCCTTACTATGACTTGAACGCCACTTTTGCACCGATCATTGCCATTTTTGTATACATCCAGCTCCAGCCTGTGTAGCGAGCAGATAAAAAAAGCAGTTTTATGGCTCAAATACCCCTTGTGCTATACAAGTCGGGATGGTCACCAATCATTGCCATTTATAGTTAGTAATAGGAATAATTACAGGAAAGATAAACCCGCAGGAACGCTATTTTCTTTGCCAAAACTAGTGGAAGTTGTTATTGGTCGACCATGGAAAAAGACTGCGCCAGGCAAATCGCGGCAAGGATGGCCAACTCGTTGAGTTCCTACGGTAGTACAGCGATTGTCCGCAACCAACGGGGAAAAAAGCACAGAGCGATGCAACTAGTCTCAGATCCATATCGGGAGCATTCAATCATGGGTCAAAATAGCAAAATACTTGAACCAACCTGGATGAAAGGTGAATAGCATCCTGTTCATTTTCCTGTACCAAAAAAATAACTTGGAATGAACGTCACAATCCCAGAGACTAGGTAAAAACAGCTTGTGGGGCCACGAGAGGAATGCGGGTCTCCCCTTTTCGCCCCGCCACGCTTATGAAGTTCAAGATTTGACAAATGATACACCTGTGAGGCCTCACTGATTCTGTGCTAATGGCCAAGATGACATTGATCACAAAGCTCTATTTGAGACAGCAGGACAAGTTTTGTGATAGAAAAATAATAGTTCTCATTCCTGACGCGGTGGCAGCCAGCCAATACACACCCATGCTTGCTCATGAACGATGTCCACTTTGAGCTGAACCCCAGAAAAGAATCTGGAACCGTGACAGTGCAAGGTGGTGCGCCATGGGGCCATGTGTACAAGAAGCTGGCTAACGGGCGCCATGATGGGTTGATGATCAGTGGTGGAAGATGTCCCACCGTTGGAGGCACCGGCTTTACGCTGGGAGGCGGACTTGGACTGTTCACGAGGAGTTTGGGAATGGGGTGTGATACGCTGATTTCGGCGACTATTGCTACAGCAGATGGACGGCTAGTCACCGTGAAGAATACCGATGACCCGAAAAGCGAAAATGGAAAGCTCTTCTGGGCCTTGCGTGGAGCAGGAGGTGGCAACTTTGGTGTCGTCGTCAAGATGAAGATGCGCGCCAAAATCTCAAAGGCCCGACAGTTGTGGCTGGACGGTTCACATGGTACCTAGTGAAAGGGGAAAAGGAGAAGGAAGAAGCTACCGAGGGTGCCGAGAACCCGGGTGGAGAGTCCGAGAAGAACCTGACTGATAAGGGAGAGGACCTTATGCAAACAATGAATACCTTCTACGCTGCATACTGGTCCGAGCAGATGGTCATTGATAGCTCCTAAGGCTATGTAGCCTGAAGGTGACTTGGAGTGATATTGCAGTTCGTTTCCTTGTCTACTATGATGGCTCCGAGGAAGTCTTTGACGCCGAAGTAGACGCCAAGCTTCGGTCGGACACGCACCTGGCCAAGCGACAGAAACGGCGGATACTGCAGGAGCATCCACGCGTTTTCTTCACCAGACGGTCGTGTTAAAATGGCCAGAAGACATCTAAAAGTCTTTTCTGACAAGCAGAGCCTTCAGCCTGTATACCTCGGTCTCGTTTTCCTTTGGCAAGTAGAGAAGGGCGGACACAAAATCGATCAGCAAGATCACCGCCACCATTTAGAAGGAGATGAAGGCGTTCCGAGCTCTCTTCCCAGGTGAAACGGGTCTCCTACAAGCCACACGGATCCACACTAAAGGCCTACCCAGACAGCCAAAGGCTCGTTGAACGCCTCAAGGTGCAGCTGCGAGAGTGCGCCATCAACAAACGTGCGGTGTTCATCAGCTTCCCCGACGAGACTCTGCACAAGCAAGACGCGGATGCGTCCGAGAAGGCATACCTTGGCTTCGATGTTGACGAGTTGCGCAAGGTCAAGAAGCATTGGGATCAGGGCGTCCGGCTGCCCAAGCTGGAACCTAAGAAGCAGCCTAAGCTTCGAGAAATGGTATCAGACTCGGCATCCGCGGCGATGCATCACCGGATGGCGCAAAATGTGGATTTCGAGGAGGTGGCTGCACCGGTCTGCAGGGAAGCTTTGTCTGCGGTTCTCGATGAGGCCGTGCCTAAGCCTGTTATTAATGAGAAGATCTTCAATCGCAAGCACAGAGTGGCAAAATCTCGGCCAGGAGGTCGCCCTGATCGCAAACACAGAGTTAAGCGGCGGAATCCACTCACTCACGGATTTAGGATTTTAGATGAAGACGAGGCGTAGAGAAGTGGACTTGGAAGGATATTCGGCTTGCTGGATTGGGCAGGATTATTAGTTTAGTCCTGAATAAATAAAACCAGTTTGATAAGCAAAATGAAGTCGGGAATTGGAATTTGCCATTTGAACCTCGGTGAAACTGTGCGTCTTCTTGATGGATGCCTTGTTCTTGGGCGCTTCGCACCAAGAATCCTCGCTCCTGCTTTTGTCGCACATCGTCATGTCGGGTAGGGCTTTCTCGCTCCCCACTCGAGCCATCGCCTCAAGATAACAAGCGTGATAATCTTTGATCTGAATTAAACAGGGCATGGTGCCTGATGGCTCCGAAGGATATCGGGGCTCGCTCACTGTTTTGCCCGAGAGAGGACGAACCGCAAGGCGCGCCCGAGCTGATTCATCAGGGCACAAGCAAATCTGTGCAGCGATAAAGCAGGGCTCGCAGTATCGTCAGTAGTTTGGTCCCCTTTTTTTTTTTGTGAAAATCCATTCTAACCCCAAACACATTGCTCCGTTGCATTCTTCAGAATTATGAATCGCCGGTTTCAGCTTGTGTCCCCTGGCGCGTGGCGCTAGTAGAGACTAGATCATGTTGGCAGCCTATCAAGCGCTGTCGGGGCCATGAATGTATAGAAACGCTAGCTGCGAGGAGGAAAGCGTACTAGGGGTTCGTTGCGTGCGTGTGCGCTTAGCAAAAACGGGATATGGTCTAACCCAAACCCCCCCCCTTCGCGGGTTCGTCACCGCCCTGGATGATGCTAGCACCATCAAAGTGATCGTCGCTCGGTTGGATAAATGACCCCGGGATTCATGTCAGACTTGATGACGCACGTACATCCGGTACTAAACTGATTAGTTTCTCGTTAGTGCTGAATAGAAATGGGTTCCACAATCTCTGTTGCCGCCGCCACCGCTGATAGGCAGGTTTTTCAATGCCAAATTGCACGTCATGCATGCTACTTCAAGGTTACGAGCGCTGTTTGCTCTTATTCGTCTGAAAAAAAAACCTGAAGAGTCACATTTGAGCGATGATCTATAGCGATTACCAAATGCTGGCTCTCTGATGCATCATAAAGGACATTTACCTATCAGTCTATTTCAATACGGACAAGAATAGAAATGTGACACAATGCTATAAAGATCGGCAAGCAATGCGGTTAGCGAATCGTTAAAATCTAAATTTAATGACGAACTGTTTCAACGTGCTCATCCCGCTCGCCTCACTAGCCTGCTATAAGGCTGAGGCATATGGGATTAACCGAGGGTGAATTTTCCCGAGGCAGAATTTAATTTTCACCCTATTGGCCGTTGGAGAAGGGGGCGCCGAAGTTTGCTAGCCTCCGGCCGAATCTAGGTCGCCACGATGAGCCGTGGGGTGGGCGTTGCTGTGTAAATCCAACGGGACGGACGACTAGGCAAAAGACAGTTTGGAATGGTGTTCATTTTGAGACATGATGGCCTGTATTCAGATGATTCGTAGCAGGTGTGGCGGCTCGACTTCATACCGACTAGTATGGGATAGCAGATATTGGAATGGTGTTGTTTTGTCTCTGAGCTCGGTGAGCCAGCCCAGGGTCCACCTGTGGGCACAGCAAAGCCACGAGCGAGAGGAGCAGTAAAGATGGACGGACTATCAAACTACTGCTGGATGTGGATGAGGACGAAATGTCTGGATTAGGCAAGTATGCAAGATAACATCTTGGCCTAAAAAAAACTTGTAGATCTGGACCGCGTACGGAGCATTCAAGTTTTTGGAGATTTGTGTCCCACAGGACAGGGCCGCTGATCTACCCGGCGGCACATGCAAGGGGTTGATCAAGACGCTCGATCTCGACCGGGTCCAGCCATCTTGCAGCATCACGAACCGGGATATGCAGGCTGGGGAAGACAGCCGGAGCGGAGTCACTGTGCGCGCTACTGCTGGTTCTGACTAGCAACTCCGTGGTGCTACGACAGGAAGGGGGCTAGCTCAGCCCTTCGGGCCCGGGGCGCACTCGTCGCGCAGAGCGGTTGCAGCGCTGTGATTTGCTCCCTTGCCCGACGTGCACTTTTGTTGCTTGGGGGTATTTCCCGACACGCAGTCGCTGACATATGTGATATCTCTCTGTCTTGTGCGACCGTGGTGTATCCTGGTCCGAACCCGACCCTTATCCACCCGGTCTTGGACGAGTCTGGGGAAAAGCCCGCCCAGCGTTGTAGATTTTTTTTTTGTTGAACGGGAGGCAAGCAGACAGGCCTCGTTTTCAGGAGGTTGAGACATGGCACAGAGTTTAATCGTAGAAGTCGACAACGCCTCTCCATACGTGTCTCACAACATCCCATGTTTCGTCCAACTGCCGGACGCCTCTCTCACCGTCTCCCGAACATGGACTCCACCCGCTGCCCTCTTGTGTAGGTGGCGACTGACATTCCCGACATGGGTTGAGGCTCTGAACGTGTGCCCCTCACCATGGCGAGAAAGGCTGTGGCGCTACCGCGTGCGCCGAGGCCGTGTGCACTACGCGGCGCTCAGACACGGCGCTAGCCTCACCGGCCCCCTTACCACGGGCAAGGTCGTCGCCCTTAGCAGGCACCGTCGTCTCGACAGAGGTCTTCGTGCTGGCCTAGAACCCGCTGAGCCCATTTACCACTTCTCTGGCCCCAAGCCTCATGGCGTGATGTTGCCTCTGTGGTCCTCAGCGGCTAATGAAATGGGGGTCCCCTACCAACGGTCCACGTTGCCGGGAATGCGCAATTTGAGCCCTTCCCCCTCATCTTACACCTGTCACGGCGGTTTAGAGTTTACAGGTGAAGCTGGCTAGCCCTGCGACCCGCGTGTGTGTGGGTGTGTGTGGGTGTGCGTGGGAAATAGAAGACGGAGGAGTGCATCACGGGCCAGCCCGTAGGGGGACCCCCCAAATGGTTGGTCTGCACTTACAAAACCCCATGGCTCCCTGGTCCCAGCTGTGTGTTGTGTACCTACGAGTGGAGTGCATCTTTTGCATCGTTGATGTGCTTCTCTTGGCAGCCAAGCCCGCTATAACGCATACCGATCGAGAGTGGGACCCTTTTACCAAGAAACTCGGTCACGATGCCCATCTACGAATACCGACCCGCCGTAAGATGCAGCTCCCCCCCCGCCTTATCGCCAAGTGCATGCCAAGTCTTGTCTTGCTAACTCTGCGGCAGTTCCTTATCGAGGTATGGACGCTCTATGCCATCGGCACGTCGATTCTGCTCCTGCGCTTCGCCGTGCGCATCAAGACGGTGGGCATCCGCGGATTCCAGGGCGATGACTTCTTCGCCGGCCTCGTCATGATATTTTACGCCATGGATGGGTTCACGGTGCATTTAATTTGTATGTTGGCACCTGGTTGCCAAGATGCTTGGCGCATATGCAAACTAACTCGTGCTAGATTATCTCGGAACCAACATGGAGGCCCTCTTGATGATGCAAGAGCGACGTATGTATTTGACTCCATCAATACTGTTCATGGCGCTAACGGACCGAAGCTTTAACCGCTCACGATATCAAAGAATTTACAGAAGGGTCGAAGCTTGAGTTAACCGCGTGGTACTCGTACACGGCCCTTATTTGGAGTCTCAAGGGTACCATGCTTTGCTTCTTTGGTCGAATGACTATTGGTACATGGCACAACATGTTTGTCAAGACTGTGTCTATCATCAGCGCTCTCGGATACCTGGCTGTGTTCCTGACGGTACGATATGATGGAAAGGAAAGTTGGACGGTACAAGCTAACGCGCGAATTACCAGGTCACATTCGGTTGCTATCCTATGCATAAGAACTGGCAGTACGTGGAACTCCTTGCCTCGAGTAAAACAATGTGACTAACTTTGGCTCAACAGGGTTCTTCCTGACCCCGGAAGTTTGTCTTCCCCGATACTCATTCTTTCGATGAAACATTAACTCACACGGTACAACAGAACAATGCACCTTCAGAATGCAAAACTTGGTCGTGACGACCGTATTCAACGTCCTGTTAGTGTAACTATGCAACTGTCTAATAAAACCTACCTAACGCTCAAATAGTACCGACGCTCTTATCCTATGTATTCCCTTGCCTCTTCTTTGGAAACTCCAAGTTCCGGCCAAAAAGTACGTTTTATATTCTGAACTAGATCGACTGCCAAGCATGACTAACAATACCAGGAAAATCGTCATCGGTCTTCTTCTTTCGTCCGGTCTCTTCGTCATCTCGGCCGCCATCATCCGTATCGTCCTGACGCTATCCGGAAAGCCTTCCGCCCTTACCATCAACAGCTGGGGAGTTCGCGAGACAATTGTCGGAATCATCACTGTCAACATCCCTGTCCTGCGACCGATGTTCAAACGTTCCTTCTGGACCGGCGTGCCCACCACACTGGGCAGTTCCCTTCGCACGACAACCATGGGCGGCAAATCGAACGACATTACAGGCCCATACGAGCTTACACCAAGCATCAACGACGCAAATAGCGACTCCAAGAGAGGCAACAGCAGTCAGGAGTCCATCGTTGGAAAGTCTGGCTTCCCCAACTCAGTGGTGGTGCGCACGACATACGCCATCACCCACGAGCAGGGTGCTGAAGACGACGAAGCATGGTACGAGAGAAACAGGGGCAACAAGGCCTCTGTCCGTGGTGGAATGAGCAATGTGTAATGCTGCTCAACTTCTTGACAGGGAACGGTTCGGTGGGCTATTAGCGACTGCAATGTCTTTCTCAGAATTCTCTTAGGATAGTATTTAGTATAATCTATTATAATGATCTAGAATGACCCATATCTTAGCGATTCTAAATCATTGCTTGTCTCATTCATGTGCGATCGCCACTTTTGCGAAGGTTGTCCAAAACAGTAGCCAGTGAAGAAAAAGAAAAAGAACTGTAAAGATCTTGCTGGTGACATCATAAAGGTTCTTTCAGTGTTTTCAGGGGCATTTTTTTATGTTCTTGGCTTTTTAAAATGTGACATCTCTGCAGAAGAGCAATATCTGCGTGTTGCGGCACGAATTTAGTAATATTCGAGAAGGACAGTTTGGCATGATTCGTGTCTAACCTACATTCGAGGCACCTTGTACTTGAATGCGCGTAACCGAATCTTGCTTCCGAGTTGATTATTTTTATCAATCTTGACAATAAAATTTAATGCAGAGCATTAATGAGAGTAATAGAGAAGGCAATCCCTTGTACCTTCAGATATAGTAATTAAATGTAACTTTGATAGTATAAATACTATATAGCAAAGTAAATATATAATTAACTTTAGAAAAGATTTATTATGGACTAAGGTTTATAACTCTTGGTTTGCCTAAAGTCTATATTAGCTATAATTTAGAGTCTATATATAAAGACTTTATCTAGGTCATAAACCCTATGCCTAAATAGATTAGAAGACTAAATATAATTGCGACTATGCTAGCAATAGGATTTAAGGCCTATGGATAATGCCCTTGGGCTAGTAGGTTTTAAATAATACCGAAAGACTAGGTAGGCCTATAAGACTTCCAAAGAGACTTAGACTTTGCTTATGACCGTGAATGTATGGGTTCCAATAAGACCTTGATGTCAACCTCGCGATTATGCATTGGAAAAGTATTAATGGAGATGCCTTGCGATGGAAGCGAAAAGTTGCTGCCCGAAAACCGTAGAGGTTTTTAATCGCGAAGATAAAAGGGATCGAAGACCTGCTTGAAGACCAAGATCCTGAAAGCAATAGCCTGCATTGCTTAACATCCACAAGCTCGTCAATCCACGTCTATACACGCTCGATACCGACACCTACACGCTGTGATGGTGTTATACTTCGAAGATGAAGGATCGAAACCCACTGGGTTCATTGCTGGTAATTAAAGGCTAAAGAGACCATACATCTCTTATTGAAACGCCCCTAGCCTGTGCTAATTCCTATGTCTGTAATATGAAATCCTGCTTCCTGGCCAAACTTAACAAGGACGCACTGGTTATTTATAGAGAAATTGAAGAGGAACTACTCAAAGACGCGTTAGTTTTGCCTTCAGGAAGCAGAACCTAGAAGAAGCATCTGAGATGCTCCATGGTGTCGAAAAGCTGACCCAGAATGACGCTCAAATGCTACAGAAGGCGTTCGACCTGGGACATCATTAGATGATAGGCATTATACTGACTTAAAGTGAGCTATTGTACTTTATAATGGACCTTTCATCGTTTCTAAGGAGCTTTTGGCTCTGCCAAATTACCAGCTAGCCGCAAGAGTGAAGTGGCATTTTGCTAATGCGTAGTGCGATGTCATCCTATGTCCCGTTGTTTGGGTGAGATGTTTTTAAAAGATTTAGAGTCAAGGGTACTCAAAGCTAGAACGATGAGAAATACCTTTCTTTTCCCCTCATTTGACACGTCTTGGAAGACTACATGGACAAAGCAGGATGTGACGTTTTGCTGCTACCTTGGCAATGACCGCAACACCTAAACAACGAGCTTGTCTCATCGCGCCCTGTCCGTTGTAGCTAGGACGGCTGTTACAAAGAGGTTTTCAATACATACGTCAAATAACGAGAGATACGTCAGATTTATGCAAGATGTCTTGTTGAGTACCAGCACGAGCATTGGGTCATATTTTGATTTCATTTTTGCGCGATGCACAATGACCCGGAATTATTAAAGAAAGCGTCTAAAATATAGAAAATGAGATTATATTAGGAATTCATTACATTATCCTCTGGGTGTTCCTTTGACGAAAATACACGTCAATTTGCCCCAGTCGGTCAGACTGGCCTGTTTGGCCTCTGATTTCAGCATAAAGTGCCCCCACCACGCTGCCCTACCAGTATGCTTGCCCATCTGAGCCGGCCCATGTCTAACTTTGAAGACTGACTGTCAGTCCAATTTGGTATCCCTTGACACCGCCATAGCAGTCATTGGTATGATCATAGCCTTGCTCGGCAATGTCAAGGCTGGTGCCGCATATCCACCATGCACCCAGCTTTCCATTGATGCTGCACACCAAGTTCGAGCCAGCGTCAGCATGGCAGTTGAGCTTGGTGTATTTGGCCTGAACTGCAATCTCGGACGTGGTCACTATCACAGGGGAATACTGCTGGTTGCCCGGGGCAATGTAGAGAAACCACTGGCTGGTTTGGCCTTGAGTGGAGGTGAGGGAACCATCCGGGTTGATAACAATGGACATGGCTGCAGTGGGGTCTGACGTGAAGTCAATAGAAGACCCTAGGAACCGACTGTAGGTGTATGCGTAGATGTTTGTGTTGCTCGCTTGAGCACTCGAGTAGTGGGCGATCACTCCGAAGGGCGTTTGGGTGGCAGAAGGAATTGTGACACTGCTGGTTTGGGTGACAGTTCCAGTGGACTGAGTGGCCGTGGTGGTGGAGGTCTGGACAGTCTGGGGCTGGGATGTCGTTGAAACTGCTTGGCTGGTTGTGGCGGTGGTGGTGGCGGCGGCGGCGGCGGCGGCGGTGTCAACTCCGAGACAAGAACATGCCGAAACGTATCTGGCAGCGTCTGAACAAGCCATGGCGTATTCGGGGATGTCTTCGGACCGCTTGTCAACAATAGAGACGCTCGCAAAAGCAGTCGTCGTTGTGGTGCCCTCGGTGTCGGCAGTTGTTTGAGTGACGGTTAGGCCCAGATATGCACTGCAATCGCTACTTGCTGAGTTTTGACGTGCCGACAAAGCTATTAAAGTCAGTTAAATGTGAGAAAAGGGGTGGAAGAAGACGTCAGTACATACCGCTGATGCATGTATCCCTCGGCGAGCATCGGGCATTGCAAACTCCCGCGGCAACCACCTTGGCCAGCGCAAGATACGAAAGGAACAAATGATGGCGCATGATGAATTTGTATTCAAATGAGTGGACTGCAAAAAAGATGCAAAAGAAAAGGTGTGTGGATGCTCGAACCCGTCTACTGGTGCACCGCGGCTGTGATGGATTAAATAAAGAAGGAGAGACAAGAGACTGGGTGGTCTGGAGACAGCCGATCTTGGAGGGCTTCGGCGCTAAGCTCGAACTCATGGGCCACCTTCTGGAGTTTTCCGCTTCCATCGAACCAACCATACCGAATTAGGGCGATTCATGGTGGAGAGTTTTCGGTAGTTGCATCTGTCTCCTGGCTAAATGGCCACTAAGCAGCACCATGGCGGAAGTTTTGATTGCCACTAGTGATTTAGCAAGTTAGCTCGACCCGGTGCGCTGGAAACTCGACACCTGCACGGAATGTCCCGTAAAGGTTGGAAGATGTCGCACTCAAACGCCCCTGGTCCCCTGTGCAATCCCATTTAACCCATAGGTAGGTAGTGTACCTCTTGCAAGACAAGGAGGTACCTCGGCTTTTGCGTTTGTCTGTCCCCACAACACAACCCTGGACCTTGCCGTGGTTGTGAAGATACCCAGGCCATCACTGCTGTGCCTGCGCTTGCTTTCAGTGGTATGTCCACTGATCTGCGAGGCAATTACGAGAAAAATCCCAGGACTGGGCTAACTTGGCTGCCTTGGTCAGCTTCGGATGCTGCCTGTGTTGTCCGCGGTCGAGTCAGGTGGTGAGGCCTTAGTCATCCATGTCGCAGCGATGAAATATCGATTGACTGCGAAGGGGCCCACCATTGCGAGGGAAAGAATTGCGATTCTTCAGTTCAAAGGAATTAATTGTTGGCAGATCTATTTATATGACGCGGTTCAGAGATGAGAGAGTCTCTCCAACCTCAAAACGTCCAGCGAATGTAGCCTCTGACTGAGGCTTGACCTCTTCAGGACGGAGGAGCCAGCTGGACCATGTGACCTGACGGTTTTAGCACTACCGGACCTGACAGAGTCTAAGCATGCGGCATTCGTACAGTACGTTGGCCTCGTACAAACCGGGACATGGGGCGCACGGCAGCGATCACGGCTACTTCCCCGCTGTCGCGTCTTGAAGCCCAGCGACCCACGCTCGGGATGCAATAGGTGCATGTCTCACACCAAGCAGTACCGTCACATGTCACGAGATCGGGCCATCAGGTCATTACTCTAAATACAACCTTCTTGCCATGGCGCGTTATGCTAGCGGCGGTAACACAAGCGGTTGCGAAAAGCGCAGAGATAGAAGTCACCAGTTGTCTTACATCACATTAACCAAGGAGAGAATTTTCTTTCGCTGCCAGAGACAAAAGAAAAATGCATGATATATTGAAATTCCATCGTGTATCGTCTAATTCTCGTCTCCCTAAAAAACCATTCTGATTGCAACATTATCGTCAAAAAATTGTCGTCGGGTATCAAACTCCTTCCGCAAAAGCTCGATAACTTGGCACACTCCAGCGCTTGGAAAAAATCAAGAACAAAAATTGATGAAAACTGCTTGCGAAACTGCTGGAGATGAAAAAAGAAAGCACAAGAATGAATCACGCGCGCGTGTGCCAATGTATCGAGCCTTTAGGGCATATGCTGCATAACGGGTATCGGACTTGGATAGTCTGAGGTCCAAGATGATTGAAAGAAGATTGCGATTCGCATCGCATGCATTCTGTATGGTATAAAACGTCTATGGTGTTGGCGTTGACTCGTCAATGTTGTGACGTCAGTTTTTGGTGGTGCTGCTCGCATTTCCGCCCGTCGAAGAAGACGGTCGAGGTTTCGGGTTGTAGGGGATGCTGATAGTGCCTGGCCTATCGTTAGCTTACTAACCCGGATCTTGAGCTAATCCTTGACTTACCGTTGATGCTGATCATCGAGGTGTATGGTCGATCGGCAGACGCGGGCTGAGACATGATGAAAGATGCAACAGGATTGAATGCAACAACGGTATTGTATTGATTTTTCAGCTATGCTCTACAAGCTGCCTGAGCTGTGATGTGTTTGTTTGCGAGACTTTTTTCCTTTTTATCGCCCTTAGGCAGGCGCCATCTTTGCTACACCGGTCCATAGCGATGCATTAAGTCGAAGGTGTGCCTGGCGGATGAAAAACCAAATGCGAGACCTTCGACACAATGTGTAGCGGAACGTTAGGCAAGCCGAGACTAGCTTCACATAAACCCGCCAGCGGCCTATCAGATGTCGACAGGAGATTTAGAGTCCAGATGGGACGGAATAAAACTGCCTTGTTAAAAATCTGGACGTGTACAAAAACAAATTGTATAAACGCTGCGGATGGGGCAGAGCGTGCAAATCGGAGCGGCAGCGCTGGCATACACACGGTTGAACTCGAATGTGACAAGTCAAGTCACCAAGCTGTTGGGCAGTCGTGCTCCCGAAAAATGTTACCCACCGTCGTTTCATTGGACCAGCAACGAGAGACCGTTTTTCATGCCCCATCCTTGCCAACCATGGCCAATGTCCGTTTTGTGGACGGTGCAGTGTGTCGCCATAGCCAAGTAGATAAACTGCGCCATGCCCATCACTGCCGATCATGTTCCTGGGTGGCAATACGCGTACATGCAATGCGTGCGATTGCTCGACAGCATTTTCCGCCTTGACTGACGTATTGTGAGGGGTAGGGTTGCCTTGCAGTACGGTGGCGGGCGTTGGTTGGGGTGATTGATCCAATCCCCTGTATCCCGTCAGCCGTAGCTGAACAATCCCTGCCGGCAGCGCAGTGCCATGGTGGAGGAGTGAATTAATATATGGACGCGTGAGGGAACGGATCTCTTTTACCCCTTGACGGCATTTAATCTGTAGGTGAAACGAATTGTTCAAATCCAATATATACATATATATTTTTTGGTTTTTTTTTTGTCAATTGTTTTCTTCTTCATCTCCACTGCTTTTTCCCAATCATCGACAAGCCACCCGACCTCCTCGCCTCGTTGGTGGACTTGTGCTGTCGAGTCCCAGCTGCTAAGCGCCGAGTACAGTAAGATACGTACGCCACAAAGACTGCCAAGACGGGCAGCTTGGGCCGCTCTACACATCCGTCGAGAAAGCCACCGCTCCCGTCTGGACTTGCGTCGGGAGGCCTGCAAGGTGCAGTGAATCAGCGACGAATTTGGTCAGCATGAGGTCGGATCCTGCGGCGCGGTTAGCTGTAAGCATAGCCACTGGCTGAAGAGGCAGAGGGGCGGACCGGGAGGACCCAAAATTCCAACGACGATCGGCAAATATTCCTTCTGCTTTGTGATGCGGGACTCGTACGTGATTTGGCCAACTGTCAAGGCGCACCACCTGGGTTAGCTGCATAGAATGTCTCGGAGCAGGGCTACTCACTGGGCACAATGGCCTCTGGGCAGCCGGTAAGCGAGGAGAGAAAATTTTGATGGAAGCCGGTGCCGCCCATCCACGGTCCACTGTTGGTTGGTCAGTATACGGTTAGGCAACTGAACTAGAGCGAGGGGTAGGTCTGACGTTGGGTAATCATCGCGATACCATGGTTCCTCATTTGAAATGGGAATTATAGTCACCGTAGTAGGTCCACCAGGCGAATCTGTGCATAATACAGACTTGAGGAACCAGTCTTTGAAGACTTTCTGGCGTCTCAGAGCAGCAGTTTGTTCTTCTGCGGTGGCTTCCTTGGCTTCCGACCTGGTTGGCGTTAGCGCGTGGATGCTGCAGCATGCCCCTGTACAATTTATCACTCACCAGCGTTGCTGGACAGTGGGGTTCACATAAGGCTCTCTCCCAAACTTTTCCTGATATCGGGCCCTGAAGTCTTTGGTTTTCTTCCAGAGATCAAATGCCTTGAGGCCTCTCATGGTTTGTCTCTGTACAATTTAATTAACCCTAGCGTTCGGATAAGAGTGGGTCTCGAGTTTGCACCTTTCCGATATACTCGGCGACGTCTTCGTCGAGACCAGACGGATTTTTCTCAGTCCAAATGGCCTCAAGACTAGTGTCTATCTGCTGAAGCCCCGCTGCTTTTGTGAATTTGGCAATAAAGCCATCAAAAAGATCCCTGGCGGGACCCGCATCATACTCAAAGTCGGAGAATACTCTGGCATTGCTAAACCCTCTACAAGATGTCTGATTGGTAAGTTTAGTACGGTTCCTTATTGTGCAGGGTGAAAAAAGAAAAAGAGGGAACCGGATGTCATACATTCGATTGAGCAAACCACGCGGATGCTACCCGGTGCAAGAGATCTGCGTCACGACAAAGAAGGCCCATGGCATCAAGCGACCTGAGTCGAGGTTAGAATGTATCGCCTCAACTGTGTCGGTAGATTGTCCTTACTGCGCGAGCGGAAACACCCCGTCCATAGATAGACTGCCCCATGTAGGACGCAGCCCAAACAAGCCCTGCTTGTCGGCTGGGTCCCTGAGGCTTCCTCCGGCTGGTCACCAGTTAGCTCAGGGCCGTAGACGAGTGCAATTGATCAATTCCTGTTTCTACGGACGTACTGTCAGTTCCGATGCTGACGTCAAGCCAGTCGTAGGCCGCGAGCGCGACCGCACCGCCCGTTGTGCTTCCTTCGGGTGTCAGGTAGCCGTCCCCGCGGGGGTTGAACGGGCAGTGGAAATCAACCCAGTCTGCCGTGGGCGCCTCCACTTCGGCAAACTGGCTCATCTTCGTTTTGCCAACCACAACGGCCCCGAGCGCGGTCAGGCGCTGGACCGCCTCAGCCGTTTTCGCGCAGGGTGGGTAGAGCTTCTCCCATGCTCGGCACGACAGCGTCGTCTTGATTCCCTCAAGATCGATGTTGTCCTTGATGGATATCCGCAGGCCATCTAGCGGCCTCTCGCTGGTGGGCTGGTAGTACAGGCGGGAGGGCACTCCAATGACGAGCCTGCACCCGTCGCTGCACCAGAATTTTCTGTGGCTGCTCGCGGCTGGAAGTCAATGGTGACGATCACGGTTGGTGTGGGTGGTGCGCGCACCGACGCGCGTGCTTACATTTTGGGGGCCTCGTTCTTGGGCGGCAGTGTGGCCGTTATAAACGCCTCGTGAGTGTCGGGGCACAGCTTCCAGACGGCGTGGAGAAGGCCGTTCTGCGCGTAGTAGGGCCCCTCGGAGATATCGCCCCGGTCGGCTACCGTATGCCATTCCTGCAGCAGGGTCTCGGCGTCGGCGTCTAGCTGGATGTCGGCGCCGCTCGGGTCCACGAATACGACAATAGAGCTGAAGCCGGGATGGTAGACATCGTCCCTTAGCTTGAAGTCGGCCACCTTTTCCTCGAGCCACGCGCGGGACACTGTGGAAAACCTGGAATTGTTGGGGGCCGCGGGGGGCCGAAGCACAGTGCACAGCCCCGTCAGTGGTTTATCGGATATCACAACCTGGCGCAGCAGCGGTCGCGCCAGAAACGAGGTGTCCTCATGCTGGAAAATGAACTCGCTAGTATTGTATGAATCTATTAGCGCCGGCGGTGCTGCATCCTGCGCGGCGGCTGGCTTCGCTGGCTGTTCCTGGCCCCAGAAGGTGAACGGGAAAATCGGGAGAATCGACGCCATGAGGCTATGCTGACGTGCTGGCAGAAGGCGTCTCAGGCTGAGTCTGGCAGCGAGCGGTTTGCGATAGCCCTGTTGGGAATAGGTCAGAAACAACGAGGCTGCCTCGCAGCAACGAGAGCCCAGACAAACAGAAATCTGCCAACATAAGTAATGTTGTTTGAGGCTCTGCCTCCCACAGCTGCTGTGACGGATATTGAAGACTAAGGACCGGCCTGCTCACACCGGTCCATTGTGGTTGGAATCACCTCGTTTGGCGGCGCATGCAGCCTGCTTTCCCGAGTGTCATCTCTGCATGGGGCTGTATATGTTGTTGGGGGCCATGGTGCGGGACGGAGATTTTCTGACCAGAGTGTGGACGCCAGCTTCTGGTAAACGAGCATGGTGCGCGAACCTCAGGTATCTTTTCCCGAGAGCTGAGGCAGACTGCGGTAGCTGCCAGAGAGCAAAGTCTGATCTGTCACTTGGCGAGGGCGCCCACAGCGACCCCGGCCAACCTGACTGGGCGCTACTGGCAGGCTGCCTTGGGCTGGAAATGCCATTTTATTAGGGCTCACTCTCCCCCCGCTCTCAGCCTGATCAAGCACGCTCCGCAAGTTCCGGAACACGACCCAGACCTCGCATTGCGCATTGCGTTGAGGCAAGGTTTACCGCGCTCGCAGCTGCGTCTGCTTGATTCCTCGCCTGGTCCCGTGCTCGATCTACGCCGTCCCGGCTCCGCACCGCGTACGCCATGACCTCTCCTCCCCAGCCCCAGCATCATCGCCGGACCGGCCTAGAGCAGACCGGCCTAGAGCAGGACTACATCGATACCTTAGCCAGCGCAGGGCGCCCCGATCTCGCCTTGATGCTGTCCTGGAGTTTTCAACAGGTTGGCCATGCTCGCCACCGGGGTGAGGCCGGCCTCACCCCGCCGCAGCTCTTTGGCCCATGGGACCCTCAGTTCGCAGCCTCACCATCTGCCTCTGCCGCTCCATTTCAGTTCCCCACTACTGCTACCACGACACCCGGCCCCTTGGCTCTTGATTCCATGGCAGCTCCTGCTCCAGACCTGCTTCCTATTCTGGGATCTGATCTGTTGTGGTCATCTGCCAGCTTTTCTGCCAATCCTGGCACCGCCAACACCGCCACGATCCAAGACAAGCCTGAGCACCAATCCTACGTCGCCGAAAGCACCCCTCTGGGATTATCTGCCGACTCAAACCTTGTTGAGCCTCTGCCCAGCCAGTTGATGTTCCCGGAACCATTGGCCTGTGTGCCTACAGCTCAATGGCCGCAAAGCCCCGGGTTATGCCTTGAAACGCCATCCCAACGAAGCAGTATCTCACGTGTGCCAACAGCCACCACACAGGCTCTTTTTGATGGCTTATACATGCATAACACCACCTCTAGCGTGCCTACGCTTACACCTTCGAATGGATCGTCGGGTTATCCCATGGCAGCTATAGCGTATTCGTCGGGTGTTTCAGCCATTCAGCTCGTGACTGAAACATCCGGTCTTGGTTTACCCGATGTGGAGGTGTCAATCGACCAACCGGAGAGATTTGACATGTGCACATTGACACAAGACGCGTTCCTCACCGCCAATGCGGCTTCAATCGCAGGTCATCTTCCAATGGTAACAAGCAGTAACCCGGCTGATGACGTCGACCCTGCACGGGGCTCCTCTCCAGGCTCAGAATCAGGCCGCAGTCTCGTCGCACGGAAGCCCATCAGTTCTGTTCAGACAGAGCGAGCACGCACCCACCGCCGAGATATCAAAAATGTCAACAAACCATCCAAGGGAAAGAAAAGTGGGCCCTTGGCAGCAAGAGAACGAGCAGAGGCCAAGCAGACCCGAAAGAATAAAGCATGTGCTCGTTGTTATCTCAATAAGATGAAGGTTTGTGACTTATCAAGCCTTTTATCGGTACCAGGTTGACAGGTGTGTAGTGTTTTGCCAACGAAGATGACCCTAACGGAATTTGTATCACCTGCACTATATCCAACCCCAACACATACATTCTCCCATGCATACGTCTTAAAATTACCGACATTATGCTGTTTAGGCTGGGTCATTAACGTTCTCCTAATCCCGCCTTATGTTTTGCTGACTAGTAACCAGGCCCGACAGAACAATTCGTCAAGGCTAAGCGGTGGCTCGACGATGGCTGGAACACGATATCCACTTGGCAATCTGATCAAGTGGAGCAGATGACATTGACGCAGGATCGTGGCCAAACCGACATCAAAGTCAAAGTCAAGAAGTTCTATCGCATGCAAGAAGACACTCTGACAAAACTCTATGGTGTTTATGTTCTTCAACACGTACCCTTCGCCATCGCTGACGTCCCAGGGACGGTCCGGGAGTTGCAGCGGCATATACGAGTCGCCGGCGAGTCATACATTCAATCATTCACAAAGCATAAGTCGCCAATACTCGGAAAGACATTTTCCGCAATTTCTTCCCTCATCAAGGAACCAAAGGTGCGCGCCGATCTCTATGCCCCGCCAATGGCTTCTGTTAACTCTGCTGGTAGGGAATCGAGCACACGGACCTTTTGAAAGATACGCTAGATCTTTGGGTTGCAAACCGATTCATTGAACGCCCATGGCACGTCCCCCACAGCCAAACTCTTGATCCGAGCTTCCCTTTTGGCAATGGCATGCCTGGTGATGTACTAGTGCCGATAAGCCCAGTCATGGATCAACAGTTGGATCAAATTATCATTCAAAAAATCCTCAACGATCTCAAGTCAAGCATACAGAAGAGACTTCAGAAGCTGGTCGAACAGAATAAGAAAAACAACTGGTTTATCATTTACCTTTGCACATTCCTGATGCTAAACAACTACGAGACTGCCACGGTTCACGACTATAATTTTGTCCAGACAAACGGTTTAAAGGTAATTTTTCTCCGCACTCGTCGATCGGCGAGAGTCATCTAACATAGGTTCTAGACTCGTTTCTCGGACAATGCACTCATTGAGAGGTACCATGTTGGTGCGAAAACTCTGCTTACCTACTTTCGATACTACTGCAAGGGCCATGTTCCCTTCCAACTGCAGTACAAGGATGGGGACGCCGGTAAATTGACGCCGCTTAACGAGAAACAAAAGATTTACATGAGTGAAATGGCCGAATATATCTCAAACCAAGGTGAGGGACTAATTAATATAAAATCCGAGAAAATAAGCTAACATACTCCAAAGCGGATTATTTCAAGGACCTTCAAAATTCAGAGAGCTATCATGCAGATTTGCATCTGGTGTCGAAGCTGTTTAGCAACGATTGGGATTCGGCTTCCATTTTCAGGAACCTGCAGTAGTTCGGTCAAGTTTGACAACCAACTTCAATTTTCTTTCCTTTTTTTTTTTTCGATGGTTTCTTTTAAGGATTTCCTTTTATGTTTCTTTTTGTGCTTTGACTTTGTCCCTCTGTGTCCTTTTTCTTGTGGTTTTTTGATTTGTTTTAAGCAAGCGAATGGCGTCTTTTGGAATGATAGATCAACTGGAATAGCGGCTGCGTATACCCCTCACGACAAAAGTCAATGAAATGGAATAATTCAAGGAATGGAGCCTTTTGTTCAATCTGTATGGGATTATCTGAAAACACGAGAGCGAGCGGCTATTTTTGGTACCAAAAGTTTACAGAGAAATACAAAGGAGAAGAGAGGAAGAAAAAATTAAGCCATCGTCCATCACCACGTATTCTTTAACCCTGCCCGCAAGAGGCCTGGCGGGTCATGAGGCGCTCCTCAGTAATGACTGGAGTGAGCGGCCAGCTCTCATCGTCCTCCTCGTACTCAAGCTCAGCATAGACACGGTCCCATGCCATGTGGAGCTCCTTGGGCATGCGCCAGGCCATGTCGGGGTTTCGAAGCCAGAGGCGCACGAGGTGGCGCTGGGCCTGGTCGTCGTCGTCAAAGGCATCGCGGGCGTGAAGAACGGCATGGTTGTTGATGAAGCGGATGTCGCCGTCCTGCATGGGCAGGGAAATCTGGTGCTTGAGTGCGGTAAAGTGAACCATGTCGAGAGCCTCAGCTTGAGCTTCAGTCATAGGAGGGATTCCCGGAGTGCGGGGCGAAGAGGGCGAGCCAGTCAAGATGCGGCGAGAAAAGTTCATGATGACCTTGCCATCCTCGCAGAAGAGCAGGGGTCGCTGGTGGTATGCAGGGTCACGGCCGAATCTAAAACAAGTTCGTTAGTGTGATTATGTCTCAAAGGGGGATTGCGTGCATGATGCAAGGGCGACTCACGTGTCAAAGGTCCAATCAGGGGATGCCAGAACGTCAATCAGGTCGGGCCTCTGGGCGGCGATCTCGTTGTACACGGTCCAGGCGGATGCGATGATGCTGTTTCCGCCGCTCCTGGCGCAGCTCTTGGTCTGGAGAGCAAGGATCTCGCAGAAGACATCATTGTGGAATGGCTGAGAGTTTTTAATCAGCATTAACTTGAGAAACCGGGCGGAATTGATAACTTACCTGGGCGAGGTTTGTGTAAACGGACTGGCGCATTTCCTTGGGAACCTTGGCATTATTGGCATCCAGAATGTGAACTACCATAATCAGCAGTGCATCTTGAGATGTTTGGGAGTCAACATACCAATCATGTTTCCAGCCTGGTTCTGTCGACCAAACTCAGGAGCCATATAGGCAGACAATCCGAGAAAGGCAATGCTGTGATCGTCATCCGGGGCACAGGGAGAGTTCAGGCCCCGGATGATGACAAAGCCCTTTCCATGGTGCAGGTCATTGGCCATCGCATCCAGGTGAGATGCAAGGGTTGGTAAGGGGAAATTGTCTCGGCTAATGTCTCGGACGTGAATGCCGAGACCTGCAGTTCGGATTAGCTTCTGGATTTTGAACATAGCCTCACGGATTGTGTACTCACCCTTGAAGTGCTTTACGGCATCGTAGACTTCCTTCTTCTGGCCCTCATTGAGAGTGAAGTAGAGCTTCTCCTCGTCAGGCAAGCTCTCTGCTGTCCAGGCGAGAGGAGAGTCGAGATACTTGGGCCATCCAGTGGGGACCTCGGTGACAGTTCTGCGTAGACCACTGCGGGCCTGCATGCGCTTTTGGTACTTTTCATAGTTGGGAATCCAGTCAATATCGGCAGACTTGACTCCGTTGAAGGTGAATGCTGGCTCCTGCAGCATGTACCTGCCCCGAAGTCCCTGGTGAAGGTAGGGGATTGAAGTGGTAGGCTCAACAGCAGTCATGGTGACGGTGGGTGGTGATTCTTGGGTAGATTCTTGGAGATGGAAAAAGACTTTTGGGAGTGGGAGAGTAGAGTTTCTAAGTGTAGAAGAGTGTATTCAGATAGAAGTTGTTGTTTTTGTGCTTGATTCTCCTTCCAAAAGTCATGGATTTTCTGGTTCCTTTATAGATAGACATCTGATCCTCTCATGCGGCGACAACAGCTGCACAGAAGCCACTGATCGTGGCTCGGGAGCAGAGCCTCAATGAAAAAAACGTTCAAGGCGCACTTTCCCGAACCCCTCTGATTCTGCACATTACATGGCTGCACTGGATGGTAGTGATTGTAGGTTGAAACTGCCGCCTGCACATGCTGGGGTGTTGCCACAAGATGACGCTTGTGGGCACGACTACGGCCCGGAACCCACCAACCTTTTCCCACTACATGAGATAGTAATGCAAGATATTTCTTCAGTTTACGCCATTCCATGCAATCGAGCTTCCCCATCCGTTAAGCCTGCCACGCACTGCAAGCAAAAAATCAAGTGGACTTTTTTTTTTTTTTTTCAAGCTGTGGGGGCTGAAACTTGGTCACTTGCCGACAAGAGTAATCGTGATAGGCAGTTCAAAGAAATCAACCGGACCGTTGTGGGTGAGGGGCTGTGTGGCCAGGGTTGTTTGGAGCCTCAACGCAGAGCCGCAACAATTGGACAAGAGATACGTAGTCTAAGTGTAGTGTAAAAAAGAAGTTCAAGTGTTTTTTGGTAGTGTAATTTGGTCCAAGCCCCATTGAGAAATTTGGTTCCTAATTTCATTTCCGGCCCGATACCAAGGGCCGAACTGCGCCCACCAGGCACTTTCCTCTGCTCAAAGACAGCAGTAAAATTATAACTTCAAGAAAAAACGTGATTCCCAGTAGGAAATTTCCAAGATGGGAATTTTTGCGGCTCAAAACAAGCTGGAGGGGTTGGCCCAACCGGCAACTTTAGCCATGTTGGGTGGATACCGTTGCCAGGCTCAGGTACGTCACCAAGCAGTCATTACGGATGAGGCAGCGATGGCACGTGGTGTTTCACTTTATTTTCCTCCCGAGATTCGGCTGCGTTTAGTCTCATGGGAACCAGGCCTTCGGCCGAGAGCGATGTAGAGGCGGGTTTGTGTTACGGAACTGGGCCAGACGCCCGGCACCGCGAAGGCTGAAAATGCTACCAATCAACAGGGCCAGTGACAGAGCGACCCAAGAGAATCCCATCACACAGCCAGACCCGTTTTCCCGGTTCCGGCTTTCCCACCAGTTCAAGGATTTTCACTGCGCGGCGAGTGTCATCGCAGAGCCTCATCGCGGGGCATGCCAAGTTGCCAAACACCAACGTGGGGAGGGGAGCCTGCCAGCATGACGTGTTACCGGGGTTGCAATTTTGACGGATCAAGTTAAGCGGAATTAGGAATGGCAGGGGTCCTGCTGACGGCTACACCGATGAATCGTCTTGGACAGACTAAGATACACACGCGCGTTATCTCGCGCTGATTGGGGCTGGATGAGGCTCAAACACTCGGTGGTTCCGGGCGACGGGCTTGAAAAGAGTTGGGATTGTGGTTTGCCCACACTGCAATCACAAATGCGGCGCGCGTGACCGCCGCGCAGCCCCTAGCCCCAATCTGGTCCTCTAATCCACTGCTGGCGCCCACGAGTCAGAGTGAGCTTTCCAAGCCAGGCCCAAACCCGCGGCTTAGCAGCCCCTCACCCAGTTCAACCCGAGTCAGTTTGATTTCCGCGCCGAGGCTTGCTACTCTGACAAGAGCGACTTACTTCCGCTCTCTGCTACGTTACCAGCCGTGATGACGGAGCCAAGACGCTGACCAGGCTGGGGCCTGCATGTAGGGCTGGCTGGCGAATGCAGCCTGATGCGTGAGGTTCCCACATTTCGCGGCATCCCGCTCGCTGCATGTCTTGGATTGCCACGGGCGGCCCGAAGCTGCAGCTCTAGGGAGCAAAAGACAAACCGACACCAGGCATCAACGTTCATGTCTACAGTCTTCTATGATACCATTGGCGGGCTCCGTCGCCGTTGACACATTTGATCGGGATTGCATCATGTTTTTGTCATGATCTTCTTGGTGTGATGCGGCGCCACCTTGCCGAGGTGCGCGATGCCTTGTTGTAGGTAAATGTCGTGATCCAAAAAAAAAAAAGACGTCGCTGCCTATGAGTGCTTAGAAGGGCGCGATGGACGTGAGATGCGCAGATATGGGTTCTTGAGATCGAATAACGTAGCACATGTGAATGCTGGGAGTGAATGAGTCGTATCTTACTAATCCCGCAGTGCCGGATGCATCAAGTCCTTCCGATTGTCCAGAAATGACTCAACCTTCTTGCTGATAGAACCAGGCCCGTATTTACTATGCTCTAGTTGGCAGACTACGGATAGAATTGTCCAAGTACGCAAAGCATGTTAGAGTTCCGTGGCTGTCCGTACGCTTTCAATTCTCCTTGCCGTAAGCCGTCAGAAAGTTCAGCCGCCACTTCCAACATCCCGTGGAACTGCACCATGGCACAACACCAGAAAAGAAATCCCAGCTCCGGTAATTTTCTAGTGCCCGATGGAGTTGGGCGCTATAGTATATGGACGGCCCCATACATCGACTAACGGAACCTGTCCCCTCTGAGCAGCAGCAGAGGTACTCCGTTTCAGTGAAAGGATGTGACGATCCAGCCACTCCAAAGTGGACCGGAAGAAAAAGGCTTTTACCCCTCACTCTAGGTAATCATGAAGGAGCAACGCGGAATACTTTGCTATTCAAGGCTATGGTTGTCTAATGTGTGACGAAGCATTTGGAAGGATCCCAAGACATCGTGTAAGGATGGGAGATTATATCCTAACTTGACCTACTGTCATTGAATGCTACTCAATCACTTATCTGGTAATACGATCGGCAAGTTCGGTTTTGAGTCTCATCAAAGTCAGAAATGTGGCACATACGATTGCCTCTATTTTACTCCAAGTAATTTCTCTCCCGACTCAGCTATTGCTCGATTTACTTTCTGGTGGCGCGTTTAATTTGATGCGGCTCGCGGCATTCCTGTGTGGTGATCCAAATAATATGCTTTGTGGGGGCGCCCATTCCAACTTTAGCCGCAACCATATCAAGAATCTTTCCACCTGTCACTTACCCGAAGAATAAATATACCGTCCTCTCCTTCATTGACGGCAACGCGATGTGATCCTCCACCTCACTGACCCTGCCAAAGAAATTTCCACCCTTTGCTGATCAATTACACCATTACTCATAATGAAATATCTATTTGTACTGTGCGCTATATTTGCAGCGCTCGCCGAAGCTGCGCCGACAGATCCATCCATGTTGAATAAACGACAATGCTGGTTCGATGTAGAAAAAGGGACACAGTATTGCAACAGCATTCCAGTAAGAGTTAATCTGAGAAAACCGTCTGGCGGAGTTCAAGTTGCTAAAGGATGAATCAATTTAGCAATGCATAACCTCACCAGACGGAACCACCAAGACTTGTACTGCATGATGGGTGGAAGAGAAGCACACCTATAAGATGGGCTATGCCATTTGAATCGTCTATTAATTAGATAATTGGTGTATCCATTTATTTCGTCCTTTTCCCGAAGCAAACCAGATCCGAAAGAACAATGGTCATATCTAGAAGAAGTTAGGATTGGATGGCACTGCCAACGTATGCGTGTGGCGGCTTGGTGCATGTGACCTGAACATGGCCGCCCCTTCGCGCTCCAAATAGTGGCGGAATTCGAATGATCCCTGTGTATGGAAACCGAGAGTACGGCTAGTTTCTTTCTTGTCGCATTTTGTCTGCCCTGGTCACTCAATACGAGGCATCCAACCATCCCTCCGTCGTCAGCTGGTATCGCGAAGTGCAAGGCTGTGGGGCCCAAAGTTGGGAGCACGCCCAGGCGTCTATCCACGATGATTTGCGCGAGGCGACTAAGAAATTAAAAGATACAGGGGCTTTGTTAGATGGATCGCAGTCCCCCTTTCAAATGAAGAAGAAAAAGAAGAAGAAGACGAAGGCGAGGCTGACGGCAGCAATGTTGGTGGCAGCGACATTGATAACGGCGCGGATGGGGATGAATAGAAATGTTCATTGGTCGGTAGGAGAAATGACGACAATGTGCGAAGATTGCTGAACATGATATACATCTTTTGATCCTATCATCATGACAGAAAGATTCGAGTATTCCAAGCTTGCACCACTTCCTTTCCCCTTTCGGCTCGCTCTGCCCTCTACTGGCCATTTCGCTATTGCAAGGCGTCACAGTTATCAAAGCTTTACTCATCTCCGAAAAGACGACCTTCGGATCGTTATTCTCCAGCGCCCCCGCATCATGTAGATTTATTCTATGCTCGGGACAGAGATTGAACTTTTGCTGCCTTTGAGAATTCGATAGGAGGCAGTTTTTCAGCCCGTATCTCTTATTCAACGGCGCTTTCCAGCACGAATCGCAAACGAGTGTGCTGATCAGCTTCTTTCCGGTGGTGGAATCGTCCAACCTTGTGAGCAGGGAGCTATTTGAGTGAGCGGTTGAGAGCTGAGAAATAGCGGCTGGGTTGATTTGACAAGAGTGCTGTACGCCTTGCGCCTTGCGCCTTGCTTGCCTGCCTGCCGCGTTGACTAAGCAGTGCCTGAAGTGAGGATACATTCAAGTTATGCTCACACTGTAACGGGCACCACAGCGATGAATTGTGGCGGCGATGCTGCTTACTTGACCACACGGTATACGAAAGCAGCAAAGCAGGGAGGCGCGCGCTCGCTATCGTGCTCTTGACTTTCTCCCGCTTTGCTTAATCATGCATCAGATGTCTTCCAAGAAGCGACACATCTGCCGTCGACGGTTACCTTTGCATCTGATTTAAAAGTGCAGCTTTGGCATTTGACTATTTAAAACTCCCATGTTCTCAGCTTAAACATTTCTACCTATCCCCATGTAACAACGCGTACCCAGCCAAGACTAAGGCATGGGAGTTAGAAAAGGAAGTTCCCGGCAAAAGAATTGAACCCCTGCTTGTTCAAAATATCTCTCCACCTTCGCATCGGTATAAAAAGACGCCCGCGTTGTCCCATACCCCCCGTCATGTCTCACGTCTTGGTTATTCCATCTCGTCACTGTCACCAGTTTCAAGTCTTTGAATTCGTGGAGGTACTCGCAAAGTTCCAAAAGCATGTCACCAAAATAAACCTGCACCTGACCCACGGTGCCCATCTCGAGCTTTTTTAGGCCCTTAGGAAGCTGTGCGGCGCGAAACTGGGTACTGGGGATACGTGGGAGGTTGATGCGGGGATAGAAAAACGTGAGAGATGTGAGGCTGGTGAACTCGCTAAGCAGCTTGAAATCGAGATGGAAGCACAAAGATGTCATGCTAATGACTCGGAGGTCCTTTTTGCGTGAAACGAGCAATTTCAAAAGATCAGTTGGAGGAGGGGGTGGAGAAAGAATCAACACAAACTCGAAAATGGCAAGTTTGTGCAATCCCTCAGCGAGAATCCTGATGCAGTTTTCAATTTCCAAATGTCGACTTCTCGGGGAGAAACGGAGGTGTTCAATATTGGGCGCCGCTCGCAGGATATCCTGACAGGCCTCATCTTCCGCCTTCCAATTAATCAGCTCGAGCCGTCTTAGGTTCTGCGCGAACCAAAAGCTTCTTTCGATCGCGACCGCACGAGAGGGGTCGCCCTGATACGAGGATACGGGGGGATGGAATCGTTCGTATCGTAGGGTCGTGAGGCGGGGGAACTGGATCTGATACAGAGGGTCGTCATCCATACCAAATGTATGGCTTGGAGCATCTCTTATCTGCTGTAAAACTAGCTCCAGGTGAGGTTGTGCAAAATGTATATTAGCAGAGTATGCATTGCTCTCGGATGACTCCAGTGCAACAGTTCCATCATCTAGTACTCGAACGGAAGCGCTTGGTGGTCTAACACAGCTTATGAGACACCGGACCTCTGATGCTAGGTGAGGATTCTCAAGAACTGTTCTTGAAAACTTATCCAATCCCGCCCACAAAGTCAAGTACTCGATTATGACAATGTGATATAAAATCGGCTGTGCGATCGATCTTAGCTTTGTTGAGGTCAAGCATAAACTTTTTAGAGTCGAATAGTTTGCATCTATCATCTGTAAATGCCTTGTGCCATGGCAGTGCGCACACAGCTGCTGGAGGATGTTTCGTAGCATTTCTGTGGGGATCGCCAGGAGGCGGCACGAAGTCGACTATATCAAGCCCAGTCAGCTGATTTCGGATAGTTCAAAACGCAACGGGACATCTAACCTCACTCATTCCCTTTCTGACAATTTGATGCCGGATATATCCACTAGTTTGGAAGTGTTGTTACCGCGAATACACAATTGATGTGCAGCAGAATGAGAACAGCGGTGGTGCGAGGATAAAATCGAAGGCCAGATGAAACACGATAGACAGGGGTATTTAGGATGTAGAGAGAGAATGGAGAGTGGGTATGCGACCTTGACTGATGGTTGATTTCAATGCATAGCGCGCTCTCGTGATTTGAAAACGCTGAGGACAAATTGATATGACGGCTCCAAAAGCAAGTTGCACTGTCTTAGTCAGCGATATGTTGTCACGTGCAGCTCTTCTTTCCCCCCAAACTAAACAGGAGGAGAAAATAGAAACCAGCAAATAGCCCCATTTTCTAGAATAATTTCAAATATATTCGTCTATTAATTCTTCAACTCAAGTTACAGACATCGTCAATTGAAGCTTGTAGTCTAAAACCAATATCCACTGCGAGCTTGATTCTGGGGTTTCAGGTTAGCAATCGCTACCCTACACCTAACAGCAAGTGAAGTAACCCTTTCCCGGGCAAATCAGTCATTGTCTAACTCTTGCATCTTTTATCCACAGGTGGGAGAGTTTCGAATTGGATGTTTCCAATTGTGTTAAGCCTAACATAGTTGTTTTCTGTGAGAAAAGCTCCCGATCTTGTAGATTTTTGTTACAACCCAACCCTATTGTTAAGTCCACCTAGTGGACCATATAGCTATAGTCTGGATGCTGTGATGTAGGAGTGATCGTGGAAGACAGAAACTTCCGTAATCCTTTACCGGTAGCGGCCTTGGTAGTATTTTGAATCGACATTGAACATAACTTCCGCCAAATCGTTTGTGTATCGTGCAGAACGTTCACTGGACCAGCAACGTTATCTACCTCAATTAGAACTCACCATTAAAGAAAAACAGATGCTAGGAAATCAAGGTTGACAACAAGGTATTTTTTTTTGGAAGAAAAAATTCATTCATAAACGATGGCCTGATGAAGAGCTGCGAATGAGTTGGTGTCATAATGTAAGCCACCTTATGAGGGGTTACGGCCATGCATGTGCACGTGCACTATGCTGATTCGTGTGGCGACAGCAAAACCGGAGACGAGGCGCAGAATTTATCGACCTCATATATGAGCCATATATGATCGAGACTATCGCCTCTAAGCCCACTTACAAAGCGTGCCTAATTTCTCCAACCTTATTTGCCTATGTTGGGCTTTTCAATGTTATGCTGTCCGACCGAGTACATTTCCCTGCCGCACTGCCATTTCCTGGACCAGCTTGAATCCTTTCAAGTTGCTCAAATCCCTAGATTGAGCCTTTTATTTTCCTTATCAAATTTATTCACCATCTAAACTCACACCGTCCGCATTGCGCTGTTTGAAAAGATGTCAGATCCTAACAACTACACTATTGGCTGGATCTGCGCCCTTCATATCGAATTTGTCGCAGCACAGGTGTTCCTGGAGGAGCAACATGATGATCCAAGACATGTGAGCCCTCACGACAATAACAGCTATGCCTTAGGGAGAATCGGCAAGCACAATATCGTCATGGCTGTTCTGCCAAGTGGAGAATACGGCACAAATGCCGCAGCAACTGTGGCAAGGGACATGTTGCATAGTTTTCCGAATGTCCGAGTCGGATTAATGGTCGGCATCGGCGGAGCTGCTCCCAGCAGAAAACACGACATTCGCCTCGGCGACATTGTGGTCAGCAGCCCAAGCAACGGATATCCTGGGGTTGTTCAATACGACCTTGGGAAGACGATTCAGAACCAAGCCTTCCAGCAAACTGGCGTTCTGGACCAGCCACCACAATCACTGCGCACTGCAGTCAGCGGACTCAAGGCCAAATACGAAATTGAAGGTTCACCATTGAACGAGATGGTAAATCAAGCCATCGGGAAAAGACACAGGCTTCGAAAGAAGTTTTCCCGCCCCCCAGCAAGCAGCGACAGGCTGTACAAATCAGATATTGTGCATCCAAATGACGACCCGGCAGATTGTGGCGGGGCCTGCAAAGACGATATAGGACTCTTGGTGGCTCGGCCCGAGCGCGATGAAGATGAAGATGATTCTGTAGTTCACTACGGGCTTATTGCCTCGTCAAACCAGTTAGTAAAAGACGCACTTTTGCGAGACAAGTTGGCAGCAGAGAAGGGTGTGTTGTGTTTCGAGATGGAGGCAGCTGGTTTGATGAACCATTTCCCATGCTTGGTCATTCGCGGCATCTGCGACTACTCCGACACCCACAAGAACGACAAGTGGCAAGGATTCGCATCCATGGTTGCCGCTGCATACGCGCGCGATCTTCTCCACAGGATGTCGCCAACCAAGGTAGAGGCTGAGAAGAGGATCACGGATGACTCGCGCCTGAATGCATTGCCCAGCATTGTAAATTCCGGGTCAGGCGACCAGTTTCTTCATTTTGGCTCCGGAAGCCAACACAACAACACTGGTAGTGGTATGCAAATTAATTACAGCGGCAACTGGAGGTAGTTATTTACCCGCTTCATATCTTGAGGCTGATGGGTTGGGACAGAATCTGTAGCTCTATAGTCTTTGCGATATTTATGGCGCATCTAGTTTATGACACAAATAGAAAATGACCAAGATAAAATGCAACATATTCCTGGGAACAGAATCCGCGGTGGTATTGTGTAAAAAATGAAGCTAGTGTCTGCGGAAGATGTATGGATCTCTCAGGACTTCCGAGTATCCAGAAGTATATATACACTGATTCCAGGTCGTTGTAGCATCTCTGAGCGTATGAGTATCTCGGGTGGTTGTAAATTTTGTGAGCGTCGCTAAGGTACTGAGTGCCCGTGTTTTCATGGCTGTTGAATTCTTTTCCAGAGCCAGTGCTGTTGTTCTGCAGACCAGACCCGTAGTGGATAAACTGGTTAACTGGTCCAGCGGGAACCTGCCTAGGGAGCCTTCTCTGCAGTTCCTGGACTCGGGAATCGACTTCTGGGTTTGCGACACCAACTCTAGTTGAGTTTATTAATTCATTTGATGCTCTTCAGAGTTCCTTCCTTTCTCTACCCGTCTGCCTCATCCATGTGCATTCAAAACATTGGTGTTCTTGCAGCCCACCTCACAATCCTTTTTGCAAATTTCGACCCGATCTTTGAATCGGGCCTCGCTTGTGTTTGGGTTCGCATCTGGGATAGTTGGCAAAGCATCAGTAGCGCTACGTCAGGCTAACTGAAAGCTGAATCATCACCAGGTTTGTAAAAGATCCTAATAGTAATTACTACACTAGGGACCAATACTAATACTAATTTCTTCAGTAATAGTATTAGTATTCTCCTTTTTAGTGTTTTTGTTAGTCTACAAATTAGTTTACTAATTTGTACTTTTTATAACTCTGATCATCACGCAGCATATCTTGCGCCTCCCGCAGCATGCTAAACATTTGTCAGAGCTCCATAGATATAATGGATCATTATCTGAAGGGTTATTGGATGTAACTTTAATGCTGAACAGGAGGATATTTTTTTTTCTTTTGTGAAGAGAATGGCTGCATAATGAAATGACTGCGGATATGAGACCTTGGCCAAACGTCTCGAGCACTGGTTGCCTTTCGGCATCATGGGATCATATATGTCATGTTGCCGATTACGACAAAATTCAAGTGAACACTCTGCCGATACATATTGAAATGGTGCCATATATCCATTTGACAATATAAGAAGTCCTAATATTGTGATTCGCGTACGGAACCTTCGCCGCTGAGGCTGTCCTTGGATCGGCAAGGTCCAGCGCCATAGGCTATCCAATCAGCGCCTGATTGTACCCATTAGTTAAATTGCTAATGCAAGACCGAGGATGACTGCATAAATAATTGCCAATAACGACGCGACACGTAGTGCCAAGATTGGCAAGGCATCCATCAGATTGCCGCATTGGGGCAAGATCCGACGCCTCGTTGCTGCCAAGCCCAGACGAGGCTTTGAAGAATCGGCAGGGCGCGGCGGCATTCCAGTTGGCCATTTTCACCGAGATCAGCTGCCTCAGGCTTTATCGATGGCCAGATAATGATCTTATTGGCGGAAATGGCACATGATTCATTACGTATAACGCTGTAACGATAATGAGCGGTCATTTAGCAGATGCGCTTACCAAACGAGTAGCTGACAACTCTTTGTGTCATTGAATTATCCGTAGGAGGTTAGAAAACTTAAGATTACAGGATATTAGCTCCGAGGGAGCGACTTCCATCGTTTATTGACAGTAAAGAGGCCAGAGGGGCTCTGACTGAACAGCGCATCCCCTGGTGTATGCGAAGTAAAGCTTGTGCATTTTTATCCTCTTCCGCAATTAATGATCTGCCATCCGATGTGGTATCTAGGCGAAACGTCATGTCTCCATTTTCTTCCTCCATGAAAATGCCGGGATCTACTTGCGTTACAACTTCACCCAAGCTAGCTGATAATCGATTCTTGCTTAGATAGGGTTGATCCAACCAGTTCATTTCGGGAATCAGGGGCATGCGGCGGCTTCCCTGTCTATGAATCTTTCCAATATTGAGAGATGTCGAGTGGCTGAGAAGATGCTGAAGCAACCATACTGGAAGAATTGCCAGGAGCAGGCTGGAACTGCGGCTTCATCTGAATGTTCGTAACAGCCTTTTTCTCTATCGCCAGCAGCAATATTGGCTGAATTTGCCCCTCTTAACATCACGTTGCGTTTCTAGCAATCTGTCATGCTTTTTTAATTTCCCTGTCCCCCGGGTGTTGTCTATCCCCAGATCCTGCAAGAGCTCCTCTTTTATTACTGCCATAGCTGGTTGAATGCTCTTAAGAATTGTGTTTTTGATCGGCGCCTCTGTATTCTTACTATGTTGCATTTTGGCATTTTCGGCCTTATCCTTAGCCCTCGTGCAGTCGTCGCCCTCAATTCTGCGCTGGGCTTCAGGAAACCTCATAATCGCCTCCATTTTGGACTTGAAATCCTCCTCAAACTTGGCACGCGAACTTTCTTCCGCTTTCTTGCTTACTTCAGAGGATTCTAGCTCTACTTTAAATTTTGCAATGGCTCTTTCTTCGGTTTCGGCCAAGCCCTAATAATGCTTTCGTGCCCTTTCTTCCTCCACTTTCCTTTCAGCATCTATCCTCTGCCGCGCCGACGGTCAGAATATCTCTGGCCTAACTGCCATTCACTATGCTGCGAGGTTGGGCTTCTGCCAAGGACTCCAGCTGTTGCTGCGAGCAAGCCAGAATGTCAATTTGTGCGACGCAAAAGGGTACAGGGCGACCCATCATGCTGTGGATAGTGACCAGGTCAGTTGCCAGATAGTCCATACGCTCAGTGTGCGTGGGGCCGAGTTGGATATACAGACACCTGACGGGGTCGCTCCCTTGATACTTGCTGTGCATCTAAATAAAGCCGCCTTCGTTCGTCAATTGGTTGTCGATGGAGCCAACGCCGATGCCGCCAACACTGATGGAGTATCTGCAATGGATATTGCAAGACGGAATAACTCATATGAAGTATTGCATATTTTGGAGGAATTGAGCGACAGAGGCTCAAGTTAGTCTTTCTTTTGTATCGTCTGGAATTTTGGTAGGAGCATTCGAGGGAAATGTGCATCTTGACTTTTCTTTGTGCAATGCACTTATGTCCCTTTGAATCATTGCTCAATGCACCCAATAATTGTGTATGAATAAGCTCCTTGTTATTCCTGGTTCCTAGCGCTGCTGATGGGGACTTGAGGTGAGATAGTCTGGGTCAGAGTCTTTTCCACTCCATTTAGTGAACGGACGAGTTCTACCACGCACAGTTCTCTTCATTTTACGAGGCTGGTCCGAGACCCATGTGCGAGAAACCATGGGATTTTATCGTCAATCTTGGCCACGGTTGTCTTGAATATTCTTAGTGTTTGATTAGGCTCGAGTCAAACTGGGACCCTAATGGGCCGTGGTGTTTCAGCTGGGCAGGCTACACAGACAGCCACCCAAGGTTTGCCCGCCGGATAAACTAACCTTGTTGAGAAGCCTGTTGGTCGTCACATCCGGTGGGCCCAGATAGATCCATACAAATGCGGCCGGGCGTTCGTTTATGACTGTAGCTTCCTGCAGCCACTCACTGAAGCTGTCTCGCGTACAGCCGGGCGAGGTCGTCGGGTAGTGGGGACGAATAAAAACGGATCATTGGGCTAGCATAAAGATCATTGGCACATTTGCTTGTGCGGATTTCCCACAATCGCATGATGTGCTGCATTGCAGGGAATAGCCTGTTGGCATAGCGTTGGAACATCAGCCCTCCCCTACCCATCGCACGTAGGATCTGGCGCGTTATGAATATTGACGAGAAGGAAAGCGAAATGCATCGGGGCAACGCTGGCTGCACCGAGATGAACCTAAAGTGATTCAACGTTTGATAAATCGTCGACATTATGGTACATCACCAAGGGATAGCCCGCCGAGGTGGCGACGCCTTCAGACAAGTGGCTGGGCGCGGCACATCATTGTCTAGCAGAAGCGGATGAAGACAGTGGCCACATGTCAACGATGACAAGACGGCTGAACTGTATTCGCGTTTAGCCCAAGGATGCAGGGGCTGAGCTGTATTGAACTGAGACATGTCTCGGTACAAGTGTCAGGCTACCTGTCCACTCGGGGTGCTTGCGTCGGTGCTGCACTCTACCATTCACAGGTATGTGATACTGCTTCAAAGACAGAAGCCAGGCAACATTTCCATCAGATCTTATCGACACTGATCGGGATGAATTCCTTGGCTAGCTAGGACTTAGCTACAGTGGTGATCTTCGACGTAGCGCAACTTCCCCGGACGCGTAGCTTTCCTGGACGCCATAATGAGACATGGTCGCGGTCCAGGCGTGCGCCACGAAGCTAAACGAACAGATCCCAATTCTATGCGAATCGGAATCCAATCTCGCACGACTAGGGCAAACCTAGCTTCCTTTCGCTAGCACGCTTCCGTTTGCTATAACAGTGCCCGCCTCTTATGTCATCGTCTACCTCCCCGATCATGGACCCTCCGCATCCCATGATCTCCCACCAGATTGATCCCAGGCACAAGCAGTCATGGCCTCCAGAATGATGCCTCCGCCTGCGGGCATAGACCTCACGGCCGACCGACGACCGATCTTGATTGCGGTGCCAGCCGTCCTGTGCTTCCTGTCTATCACATGCGTGGTGATGCGCATCGTGAGCCGGATGATAAAGGGATTGCGCCTGTGGTTGGACGACTGGCTCATCATTGTTGCCGAGGTGCGAATGTTGCGCGACAAATGCTTGCGGTTTGAAGCCTAACAGATATCCAGTGTGCGTGTATGGGCGCGGTTCGGGTGGTGAATGGATATGGTGAGTACATCACTTTCTGCCCGCTCTCCAGATTCCATTATGAAGTGTGATGGAACCTCAAAAACACAGTCTACTAACACGGCTACAGCGACCAGCCGCGGTGTGAGCCGACATGTTTGGGCTGCTCCACCCGATGCAACCTACGCGTTTGAAGTGTCACCCTTCGCGGCCGAGCTTTTCTATTCCTTAAACATGACCTGTACCAAATTGTCGATTCTCTCATTTTATTGGAGATCATTCAATGTTTGGAGCTCAATACGACTGCCAATTTGGATCTTAGCGGGGATTGTGATGACGTGGGGAATTGCCGTGGTAGGCCTGGGCAGCACCTCCAAGACGACTAGGGTGCTCATACTAATGCACTAATTTCGCTTCTAGATATCGGCAACATTAGCACAATGCAGGCCAATATCCGCACTATGGGATCGATTCAATCTGGAACATCCGCTGGCTCCTTCCGAGTATCACTGTGGTTACAAACCGGAAGACTTCTTTTACGCAAATGCAATTCCCAATATTATTACGGACATTCTATTAATGCTCCTGCCGCTACCCTATATTTGGAGACTTCATTTAGATCTTGTCGGCAAAATGGCATTTTCCGCCATGTTTCTCCTAGGAATCTTGTTAGTTGACTGAATCAGTCGAGACAGAACTTTGGCTGTGGAACATCTTTCATCGCCGTCGCTAATGCCTTGCAGTGTCACCGGAGTCTCGATTGCAAGACTGGTCATCCTCTTAGACGCAGACCTGCAAAGCCCCGACGCGATTTGGAACTTCGTGGATTTCATCCTCTGGACGACTGTCGAATTGAATGTTTGCATCATTTGCGGTACGTCAATGAGGTTAACCAATAAAATACAGGGGCTAATCATATTTTACAGCATGTCTTCCCTTTATTAAACCAGTCTCTGACAAAATATTCCGCGTTCTCCCTGTCCTACGATCCATTACATTCAGTTACCGAAAAAGCAGCGGAAGCCAGGACAAATCAGGCAAAAGTGGCCAGTCGTCGGATGCCTCGGGAGTGGAAAAGTCGGCGAAATCGGGGGATCGCCGCCCAAGCCAGAAATATCCCGAGATTGATACGCGTCCGTTTGCCAATCTCGAAAATAACGAATCTGACGGTGCGATGGCGGGGAGACATACAGACTCAATCGAAATGGAGCATCGGAGTTTACCGTCATGAGGTTCAAGGAGTCCTTGAGCCTTAGCATTACTAAAGCAAAGCGAAGCATTCTCGTTATTTGTTTAGAAAATAAAAGCATGATGATCAATATATCCACATTATGTCAAAGCAATAGCAGACAACACACAACACACAGGCCTTTTGTAATTTATTGCCTCGCTTAGCATCCCATCGGACGAGAATGGAATCACCCATATCATTCTTCAATATGCCTGTCATCATTAATCATGCTGGAAAAAGGTTTATGTTGAGACACTACTGTTGTGCACTCATTCATGCGAACTTGGTTGGTTCCTTGTCTCAGCCAAACAAAGAATTCACCTCGAAAATGCAAAAAGATGCGAGTCTCTTGAAAGGCATCGCAATACAATTCCAGGGCATCAAAAAAATCATCTCTAAATTTGGTTGAAAATATCCTGTGGATGCGAAGGGTGTCTTTAGGATAATGGATATCTAACCGTTCAAGGTACGGAAAGCCATTGTCAGCCGCTTTTCTGGCAATACCAATGGTACACTTGGCACAACCGGAGTAATTATCCCAGGATAAACGAAGGCGCAGTCGCTTTATGGTTGACGGTATGATCTCGTACATGTGTGGAGTAATTTCAGGCTTTCTAGTGTAATCAGGCTTTTCGCGACAGTAGCAAAAGTTCTGCAAGCCCAGATCGAGAGTTTTCAGTCTGTTGAATCTGGCCAGGTCAACCCGTTCAGAGCGATCTCCCTTGTAATGTGTGAATGCGTAATCCAATGTGAGGTGCTTGAGGGTTTTTGCCACCGGGAGGAGACCCGAGAGCATTTCAAGGGGTGAGGCTAGTCGAGCAAACGTCCGGCCGTGTTGGCTGTTTCTCTTTCCATTCAGCCGGAACTCCTACAGGTTCTCCGTGAGCTCCAGCCTTTCTAAGTAAAGATTCTTGCCAATATTTGACCCTCAAATTCTAATATGACGGCTGCTTTTCACAGAAGCCCCAAGCTCTCTCATAGTCGTCTTATCCATCAGACAAGCGGGTTTATCCAGCGACATGTTGAGAATGTTTCAGTGTAATCGTAACCCGCTACATGACATAGAGTCATACGCAGATTTGAACTTCTGAAATCTTATCCCGTACTCACCCATTTCTCGCTTGATTTCTTGCTCCTCATCAAGCACAGCCTCGGAGTCAGACCAAGCAAACACAAGTCTTGAAAGGTTAAGAAGCTTGCTTCTCCAAGGATTCTGGATTAAGTTCAAAACCACTTCGTGGCCTCGTAAAGGGAAAAAAAAGGCTGTTTGACACTTTTTAACAAAGAAAGTGCTTTCTCCCGTTTGGTTTATTTTTTCTTTGTGATGTTCATTATACTCACTTGAATCTAATGTACAAGTTAGGTTGAAAAGTCGCCTTTGTCACCGTCATTGTTATGATATTGGCCTAAAATAAACGTCTTTTATTCTTGGGTTGCAATGGTCGCAAAATAGCCACGGTAGGTGTTCAATCTCATTGTCGCCTCAAGCACTCTGACGCGTTGTTTATTTGTCTGCCTGGCAGTTTTGATCAGCCTACTCTACAGACTAGACCTGTAGATAGAGGATTTATAAGTAAATAAATGCGATCAAATAACTGGTGGCTGTTCATTTGCAACGTTTTCTATTATTTTGAAAGGGCCTTGTCCTGTATGATTTGTTCAGGATGGCTGAGTAGCGCACTCACTAATGTATAGACGGGTTGGCTTTGTTTTGACGAGAAGAGAGGGTATTATTTGGTTCCTTTCCTACAAGAAAACGCCTTCGTCAGCCTGATCCACCGCACTTTTCTTAGATTTAACACAATTTCTTGCCCAAACACACAGTACAAACAGAAACTTAGCTAAAGAATTTCATTGTTCGCCTCTGAGCGTTGAGCCATTGTTCCTTTGTCCCGACGGTGCAGTTTGTATGAGCCACGTGGAGCCAGTCTAGCTATCAATTGACTGCTCAACGAAGACAATTTAGTTTTTCTGCGCCTCACAAAGGCCGAACCCAGGTCTTGGCGATGCTGGGTGTGCGATATTTCCGGACTTGGACCATGCATCATGTTACAAATCTCCAGAGGCTCAATCATACTTTGCCAAGACATAACTGAGACGCTTCGGATTCAAGCGACGAGTCGAGACCGACGCAATTGAAAACAATATTTCCATTATTCATACATGTAGTCATATTTTAATACGTAAACAAACATTCCAATAATCATCCAACAACTTACTGACAAAGGTATCTCTTCGGTTATGGTTCGTTTGATAAAGAGGAAGCAGCGGGAAGTGGAGATGGAGGCTGGTTATGTGGGCCCTCCGTATCTATCGCGTGTCAAGATAAGAAGCCACCCACATCGCTACCACTAGACTGGGCCGGTTCCCCACTGATAACCACTTGCGCACCGTATTTTTGGGATCCGACTCCGCCGCTGATAACTAAAACGCCGTGAGATAATGAAGGAACTGCTCCGTTCCGATGCAACCGGCACAACCGCCCTTGCAGACACGCCGTCAGCCCTGGTCGAACCATGTGCCAACCAGACCACTTCTAGACGCGGCATGGGGATATAGATGGCGAATTAAGAGACTCGATTCGCCAGATTGGGCGACGGTTTGTAGATCCACATTCCCACGCCTTCCTGCGAGCCCAAAAAGGCGCGAGCTTTATCCTCAAGTTTATCAGATAAGCTTACTGCCATGATTCAGAAATAGGAATTCGGATGCTTAGGCTCGCCGTGAGTGATTTTATCTACTTGAAATCCCGAAGCTTTCCAGCCACTAAGCACAAGATGCCGACGCACCGAAGACGCAATCTCGTCGGAGCGCGTGCGCCAAGCATCGATCCCGATTTGTTTCGTCGGGCAAATCCCGACACAGGGAAGCCCGCGCGGTCGGTAAGAATTGCTAGGAAGAGGATCGTTAAGATTCGAATCAGGCAGGTGGCAGGTTAGGTTCTAGGAAACTGATTAAGTATAACAACTGTATTTACCCTGTCGTCGATCGTAGGTTCTTGTTTCACGTAGCATTCTGGTCATTTTCAATCGTGACAGAACTGTGTCTGAGCCCCCGAGCACAAATCGCATTTTCTACCAATCAATCAAAATGCAAGCTTGGCTTAGTCTCCTATACCTCGGCGCAGTCTCGCGCCTTGTTTCAGCATCCCCATTGCCCAAAGCCCCGGTACTCGTCAACAGAAGCCTCGGCGACTTTTCATGCTTCAACGCTAGCTTGCCCAACATCACAATCTACGCGACAGGTGGCACCATTGCCGGATCTGCAAGCTCTTCCGACCAGACGACAGGTTATCAGGCGGGAGCTCTCGGTGTACAAACCCTGATTGACGCTGTCCCCGACATTTGCAATGTGTCCAACGTGAGAGGCATTCAGGTCGCCAACGTCGACAGTGGCAGCATCAACTCCACCATTCTATTGACGCTGGCACACGAAATTCAGAAGGATTTGGATAGTTCAGATACACAGGGTGTTATCATCACCCATGGCACGGACAGTATGGAAGAGTCTGCCTTCTTTCTTGACTTGACCATCAACAGCGAGAAGCCCGTCGTCGTGGTGGGCGCCATGCGTCCCGCGACAGCTATTAGCGCCGACGGTCCTATGAACCTGCTTGCGGCCGCCAAGCTGGCAGCTAGCGACAAGGCCAAGGGCCGCGGCACTATGATTGTGCTCAACGATCGCATTGCTTCGGCTCGTTACACTATTAAAACGAATGCCAATTCACTCGATACATTCAAGGCCGAAGAACAAGGCTTCCTCGGCGTCTTCGAGAATGTTGAACCAGTTTTCTGGTATCCTCCCACCCGCCCCTATGGCCACTACTACTTCAACGTGAGCAGCAGCGATGCCACAAAGGCCCTTCCTCAGGTTGACGTCTTGTACGGACACCAAGAGGCCGACCCGAAGCTGTTCCAATCGGCGATCGATGACGGCGCTGTCGGTATCGTGCTAGCAGGTATGGGCGCGGGTGGCTGGCCGTCAAAGGCTGTCGACGTGTTGGAGAAGGTTCTTGAGGAGAATGGCATTCCTGTCATTGTTAGCCGTCGCACCGCATGGGGCTTTGTTGAAGGTGATCGAGACTTCGGCATTGGCGCCGGTTACTTGAACCCAGCCAAAGCCAGGATCCAGCTTCAGTTGGCTCTGGAAAAGGGGCTTTCAAATGAACAGATTAAGGACATTTTTGAATATTTTTAAACGTAGAGAGATAGATTAATAAAGTGAAGTCAAAGTATTTTACTGTCACAAATTTTTATGAGCGCTGGGAATGTTCACATTGCAAGTCCATTGGATTCAAGGTGCAAGGTATTCACAAAAATCTATTTCTCAAACTCACATGGGCTGGGTATGCTGGAAGCCTTTAGTAGACTATGTTGTCACAGCCAACTAAATACCCCGATGCCTACATAACTAAACAAAACCCATGACTTGTCGATTCCAAAAATATCCAAAGATGCTTAAATTATCAAAACAATGAGAATAGAATGAAAAACGTCTGCATCATCCTATCATTGTGACTTGATAAGCTTCGAGTTATTCCATTTCACACGCTTCTGTTCCAACTCCAAATCAGCCAGGCCCCATGATCGAAGAGAGGAGCAGCACCCTCGGAACGTGATCAGTTTCGTATGCAGCGGAATAGGGAAATCTTGTTGACCCAGATCTTTGTGGAGTCTATCGCGGAACGTTTTCGGTGAGCTCTTTGGATGCCATCGTAGAACAATATGTACAGCTTCCAGCTTTGCATAGCGATCTAGCGATTGGAGTATTTTGCTTACCGCTTGACAAACCAGTGTGTCAGGGGCACATACCGGTTGGCGCAGGATAAGCCTCTTCAAAGATGGCGAGGGTAGAATGCATTTCCCATCAACTACCATCGGCGCGGTCACACTCAAGTCCAACTCCTCAATCTTTGCAAACTGCGCTAGCAAAGGCACATCTTTAACAACAAGACCTTTGTGCAATGTGAGAGATCTTAGACTATCCTTGAGACTAAGCAAATCTCCAATCTTAATCTTCGGTTCGCGTCCAGCTGGAGTGGGCGGCGTACACAATGTCAGGGTTTCCAGTATCGGCATCTCCTTTGCCATCTTCTCAATGTATGGAAACACATGGCCGTCTCTCCAGTCATCGGCCATGGTCAGATGTTTAATCTTGCCCACAGCCTCGTAAAAAGATGGATGAAAAGTAAGGAAGCTTGAAAGCACCAACCTTTCAAGTCGAGGACTATTGCACAGGAAAGCCGACACTTTTTCCTTGTCAAAATCATCCTCTCTGCGGGTCGCGCGCATGTCAAGCTCTTTTAGGCACGGAAACTCGGCGGCTGATGGAATCCAAGAGTTATTCTTTGGCCCATCTCTGTCTCTATCTGATGGGTCGCAGAAGAAATGGTAAAGTATGGGCTGCGCAGCTTCTCTCACTGCTCCCGAAACGAGGCAAAGACTCAGCAGTGTTTCTGACGAATTATGTGACTTGCGCTTGGACTCGTCTCGCGCTTGCCAGCCTAGCGCACAGTGATTGCAAAGATATTCGCAGATGAGCGTCCTGATTTTGAGGGGCATGTTGGAAAGAAAGTCTCTCCCTTTGGGAGGGGAACAGCGGATGACGGCAGGAGTGTCAGAATTGATAGGGATATCAGTCAGGGCTGGACTTGGGACATTCTCATCGACGCCTTGCACCTGCGTTTTGAGCTCATCATGGACTCTTTGCATATTCGTGAGCAGGTTGATGGAGGCAGCATGACCGTGAGTTAGGACAGAGGTCAAGGCATCGGGAAGAAAGGAGGAACGGTCTGGAGTATTGGAATCCATAGCGGGATCAAGAAGGTACGAATACCTGACAGCGCAGCAGTTTAGACCTTCGTAAACTCTGTCAGCGACACAGACCAGTGTTGGACTTGATAGTAAGGAGGTGCCACATCACTTTGGTGGAGTTATGCAATGCCTTCCATATTTATAAATCTTGTCAGTCTTTTGGATCAGATATCAGGATGCGATGATCATTTGAACAACATTTCACCAATTCGTTTATCATTGGCACTCATTGTGCCTAACTTTGTTTTCGTCTAAAGGATTGCTACTCTCGTGGGTCTTTGTGGTTCTATGGCGTTGTAAAAAGAAATACCAGAGCCCATCCATTTCATTGAGATGAAAGCGACCAAGCTTAGTGTGTTTGGACGCAAGTGGCGGCAGTGGGCTCTTTCCTTTGTAAAATATTCCGCTGACCACCGACGTGTTCATTAAGACTAACAGAGCCCTAAGCTGCTGGTAAAATAGAGTCCTTTGTCTTCCGATGAAATGCCGCAGTGTGAAACGAGAACATGCACATGTACGCCACCAAGTCACACAAAGATATATTTGAAATAGGAGCCTGTCAACACATTTGACTAAGAAGATGCATTCGTGTACGCTATGGACTGAGTTTAATCAATGATCTTCTCAAACATTGTTGCCAGCTGCAATCATGGCGGCTCTCACAATCTCTCTCTCATCCTGCGCGCTATTGTCTCCAAACAACTCATCAATCTGCTCCAGAGTCTTGCTGCTGGTCTCCGGAACGAGGAAATAGGCCCAAACACCTGCCAAGAAACACATGACTGCGTAGAAGATGTAGGTCTTATAACCAATATCTGACATCATCGGCGGGGTTGCGACACTGACGATGAAGTCGCACAGCCAAATAACACAGGTAGCCAGCGCCACACCCTTGGATCGAGACGTGTTGGGGTATACTTCTGCTGGGAGAGCCCATCCGAGAGGGGAGTATGACACTCCATATACCAGGATGAAAATGAAAGCCATTGCCACGCAAGCCCATCCTGCAGCTGTGTGCGAGCTCCAGTCGTCAGAATACAACCCGGAGAGAATGGCTATGATGGAATAAGCGATGCAGGATCCAAATCCACCCCAGATGGCCAATTGACGACGACCCAAGTGGTCAATGATTACGAAGCAGACCATGGCTGCGATCATCTGCAGAACATTGAAGACTCCCGATAGGATCTGCGAATTCCTGTCTGACTGGCCAAGGTTGCTAAACAGCGTCGGGGCATAGTAGATGAAGGCATTGACACCGGAAAACTGCTGGAAGAAGCCCACGCCTACAGCCACAGCCGTTCGCTTCCAGGTCCTCCTGTTGAAGAGATCGATCCAGCACAAGACCTCGAGCTTGATCCCCGTCGCACCAGGGTGGCGCTTCTGCTGGACAAGCTTCTGAAATCTGATTTCCGACACAATGGCTTGGTGTTCCGTTCGAACTCGCTCGTCCGTCTCGGGAAGCCCGCGCAGCTTGGATAAGCTGGCCAGGCAGTCTTCGTTGCGGTCGACAAGGGCGAGCCATCGAGGCGAGTAGGGGAAGAAGTGGATGCCGGCGCCGAGAAGAGTAGCCGAGACCATTTGCAGGCCGAAGGGCAGGCGGAACGAGATTTCGCCATCCATGAATTGCGTGCCGTAGGTAATCCAGAAGGCAATCACAACACCGGCGGTGATGGAGATGGACTCGAGCACCAGCAGGGTACCTCTGATGTTTGAGGGAGCGACCTCGGAAATGTACAGGGGTGCACCCTAAAGACAACTGTTAGTGATATCTACACGAACTAGCCAGAATGTAATGGGGAAAGCGTATGTTTGCGTACCATTGCCAGTGTTCCCACACCAATGCCTCCGATGAATCGGCCAGCCACCAGCATATCATAGTTGGTAGCGGCAGTTTGAATGATGGCGCCCAGGTTAAAAATGACAACGACAACGGTGATGGCCCATTTTCGCGAAATCTTGTCCGCCATGTACGGCATGAACAGACAGCCCACGAAAGCACCCAGCAACAGCATACCTGTCATGAGGCCTTTGCCAAATGACGTCTTGGCTCGGGGGAATACATTGTGGAACTCATCCATCGTGTTAATGATGGAAATCACGCCCATGTCGTAACCCATCGAGAAGCCTCCTAGAGAGGCCAGAGTGGCGGACCCGAAAACGTACCACGAGGTGAAGAGGCCTCGGGCACCGCTGGGTCCGTACGCGTCGGCCTCGAGCACCTGTTCAAAGTGATCATAGTGTTCAGCGACGGCCTCTTGTTTTTGAGAAGAAGAATGCTGTGAATCGCTGTCTTTGGCCATCGTGGGCAGATTGCGCGTGTGGGCGAAATAGCGTGGAGAGCCGAGTGCATTATGCGGAGGCAGGACGCATCTTCTTATACTTGATTGTGTGAGGCCCATGCGCATCGCATGGCCATGATAGCCTCACGGCATGCACACACAACTCACGCATTGGGTGGCCACTGCACTTGTTTTAGTGCGGAGGTCCATAAGGCGGGGGGGAAGGGCCGAACCTGTTCTCGTCATTGGCTTGAGCGGGAGCCAAGGACCTGGATCCCCTCTGACGTCCTTCCATCCAAATTTGATTTGGGCATGTCTCACGTTTTGGGGACATTCGTCGGTTGCCCTTTAGAGAAGCTTTGGGCAATTCTCGCCGGGAAAGTCAATGTTTTGCCCCTTGTAACTCAAACGCGCAATTCTCCCCCGCCATTCCCCAGATTTGCCATCCCTGCCCCGTCGAGCCACGGCCTCTCGCTCCCCAGACCCGCGGATGATCTGGCCCTGCTCCGAGAGGCCAGCGCAGGAGCCATGACGCGGAGACCTCGGGAGGCAGTGTCAGTCCGGCCCTTCATTTCCACTTGAAGCAGGTAAATATCGCATACAAAGTCCATCAAGCTGTCGGTCTTGGCTGTTCTCCACACCTGTACCCCATGCTTTCAAGAAAGTCGGGGTATTGTGGGGGTGGAGAATGGAGAATTACTCGATCCAGACCTTTCCCCCGCTCTTTCAAAAAGGCAACATGCGCAAACTGGAGATGCTGTTCTCAGCTGTTTGTCAAAGTCTATGTCAGCATCGTATGTCGGATAGAATGCCGTGGTTGCCCTACACAGAGAGCGCGAGCGCGAAAGCGGGCACCACAGCGAGTCAGCGCTGGGGCCCGCTCACCCGAAGCCCGCATTATTGGAGCCCCAGGGATTCGTGTCCATCGCACATGGCTCAAGCTATTCGCATACAGTCAGTCTGAATCCCTCTACGGTTCCTCCGATGACCTATCATTTCACCCAGTGGTCTCCCTAGACAAGGTTCAGTGGCGGGATAGGGTAAGGTCAAAATGAACTGGTCCAACGGCTGGGAGGTTGCTTGGGCGGAAACGATTATGCCTCAACTACTTTTTCCTTGCCCGTTAAACAACTCTTTTTTTTTCTTGTTTTTTTTCATAGAGTAGAAAAAGTAGGTAGATGAGACACAGACTTTTCTGCGTGGTTCGATGACCATCTCATGCGACCACTTCTTATCAGTATCCTTGTTCATAACCCCAGTATTTTGTATGGGTGAGCTTAGAACATGTTGGAAATGGGGTGAACACTAGTGACGGCAGGCAAACTCGCTAGGCATTCCGAGGAAGTGGTCGAGACAGTGGGACACCCAGCTTCCGGCCAGAGTCCATCACAGGTACCAACAACATTGAGGCTCGAGAAATCAGGCCACCGATTGTATAGTTTCGTGGATCCACATATATGCCAACCCTTTTACACATTTCAATATTCGAAAGAATCAACCGTCCGCATAGCACACGGCTTGAACGGACTGGAATGCGGAAGCGCGTACTTTCACACAATGACCTCGAGCAAAGCGGACATGACCGTCGGGAGGGAACAAACGAAGCTCAAGAAGCAGTTTGAGAGCACAACTGGCCTAGGGCAATTAGAGTGGAAGAAGCAAACCAAGGGCTTCTTCTCGAGCAAAGGATCTCTCATCCTCAACGACTACAAAAGCGTCGTCGCCGTCTTTCACTTGAACCAAGGACCGGAAAGCCATATCCGGCAGGGTGGAAACCTGGAAGTCCAAAAGCAAGGTTTGAGCCAGGCACAATTGGATGAGATTTTTATCAGTGGCGTTGTAGAACTGGAGCGAAGAAGAATACTTGTAGAAGGGGCTGTTGTTGCTGCCGCTGTTACATAAGCGAGCTGGCGCGTGCTTTCATTCAACCACCATCTCTCTATAGTGATTGAGACCACCATAAGCCTTGCTACATACAATAGCTTATCTCCGAGGTTTTGAGCCAATTAAGACTCGCTCTTTGCAAGAGAACCGGAGCTGTCTTGCTTTGAAGCCGCCGATTTAAGATGGATCAAACTGATTCATGATTCCTCCAAAGGACCGATGTCGACTCTAACCGTATACCATTTTCTACCCAAAAACTCGGACAGCTTAATGCTGGCATTCACCCGAAATCCCTCCACCACAGCCTCAGACTCTGGCATAACAAACGGGCGATCCGTATAGTACTTGACGTAATCTTCCCGGGCTCCTCGGATCATGTCATCCAGATCATCGCTGGCTTCCACTGACGGATCCCACTGAATGAAGGATTCCCAGGACTCGATCCAGCACACCCGCTTCGCGTCGGGAAGCCCGCGTTCGTAGCTATCGGAGCCCTCGACTCCAAATACGACAAAGAAGCCGGTTTCGCCGTTGGTGAAGAAGAAGACGCCGTCAATTCGAATATCGCTAATGACGTTTTGGCCGCTCAGAAAGTCCGACTTTAGGATGGGCTGTGTCCCGGCATAGTGGGGTTCCTGAGCTTCTAGATGCCAGTCCCCATGCCCTCGGAATTCCAGTTTAACTTGCCTCCGCTCATCGAATGATCCCAGAGAAAGTTCCAGAGATGGGAGCAGAATTCTCTCGGGTTTGAGCTGGTCGATTTCGCATTCCACTGCAGATTCAAAATTAGCTACCAGGACTAAAAACAGGCATCATCACATCGGCAACACGATGGAGATGAGAGAAGAGCATACCTGAGATGTCCCCTGGCTGTCGGTGAACCGATGCATGAGTGTGTACATCAGTTTGGATGACCCTGGGCCTTTCCCCAACTTTTAAAATGACCAGGGATTCCTTGTGCTCCCGGCGATAACCGGCAGCGGGCGATTCTCTATCGATTTGGGAAAGTAGGATGGCCACACGCGTAGTTTGGTCCACCTCAACGGGGCAGCTAAGCACAGCCAAGTACCTTCTGAACTGCTGATCTTTTCCACTATCGTGGAGTCTCGTGACAGTACATGGCCCAAGCACCACGTCAATTTCCAGTCCTCGCGGTGTATTAATGATGTCGTGTCGCGTGCATCGCCCATCTGTTCCTTCCTCAGCCTTGAATTGAAACGCGGATGGGTGTTCAGGTAGATATGGTCTGTGGCGATCGCGTCTCAGGAACGACTCTGTCCAAGTCAAAATAGTCTGATCGGGAGTTTTTCGCAAGATTTCCTCTTGAAGTCGTAAAAAAGCATTTTTACCCTCGCCGTACAGCAACGGCATGTTGATGTCGAATAAACCCATTAAGCAATAAGCGATGTCCTCCTCACGCGTCGTCACCCTGTTTGCAGCCCACTGAAATTTCGTGGCGATCGACTCGTTGCCAAGGAACATGGATAGGCCATCATAAGCTTTGCAGGTGGGGCAGTTGGTTGTGTGGTTGTTTCGACGCAAGAGCAAGGCCGGGCGCTCCAGACGGTGTCTACGCGACAATATGTCCATATGAATGCCGGTAATTTCTGATAGTGTCTCTGCAAGCTCGTGCCTGCTCTGAATTTTATTCCAGTCGCGATCGAAAAAATGCAGCTCGTGGGGTGCGATGAGCTCCTGGAGTGTCCATCCTCTTGTAAACCACCTGCTGGTCTCAAAGTTAACCGGGCCACTCGGGGACACTGCTACGTCCTCCATGTACACGTAGCAGGCAGCCGATTTGTTGTACCATTTAAACATGGAGTTGATGGCCTCTGAAAGCTCGGCGCTGCTAGACTTGTCGATGCAGCAGGTATCCACCCAAACGTATTCGATGTTGTCGCGCTTTGCTTGTTTGCAGGTATCAATAACTTTTTGAAGACCCTTTTTAGGGGTCCCTTCGATGAGGTCCTCAAACAGCAACTCATCATCTCCCCAAGTATGAGACAGGATCGCGTAGCGGGGTATATTTTGGCCCACGAAGGTCCTCAGCTCCATTGTCGAGACCTCGATCAGCCGCATCTTGCCGAACACGAACGCGGCCCTGTCCTATGGTGACATGTGAGACTCAAACGTGGCCAGTATTCGGCGCCTGCATGGCAAGACGAGAAGCTGAAAGCGGCAGTGCCTGCTCGCGGAGCTAACATTGGTGTTTAAAGCGGGCGGTGGGATTTGCAAATGTCACCACGATTCGCTGCACTTGATCCACTTTGGGAATAGGGCATGAATGTGTTTGACGAGTGGAACGCGAGCAAGATGCACTAACACTGATGTAGTTAGTCTAGGTGTAGAATCACGTCACGGCATCAGTATGTTTGGAAACTGAGCAAAAACTCGCCGCCGGGCCAGTCACCATTTTACTTGTTTGCGATGTCAGCATCTTGAATGGATTTTGGGCATCATGGCAGCCGGAAAAGAGTCTTGGTGCCAACCAGAGGAAAGACGAATTGGCAACTTATTGGTCCACCAAAGCCGAGGGTCCCCATTTTCTCCTCTTCTTCAAATGAGATGGTTCGCCTGTTTGGGTGACTAGACTTAATTTGGCAGCGACATCACGTGTCTCTCCACCTGATCCTTATGAGAACCAATCATGTGCCGACTTCAACCAGTTAGCGGCAAAATATCGATGGAAGATCCAGCCCATGAGTCTTCCCCAGCTCAGAGATGAAGAAATACAAATTGGCCAAAACCGACTACGATGCCATTCCGGACGGAGTACAATCTGGCTGTTGTGAAGAAAGCCTGTGGAAAAAGATTTCATTTTAATCTATCTTTGTCATGATGCATGCTGAAGTTGGATTTGCAACCATCTTCATCTTGCTCTTGTTGTGTGTAACTACCCTAGAGCTGAGACGGCAGCAATTGCTCCAAGCTCATTTACAAGATCGCTTTCAGTATATCAATTATCCGGTTCCGACTTAGTGGTCCAGTTTTCTTCTGGGGAAATTTGATGAAATTGCGAATGCACGCTCATTTTTCCTTCTCATTGACTCCAAACACTGTGTTCATCCATCTTGCGGATTCTGCAACCAAATCTCCACTCAGGCTCATAACATCCGATCCACAGATGAGTTTCTGGAGACCAAACTGGGTGTTTCGCCGACGTCTTTAAGATTAGTTTATATCTGTGGATTATTATTTTTCATGATCTAGGTAAGTGAAACTATGGCCAAGTATCTCCGACTCTATGCCTGTTATTTTACTTCTAAGTGTCCATGTGCCTTGCAAGTAAACCTGCGTGTATACATTTGCCAGAAAAGAAGAATGCATATTCAAGTCCCATTGCCATGCTAATAATGCAATCGCCACTTCCTTCTCCTATCCCGACGAGATTTGTGTTCACTGCTAGAGTACTGCGCTTCCCGAGTTAACTCAAGACCGCTCTTGCAGCAACGTATCAGTGGCTCATTATCAATGACAGTTTCCGCAAGCTCCAATGTCTGCTGATACATCCCCTTTGCTTCTGTATACCGACGTTGGAGCCGCAAGCACTTTGCTAATTCGGCCATGGTGTAGAGGGTATGGGGGCTCTCCTTCCCAAAGACTTTTTCTTTTACCTTTAGCACCTGTTGTAACTCATCCTCTCCCTCTTTGAGCTTCCCCGAGAGACAGAGATTCGAACCTAGCAAGGTTCGAGCAGAGAGCGTATCAGGATGTTCATCACCCAATGCATCTCTGTACAGCGCGATTGCATGGCGAGACGCAGCTTCTGCTTCTCTGTACTTGTGCTGACGAAAGAGCACAGTGCCCAATCTGCTCATGACCCAAGCTTTGCCAATGCCCCCTTCCTCTTCAACCGTCTCTCTCAGCTCCAGAATTCGTCCGTAAATGTGCTCGGCTTATCGATATTCGCCTTGGGCAGCAAGTATCTCGGCAAGGCAATCTCGGGTTTTGAGAACATGAAGATCGCTTTTATGCAGCAACCTTTCCTGGAGCGGCAAGATGTCCCGGATCAGGCTTTCTGCTCGCACATAATCCTGTTGCACGAAAAAGACTTCTGCTAAGTAAGCTTTGAAGTTGAGCGTACGGGGGTGGTTTCTGCCGTGAAGCCTTTCGGACAACTTGATCACTTGACGTCTCATCCTCTCAGAATCCTCGTATCTCCTGAGGATCAGAAAGAGTCTGGATAGGCCATGCATACTTTCAATGGTCCAATAATTGAGTTTCCCTTGAGCACCTTCGCTCAGCGTGAGGACTTGTTCATATGTTCGTTCTGCATCACCGTGTTGTCCTGCGAACAACAATGAATTGCCAACTTTGAGAAGAAGCGTTAATTTCGCGGGCATGTCATCGCAGAGGTCTTCATGAACTAAGGCACTTTGCGCGTGTAGTAGGTACCGTCTGGATGAGGAAAAATAGTCGGAATCATTGCTTTGAGCTGGAAATTGTACAGACAATCGTTGAATAACATGGGTGCAGACGTCTTTTGCTTCTCGCATTTTACGAACCCAGTTTTGTGTCGTTAAGCGCACTAGTCGATGGATGGTATACAGATCATCTCCAGACTCGGAAATGAACGAATACGCTCTGAGGGTGCCAATAGCCCGGTCTGCGTCTAGTGGATCGTATGTTCGTGGTAATAGATCCCTCGGGATATCCTTCGGCGCGACGAAGCAAAGGAATTCAAGATATGCACAAGCTGTGGGATCATTCCTTGCGAGGTTCTCAAATGAGATAAGCCAGGTAGTAGCTACAGGGTTCTTTATGTGGCTGTATCTACTGTTGTCCTCGAAGTTGCTGCTTAGAAGCTCGATCAGTTCAGAATCGCTCCTTTGGCAGTGCTTCAGGTAGCTCTTTGTCGACATGGCACTCATGGCTAAGAACGAGCCAGCCTGCTTTATAGCCAGCGGAAGATCAGTCAGAAGTTCGAGCAACGCATGAGTGCTTGACATGTCCTGGAGTTGTTCCTTGCACAACATTGTCTTCAACATCTGTAATGCTTCCGGTCTTGTCATTTTTTCCGCTCTGAGAACTCCATTCCGAGGAACGTTAAGTCGTACTGAAACCTCATGATTTCGAGTCGTGATCAAGATGGACCCGTTTCCGCTAAGCGGAAAATACTGAGACAGCCCTGAAGGTCCAAAGAGCAGTTTGTGGTCATCGGCGTTGTCGATAATCATAAGCCACGGACCCCTCGCTTCATCGCTCAGGGCTCTCTGAACAAGGCTCTTTCCGTCAGCTTGATCCGATTCAATGCCTTTTATCCTGAGAATTTGTGCGATTTCGCGATATGCGTTCTCGAAAGTCGTGGTGGAAATCGCCGGCACCCAGAAGATGGAGCAGAGAGGGTTTAGAGCGCGGACACGGAATGCGACTTCCAGAGCGATCTGGGTCTTTCCAATACCCCCAAGGCCCTCAATGGAGGTTCTCTGGCAGCCGTCCTTGATGCTTGCAGGTGGAACTCTGTTGATGAGCTCGTCCATGAGATTGTTGCGCCCAATGAAGCTTTCATTGCGACCAAACGGCACCATCCAATAACCTTGGGTGCGCGCCGTTGTAGACTTGTCTGTTTGGATGTAAAATTCAATGATTGCTTTCGATGCGGATGCAGCTGTTGCCGCCGCAAAGCTCTGCCATCCCTTGTTCTTGTGGCTGTCTGCATAATCACAGACGCCCTTGACAACGATGCAGGGCAGCTCCTCCCACATTCCAGCACCATCCATCTCAAATGCAATCACGTTGGCTTCCTCGACGAGCATATCTCGATCAGCAGCCGATTTGAGCACTGTGTCTCCAGATGCTACGGCTCCTACATGAACCTTGGGTCGAAATGCTCTGTCGTTGTGGCCAGCATTTCGTCGACGTGAAGGTGTGAGCCGTCTTCTTGAGATGAGATATCGATCATCACATCCAACCTTAGCACAGGACTGCTTGAGAGCTTCATCGCAAGCCGTATGGCCATCTCGGGAGCGGCGGGTGCACATACAGCGACGGGAAGGCCCATGGTGCTTGTGACGGTACCCAGCCTGATAAAGCCTGTCGTTCTCCATCCCAGGGTAGTCATATTTGCCACGTGCATTCTTGTTTTGTATATCCCGCAGGAATTGTGCAGTAAGAGTCTCTATTCGATCCAATCGCCTGTCGGTCTTGATCATGGCGAGCAAGCTGCGTATGTCCTTTGTCGGCAGGCCAAGATTATCTGTGACGGTGTCCTTGCGAACGAACTTGCCTGGATATTTCCTCCCAAAGTCATACTGGACGAGTGTTTCGCTGATGACGACATCCCCCAGAATTATTTCGGAGTCTCCATTGTAGGGCACTCCGCCACATACTCCTACCAGGAGCACGAGCTGTAGTCTCCCATAACTGGAGCGTAGATTGGCAACGGTGCTGGCAGCAGATGCTTTCCCCATTTTCTGCAGGAGCACAAGAACAACATTGTAAGGACCAATTCGACCAGTTGTGTATTCATTGGTGTCCCCGCTGGCCTTCCCGTATCGATCGCCATTGTCGTCCCAAAACTCATCGAAAACGAGAGCCGCAGCGTCGAATTCCAGCGGGAGAGCGCATACAAGGGCAATTTGGAAGTCATTACGACTGGAGGGTGGGTTGGTGGACATGATGGACAAGCAGGTCGCTGACGAGAGTAGACTCAGAGATGGAAGCCACGATGAACGCTACAACCTCTTCGAATTTTGACATGCTACGGCGAATTTGTTGAATTTATGCTTGTATTTATGGTTCGGCTGAGGCGTTGGTCCGCCACGGGGCTTAGTAACGAGCGCCATGTGCCGAGTAAGGCAACGGCTGAGCCACAAAGATAGGGTTACAATCTGCATGATGGCTGCATAAGGCACACTAGTCAACAGAAATTTTGCGGTTTGGCGTATTTCTGAAAGGAACCCGCCAAGCCAGCAGTCTTGTGCGTCGGCTGGCTGGTTGTCTTGGTCAATGGGACGCCCTGGTCTTTGTTCAGGCAGAGGGACTTCAGAGACTTTACGTTTCGACCGAGAGTCCCGCAAGACATATTTCTTTCGTTTTGCCTGCTGATGTTCATGTTGGCCATGTGTTGGAGGTGCCAGCAGTGGGCTACGGTATTGATAGCCCCAATATGCAGGTTCACACAGCCCGGCAACGTATTGGTTTTGCTGGGTGGGCAGTGCCCATGCAGGGGGCGTCCATCTCATTCAAGGCGTGCAATAGGCCAGAAAGTTACACCAGAAGGCGCATTGCCCTCAAAGCCGTGTTACAGAAATCGAATGAGCCGAGGCCACGACATTATCCAATTGGAAGAATAAAATGGGTTACGGTGAGAGTACAACTCGCACAGAAATCTCGTCATCAGCCGGCACCGGCAAGAAACATCACGAGCACTAGTTCTGACTGAGTAATTAAATTATGGCCCAAAGTGTATTTACCCCTCAGTGAATCCGGCATGCGCTCGGCGAGCAAAATGCGCATCAAGTTTTCAGTTGAGGATATTAGGCGCAGGATTCACTAACTCGGTAACAGCTGGAGGGATACTTTACTGTACTAAGCTCATTGGGACTGGCATCTGTTGATGCTAAATCGAGCAGTAAACATGTTGACCCCGAATTACATGTGACCAAGAAAATTAGGGAGAGTTCAAATAATTTTAACTCAACTGATAAGGTTGAATGAATGACAAAAGAAACAAAAACCTTCACAGACAGTCCACAGTCGCCAACGGTCAATTACCACGGAACTAGCTATTCTGTGCTATAGACTCTCGCCCTTGAGCAACTTCTTGACTTCTAACAAGTTCTTGGCTTCTAGCAAGCTCTAGATGTCTAGTCAGTGCTTGATGTTTAGTAACTTCTTGACGTTTTGCAAACTCTTGAGCTGCAGTGGCCTACTGGCCTGCAGGAGCCTGGGGAGTTACAACAGCCTGTTGGTCTGGAGTAGCTTTTTGACTTGCAGCAACCTGTTGAGATGTAGAGGGCTGCTGATGTCCAGCTATATGTTGACCTGGAGCAATCTGTTGACCTGAAGCAACCTCTTGACGTTCGGAAGCCTGTTGACTTGGAGTAGTCTCTTTGTAAGCAGCATATTCCTGATGTCCAGAAAGTTGCTGACCCACAGCAGCTTGTTGGCCTACAGCGACGTCTTTACCTGACACAGCCGTCGACCTTGGGACCGGAGGATTGAAAAGGTGGTGCTCGGCATATCTTAATATCTTCTCGCCTAGCAACGCCGGCCAATCCGGCTCATCCTCCTGAGGCTACGACGGATGGTTAGGCGGGCGATTTTGGGCCGCCAAGACTTTTGCTTCGGCAAAGCAGTTGCCCAGGACCGAGGCCAGCCACTCCATGGGCCAACTGCTGCTGTAGTACAGCGTTGCGGGTCGAGGAACGGCGGGGAATATAGCATCCCAGATGGAAAACCACTTGTCCTCGGCGTGCGTGAGCTGCCGATACTTTTCGTTCATGTCGATGAAGTCCTGGGTGGTGAGCACGGGCTGGAACAGCGACTCTTTCCTGCACGACTTCTGCCACACGTGGCTGTTAAAGTCATCCAAACTGTTGTGTGTCTCGCGGCAGTCGAGGCAGAAAAACTTGTCCACGTGGCTTCGCTTGATGTGCTGCATCATGTCGCAGCTGCGCGGAAAGGAGCGGCTGGCGCATTGCCAATGCGAGCCCACGTGGAACTTGACGAATGGGCACGCGAGGGAATGCTCTGCAGGATAGTCAGCGTCTTGCTCTGCAGCTGAATTTCCAGAGTCTTCTTACGGTCGCGCCACTCCTGCCGAGTCTGCGATGGGTTGTGGGCGCATCCTGAATAGGCGAGCCAAATATCGCCGGTAGCATGCCGAGGATTTTCATCCTGGGAGACCCGTGTAAGCTGTACGAGAGAACCATTTCAATTTTTTGTCTTCAGTTTTACATGGAGAGAGACCAACCTGATGGCGAGCAAGACCTGAGCCTTGCACAGGGTGCCCCATGGCAGTGTTGGGGAATTGTGCATTGGAGGTAACGTGGTACATGCTACTACGATTCACGTGGGGCAGGTTTGACGGGGCGCTATTTGGGGTGATGGGTGATGCGAGATCGTATGCCGTCTTGAGCACCCACGGGCTCTTCTGCGGGGCCGTGCTTCGAACGATGCAGCCGTTAGTGCGCCTCGACGCCTGCAGCGGACGCGTGCCTGTTTCGGAGCAGCCGGTGACTATGGCGGTGATGAGAGCTGGAATAGGAACCAGGTCGGGTTGCACGTTGACGGATCGCAGGATGGCGGGCAGATGTTGCTGCAGCCCGAGCTCGCTGCAGTGAGCGAAGAACTTGTCGGGGCCAGGCACGACGCCGCCATCTACAAATGGGGACGCGGGCCGATCACGTACTTTGAACAGACGATCCCAGATCCAGAACCATTGCGCAAGCTCCGGCTGGTCGCGCGGAATCTGCTCGAGCATGTCGACTTCGCTTTCGAACAGCTCGTTGGGCTTGGGCAAGTACGGACAGGTGCGTAGTCTGCAGTGCTCGTCGCACTCTTCCCGCGTCTTAAACGGGCCCCAGCACGTCGGGCAGTAGATGGTGTAGGGGAAGACGTGTTGTTCGATGATGTGCTGCTGCACCGCTAGCATGTTGCTGAGCGAGTAGCCGAGACAGCGAGCATACACAACGTTATCAAACTTGCTAAAGTGGCAGGAAAAACGGTGCTGGGACGGTGCTGGCTGCGCTCTTGTGACAGCAGAAGCAGAAGCAGAAGCAGAGGCAGCAGTGATAGATGGTCTGTTGGCTTGTGCGCCCACTTTGGTTGTGTTATTTCCATCGCGGGGTTCGTTGGGTCTTGGTCCAGGCTGTGATAGGAGTCGAGATGTAGGGATGGCAGCTGGAAGTTGTGGTTGGCTGAGTCCCTCTGGTGTAGTCTCGCGCGTGGGAGAAGACGTCAAGTCGACAACGCCGCGGCGGCTCTTCTTCTTCTGTTGCATACGAACTTGCGGCCTCGTTGGCTCCGAACAAGGGTAGCCTTTCTCTACGCAACGATGGCATTTTTCGGCGGATTTGCGATGAATGGGGAAACACTTGGTGGGGTTAGCGGTTGATGGGCATCATAATAAGGTCATCTTACCCTTGCTAGATCCTGCTTGCAGTATTTGCATTTGTATTTACGTATGTAGGACCTCTTGGACGGCCCAACTCCCGTAGCTGGAGGAGGAGGGATTTCGGGGGAAGTTGGTAGAGCTTCTGAGGACTCTCGGTGGCTTTCTATCGTGCCATTGGTTTGCTCGTTCTTGGAGATGCCTTAGTAGCCATCATGCTAAGTCGGGGTGATAAAAAGTACCGCGTTTTGCCCCGCATTGACAGGCGGGGACTCGGAGGGTTCATTGTCGATATCCATTTGCCACAGCCTTGTTCGCTATGGCTGGAAAGGCGCGTGCTAGTGCTGTGGCGAGTGGGGATTGGGTCTCAATACTTCGGCGATGATCTGGGTACGGCTAAGGTGAAGGGATGCTGCTGTCCAGGGTGACTTGTGGCCTCTGGTTCTCCTCTTCAACCTCGATGTCGCGTCAGAAAGGCCGCGCCAATCTTGCCCTCAGTCACCGCTTTTGTGTCTCATCTGAATGTACGACATTGGCTCGCTCTCAATTGGCTCTGGCAGGATGCAACATGCACTTGTTATCGAATCGGGACATTGTTGGGCCGGTTACCCCTCATTGTGCGACACTGCCCTCGTACTTGGAGGCCTTGTCCAGCTTCGAGACTTGCGAGAGCGGTTTATCAGCGTAAATATCGCACTAAATCTCATCCTCATCCAGTCATAACCAGTCAATTTAACGTTTCGCCGCTGTGGTTGTGGGGAGAAAGATGCTGGGAGCGATCATCCAGGGGTGAGCTGGCTGACCTACTGATGCCCCGTTAGCCCCAGGCACTGGCTGCTTAGCGTGGCTTCTCACTTCTAGGGTAGCCCTCACACAGAAGCTTAATTTTTTGTTAATCAATACAAAGGTATTTATAGGAATAGCAGTCGATCAAATACAGGTGGCGATGTTAATGATGATCGATATTTTAACCACATTTGGCAATGCGACTTCCAATGAACCTGTATTTATTGGAGGATTCTTAACTGCTTGATGTAGCGGGTTGTAGCTTAACCAATGTGGGGACTGTTACGGAGGCGTAGGCTTACGGCACTCAAAGGGATAATTTGACAAAGCAAATACCACTTTCTACCGCAGGCATATTTCTCGGAGTTGGTCTGACATTGGTTGAAAGTTTTAAACTTCATAATTCATTCATGGTTCTCGGTGTGATTTTGGGATTAACATGGGCTACATAGATGATATTTTGTCTTCCGATTAAAAGAACGAGCCCAACGAATAATCGGTAGAAATAAGTGTTTTTGTTGATAGTTGGGCTGGGTCTCACGTCTGGCTACCATGCCATATCATCGGACTCTCTTTGAACAGTGCGTTGTGGTAGTTTTGATACAAGACTTGACACTTTCTAACAAAGACGAATCTATCTTATGTGGAGATCAAGAAGCAGCATTGGAGGCCCGCTCTTCAACATCCTTATCGATGACGACAACGCGAGAAATTTTCGCGAAATCATCCATCTCACTCCGAGCCTTGAGGTCCAGCCCCTCGAATACATCCTTACTCACAACCATGTTCGCGATGAAAAGAGCCTCCTCATCACCAACGGTCTCAGACCGAACATGGTGGCACCCAGGAGCCTCATACCAGCTCTCTCCGGGGCCATAGACCTTTGCGGCGGTTTCGTGCGTTTTACTTTCTCCGGTTACTGGATCTACGTGAGTATGAACCATTTGGTTGAGTACGTGGCCCCTGATAACCGTCGCAACTATGGCGGCGCCAGCATGCGTGTGTGGTGGTGTAGCTGTGCGAACGTCAGCGGTTGCTGTCTCACATTGCAAGATCAATCATCTGGCAAGGAAGCAAGATCAAGTTGACAAAATCCATTGTTATCTTTGGACAAGAGGGTTGAACTGAAGACCGGCCAAAGTCACTCACCAGCATTAGGGGGGCATGTGACAAGAAGCCCGAACCAGACATTTCCCGGCAAGTTTGGTGGTTGATGGAGTTGGGAGACTGCCACGCTCACTGTCGGTCTTCTATTGTATTTATGGAGAAAGTCAATTCAAGTCCTAGAGCAGCTGAAAATGCTGAAGAAGATGACTTACCCGTCAATGGTCCACTGGCCATCTTTCTTGATCACGTTTTGGTCTTGCCATCGGAGATTCAAGTCTACTTTGGGAAAAGACATTATGTTATGCCTTTACTGGGATTCTGAACCCATGAAAAATTAGCCTTGGCAAGCCGTCATTTCATACCAGGAAGCCTACCTGAGCGGGCAGTATAGAAAAGATGCTGGTTTCTGAAGTTCACTGAGTTGAATGCATTGTGTTCGCTTTTCAGGTGGACGACATGCGGTCATTTATAGACTCAGACCCAACAAAATTTGCCCCGTGCATTGCTAGCAATCCGGTGAGCCCCGCTCAGATCGTCATATGCGGATCGGCTGCAGTAAGGAGACGCGATGTTGAACTAAAGAAAACTATGGGAAGGGATTTGTCAGGCCCAAGATATCCACTGCCGCCGCAATCAACTCGGAAGCACCGGCTACGGCTCTCGGAGGCGGCACGATGTTCAGAGAAGCATTGTCTGGCAACGATTGGCAGAGCATCTCGTCCCGCGGAGTTGCCCACTTGCCATCCGAGAAGCCGACTGTCGCATGACGCTTTCATGATGAATGGTGGATTATTTCATTCCGAGTCATGCACAATTCGCCAAGATGGCGGTTAGTTATTGTGCCGATTGGCTGTCCTAATATGCTTAACAGGTGGCAAATGTGATGGTATCTGAGGCTGAAACCTAAGGAATTGCCGAATCGGGAATAAAGTGCGAAATGCACTGTACACCCCATGATGTTGCACGGTGGATGGGACTTTGCCCTGACCATGATGGGTCTATGAAAGCTGAGAAAGGCAGTCGAGATCGTATTCTAGATGGTGAGTTCATGCTGCCGATACTGAGCATAAATACTGCATGGTTCTTCCCGGAGAGGTGAAATAAAGTAGAACTATTCTACCGTCCAATTCTACGATAATTCAGACGAAATTCATCTCTTCACGAATCCCGCTTCAGTCATCGTACTACCATGGCCCAACCCGCCACCTCAATAACAATAAAGGCGGCTTTGCAGCCCGACAAGCGCTCGCATAAGCTTATTCTATCCACACAACCCACCCCCGTCCCCAGCCATCCCGAGGACGTTCTGGTCAAGGTCCACGCCACTGCACCCTGTAAATGCGCATTAGAATGGGCGCTTTGGGCACCCGAACTCATCAGTGATGACAAAAGTCCCATCACAGGCCAGGACATTGCCGGCACCGTGATCACTGCGCCAGCAGGTAGCGCCTTTAAGCCGGGCGACGGTGTCTACGCGCGCATCGAGGCGAACCGCCCAGGCGCAGCGGCCGAGTACAATGCCAAGAGGAAAACATAGTACTCCTCTAATAATGTACTATGGAGGTAAATCAGAGCCACATGCTACTTTCTACTAAGACTAGGAATCCATGGACTATTGATTAACACCTAGTCTTGCTTGCCAACCTTCTTATACAGACTCTGGTCATTCAGCAGCCTCATGTCGACAAGGGGTAACTTTTTGGTCTCTGTTGTCTTCGGTGTTGCGCCTAAGGATTTGGTCAAAGACGGGGCGGACACAGCACTCGATACGGCTGCCCTCAACAAGGCCTCATTAGGAGGGGCCTGCGGCTCTTGGGCAGATAGGTTGTCTTCTCGGCCCAAAGGCTGTTTTGTAACAGCGGCCTCATCGAGAGCAACATCCACATCCGCACCCGCCACTTTAGGAGATATCTCCTCGACAACCTCCTCGGCCTCCGCCTCAGGAGCCATCTCGAAGGCGGCCTCCTCAGAAGTGGTCTCTGCCTGTGGGTCGCCTAGCATTTCACCCACACGGTTCGAAGTCGCCTCGGGGTCGGGTTTCGAGACCTTATTGTCTTCTTTGCTTGGGTGGCCTTTTGCTCTGCTTTCGCTTCCGCAGCCTTCTTCTCTTCTACTTTCGCTTCGGTGGTCTCGCAATCGCGTAATGACTGGTCGACCAACTCATATTCAATGTCAATAAAGTGTTGTTCGTTCATCACCTTTATATGACCCTCTTCGCCGATTCTCGTCGCATTGAGGGCGGCTATTTCCTCATGCTCAGACCATTCATATTGCTTAGCCCGCGACTCTAGAGCCACCTGAAATCCTCGCAGATAATTCTCGGGGCTGCTACCTTGGAGAGTAGGCTTTTATGACACGTGGAGATGGGTAGAGTCCTCCTCAGAGGTCGTTGATAAGCCCACAGGAGTCTCGGGCAAGTCATTGTTCGATTCGAGGGTTGAAGACTTCTCATCTCGTTCGGTCGCACCCTTCTGGACCTTGATAAACCAATTACGAACCGTGATATCTGGTTTTATGTCTTCATGTTTAAGCAGTATTAATTTAGCGTCTAGGATTGTCAATAGGTACGTAGTGATGTTGAGTGGATTATTTGTTGGGTGTATCTGGGTGCTATCTACTTCTATACATTTATTTTCAATCATCACCAAGTAGGTATAGATGCCCTTTGCTTTGCCTATTAGCTGGGCATTACTAACTGGACGTAGATATGGGCTAGATACACGCCTACAAGGCGAGATTCAATTTGGCCCCAAGGCCTTTCTATCAGCAGCTAACCACCTTCGGTTGCGCAGCATACGTCTGGCGCGAGGCCTTTACTGATGATCACGTCTGTGTGACAGAAAAGACTCGCATTGCGGTCCAGGCCGATAACGCTACTGCGCGTTCTAGAGTCCAGTCTGGCGATATATGCAAGTCTGGTTACGTGTGGCGCTAGGCTGGACCTACTGATCGCATCTGCGTGACATAGTTGACATGAGCGAGCACTGCTGAGGATAACTACCAGGGTCTGTACAGGGTTGTGTGTCATTGCAGCTCTCTACTGTATCAACTCCTACAAAAATGGGTTGGCAGGGCTCCTTTCCGTGACGCATCCTGTACGCCAGGTTGGACTGCCTATGGATGGCCAATAACCTAGGCAGACTGTAGCCGCAGTGTCAAAGGCAGATGTGTTGAATGTTTGAATTCATTTGGAACTGATTGTTGGACTGGGACCAAACTCCTTTGCCAGAATAATATTTGGTCCAAGATACGAGCATGAATATTAACGCATTTTAATCACCGAGAATTCTAGCAAGAAGCGGGAGTTCGTAATCATTCAGAATATGATTTTAATGCAGGCAATCATTTTTAAAGTACGAGGGTATGGGTCATCCGTTCAACTCATCAATGCATTCTATTGATCTCTACTGCTACTAGATTTAAAATGTGAACGAGTTTCAGCACCATGGGACTATATACGCTTGTGGCAAAGATAAAGAAAGAAAATGTGAAAAAACACGAAGTGGTGCTCAAGCAAGGGTCCGCACATGACCAACCATAGCCACAGCCGCACACGTGAAAATTGGCTAGCCAAATCAACTGTGTACTTAGGAAGAACTTTAATGGCCCAGAGTCATACTCTAGTTCATCTATGGAGTGCCAAGTTCAAACACTGACTTTGTTATGGCTTAGCTCGTAGGGGCTGAGCTATTCGTGATCTAGTCTCAGGTTTTAGCGCCATGCGTGATCTCATCCAGGTGCAAATATAATGTGACGGCAAGCTGCGATATAAGTTAGAAGAACGCTTCTCACTTTCAAGATAATTCTAGGAGGTAGACTAGAATTGCTCACCATCATCAGCGATTGTGAAGTGTAATGAACAAGGAACCATCAAGATAGCGATAAGAGTAGACAAGTATATTGATTGTAAATGACACGTTCTTGATTGTCGTGATTATGGGTGGCTATGGCCCAGCTGGTTTGCTAACTCTATATGACATCTAGCGAAATCATCTCCGTGGATGGTCTCAACAGCACAATCCTCCGTCAATCACAACAGATGTTCCCGAGATGTATTTGGATTCATCGCCCAGGAGAAACCCAACCAAGGCGGCAACTTCTTCAGGCTGACCCATGCGTGGAATAGGTATGGGGAGGTCGTCCGAAGGGTTGGCCTCACCCTCAGCCGGTTGCATCATTGGAGTATCTATCGCGCCCCTATGTTGATGGTTAGTAAACTCTGGAGTAAGACAAAGGGTCGGGGATATACGAACGGGTTAACGCAGTTGATACGGATGTTTCTATGTCCGTACTCTCTGGCAGCATTTCTGGTCAATCCTAGCACGCCATGCTTGCTGACACCATATGGCGAACCGCCGGGCCAGGGGGAACTCCGCAAGCCAAGCACACTCGAGGCATTGACAATTGAACCGCCGTCGGAGAGATACTTGAGCTCTTCTCTCATGCAATACATGGTACCGTTCAGGTTGATGCCAATAACCAAGTTCCACTCGGCATCGGATTGTGCCTCAAGTCGGTCGGTCCCACTACCACCAGTTCCAGCGATGTTGGCAGCCCCATCAAGCTGCCCGAATGTTTCGTGTGTGTTCCTAATCCATTCGCGTACCTGATCGGCATCGCTGACGTCGACACGTGTAGCCACCACTTTGATTTCAGGGTTGCGGGAGGACAATTCCTCGGCAACCTTCTTGACAGCTTCGTTCTGGACATCGGAGATCGCCAGAGACGCGCCTCTGTCGCCAAGATAATTGGCAACAGCTTTACCAATGCCGCTCGCCGCGCCAGTGACGGCAAAGACTTTAGTGGAAAATGGTTTGGAGGGTGTAATAGCCATGTTGAAATCAAATGGGTGATGTGTTACTAACTTGAAGTTTGGTTTTGAATGTGTTTGCTGCTAATATTCGTTGAGATGCCAGAACATTTATATACTTCAAGCTTCGATGTAGAACAGACATCTCTCATCAAACAGCGACATCACCTACTATCCGCCCATAACATTAAGTTCGGCTCAATACAATCCGACTCGGTTTACTGAGATCACCAAGTCCATCACGGAGTCCGTCGCTTATTCATTGGCTGACCCCGCAATTATCCGAAGACCGCGACAAGCCCGAAACTCTATTAATTCTCCTTACGCTGGCGAAGTACCCGAGGAACCCGAAAACCAATCATGCTCCGTACCCGATTAAAATACGAGTACAACTACGGGAATGGGTTTACAACAAATACATCGTAGAGTCATCGAAAAAGAGAACGTCGTATTACTTGCCAATGAAGATATGATACTATTTCTCATTTCATCAGAATAGCATAACAGATCCGAGTTCCCTTGTATCACGCTGCTGTGTCTAAATTGCATGGATTATAATGGTCATCACAGGATTACTACCTGCAGCGAAGATTGCCTAAAAATATCGCGGAGTCCGTCGCTTACGACCCCACACACGCAGTTTTCGTAGTTGAAGCAGGAGAACTCGGAGAGTCCGTGCAGTCCGTGCTACAACTTGCAAGGAATAGTCGCATAATGGAGGGTATCAATTTGTCGATCAAGGAACCCGCGGGGAGCGGACCCTCCTTCGATCTGGTTGGTGGAACCATCCACTCTTAGCTTCTCTGGAGATAGAAATATCGACCCTCTGGACAGTAAATCGGCTGACCCCAATCAATTACCTTCTACCTCCAACTTCACTTTATCTATTTACCTGCACTGTTTCATCCTCAATCCTACCATTTCATTATCCTTCCAATATGGCGACTGCGGCAGCAATGCATTCGGCTACCTTTAATCCCTATGGTTATCAAGCTATTGTCATTATCGCTACCACGCTCACGATCGCGGTTTATGCCCTTTATCAATATCTACTTCCCAAGCCAATCCCTGGAATTCCTTACAATGTTGAGGCAACGAAAACTCTGCTTGGAGATATCGCTGCAATCCAGAAAGAGTCACCCGAGAATCCAACTCAGTGGATGATTGAGAAGGCGCGTCGCCATGGCACTCCAGTGCACCAGTTCTTCATCACGCCGCTTGGAAGGCCTTGCGTTCTGGTTGCGGATTTCCGTGAAGGTCAAGATATCCTCATGCGCCGTAAGGAATTTGAACGCTCCGACTTCACCATCTCCGTGTTGAGCGGAGAGGCACCTCAGTTCCATATCAACCTCAAGACCGGGCCAGAGTGGAAGGCGCACCGGCGACTGTTGCAAGACTTGATGACGCCAAAGTTTCTTCACACAGTCGCAGCTCCAAACATTTACAAGGGCGCAATACGTCTGCTCGAATTGTGGAAGCTGAAGTCTACAATCGCCAAGGGTCTATCGTACTCCGCAGAACAAGACATCTTCTACGCTGCTCTAGATGCCGTGTATGATTTCGGCTTCGGGGACTCTGTCACCCATAGAGCTTTGATCCCACAGGTGGAGAGGCTTCGAAAGATGACCGACGAGGAAGCGCAAAAAGTCCTAATCAGAGCAGGGGAGCAAGAAGCTCTCGATTTTCCTGTCGAGAAAATTCACCCTGCAACTCACGCCATGTTAGAGACTGCAGAAAATGTGGCAGGAGTTGTCGCGACCGGGTTTCCCAAGCTGGCTTGGTGGTTGAAGGGCTGGAGAGCCGAGGTGAAACGTATGAGGGCGGTTAGAGACGAGTTCTTGCAGGATCAAGCTCTGAAGGCCGCAGAACGGCTCCAGCGTGAAAATGATACTGAAAGCGAGGACCACTTTCAGTCTGCTATTGATCTGATGATGCAGCGAGAACAATTGTTCGCCAAGAAAGAGGGTCGGGAGCCAGTATATTGGTCCAACTCTATGAGAGACGAGGTAAGAATCAGGAATCTTTACTTCTAGTGTGGAGACTAATATCACCTATATAGATCATGGGTTTTGTTGTTGCAGGGCATGACACCACGAGTACAACTCTGTGTTGGGGAGTCAAGTTCATAACCGACAGTCCATCCGTCCAGAGTCGACTTAGGAGCGTTCTTCGCTCGGCTCATGCGGATGCATTCGCCGAAGGTCGCCTCCCAACTCACGAAGAAATTACCCGATCGAACATTCCATATTTGGATGCGGTTGTTGAGGAAATGCTGCGACTTGCGCATACAGCCCTGTCACAGGACAGAGAATGCACAGAGGACACTGTGGTTCTTGGCCATCCCATTCCAAAGGGCACGTTGGTGATAGTGCCAAACAAGGGACCCAGCTTCACGGAACCCGCATATCAGATCAACGAACACTTGCGAAGCAAGTCGTGCCAAAACGCAGCTAAAGAACACGGCCTGCGTGCGTGGTCCGAATTAGGCATGTCCGAATTCCGGCCCGAACGATGGCTTGTGCAAGATGAGAAAACCGGGAATGAGACCTTTGACGCTCAGTCTGGTCCTACCATTCCATTTGGACTCGGGCTTAGGGGCTGCTTTGGCCGAAGATTAGCGTACATGGAGTTGAAATTGCTTACGACTTTGTTGGTCTGGACTTTTGAGTTTCAACCTTGCCCGGAGAAGCTTTCGGGCTATGGAGAAATTGAATCGCTCACTCGCAAGCCTAAGCAATGCTTTGTCAACTTGGATATCATCAAGGATTAGAATGCCAAAGCAGTGAAGACGGGGTTGCAAGATTAGATTTCGCTTTTTTTAGACTGTTGGAATGCCAGTTGTTTTGGGAGCCCTCGAGAGTCAATTTCCTAAGATATGTTAAAAACCATGCAAATTTCTCGATAGTCATGTAACAATCTCAATTCAACTATGTTTTTTCTAATGGTGGATATCTTCTGGCGCATATACCTGACAAGCATGCTAAAGCAGAGAAATGAAACACAGAGGAAAACACACGCACAGCCCAAAGTGCGAGTGAGAGGGGGATCCGGGTAAGAGGCAGCTTTCACGGTAAGGGCTTTGCCGTCGGGTAGAATGAAACAACCAATACGGCACTGACGGCCGACAAATTTAAAGGATAGTCATGGGGGCATTGAATCGAAAGATCCATCCAAAAGGAATCGTCGAAAACGCACTAGAAATCGCGTATTGAGTCGAAGCTGCTATCTAAATCTTGGTGTTGCGACCGTTTGACTAATATCGGGTCGGGTCGACTTTATTCCGACAATCCGTTTATTCGTTCATCCCCAACACAATGCTCAATAAATTGTGGCGTAAATCTACATCTAGCATATACCACACCATCCACCTTCCTTACACCGGGGGTGGTCGAGCCTTTCTAAGAAGATACATCTTGGCAGTCGCAAGCGTCTCAGCACAATGAGTGCAAGTATCATTCTTCACATCACACCTTAGTTTTCCAATGTGATCTAGCTCCTCTAAAGTAGTTTCCTTTTCCTTGGCACTATTCGACGGCATCCGTCCGCATTCGGCAAGTTGCAGGCTTAAAACAAAACAAGCGCAAATGAAACCCACATGAGTACATCCAAAGCCTGATGGCTAGCTCTGTCTATCTTGGAGCGCTACCTGATCATCTTGGACCAAACCAGGTGGCCGACTGGGTATCCGCTGAGGACGTCACGAGCCTGATCTTGGATGTCGCAGGCATCACGACGAAGATCCACACGTCTGAAACATCCGGCTCCTTTCATGCTGTCGATCCAAATCACGTGGACTGGTCAGAGCTGGCGGCCGCGACAAAAAGTTGCTACGGAGCCAAGATACAGAAATTGATAAACCTGGAAGAGTGGGTTTCTTTGCTGGAGGCAAGTGCGCAGAATCCAGAAGAGATCAATAGGAATCCCGGAGTCAAGCTGCTAGATACATATTGGGAGATGCTTGCAGCGCAGCATCATGGACAGAAACACGTTTCCTTGAGTATGGAGAGAACAGGGCTTATGAGCCCAACTGTTGCAGGGATAAGTGAGATTAGGCCTAGTCTCATGATGAGCTGGTGTGATCAATGGGCGTTTTAGGCACTGGGGTTGCTCAAAACTTAGATGGTCTTGGTGATGTGGAAATTTCCTTGAAGTTTAACATTTGATTCTGAAGTCACGAACTAATGACTATCAAGAAGAAACGATGCACTTGGTCACTCTAGCACTTCGTTTCACTACCTCCAACCAGATTTTGGGGTGTTTTGAACCAAAGTGAATCAATGCAGCTTGCATTTTTCGTATTTCCTTTTTAGCAATCTTCGTCGTTCAGCCAGACTGAGGTTTATTGACCTGTAGGTTCAGGTTCATTCTATTATAAATGATGTAGCGTCAAAAGCTTTAAAAGATCACTAATCGTACAATGAAAGCTGATAATCTAAAGTAATTCTACAGATAATGTCTCTTTAATGTCCCTCGATGAGAATCCCACATGCAACTTAATCACCCCCTTTGGAATGCGCCAGTTCTGAGCCTTCACATCCCAGTAACTCACATCTCGGCGATTGAGAACAAACTCGGTTGTGTTCTTTGAACCAACGTCTACCCAGAGCTTCTCAAATCCACGCAACATGCGCGTGGGGGTTCCAGAAGGCACACCGTCTTGAGGCAGAGACACGTAGAGCTGGGGCACAGTCGCGCCAGATAAAGAGCCTGTATTTGACACCGTCACGGATACGGTGATGAGCGAATCCCACAGATGAGCGTTACCACCCATGGATAATGTGGATTGATTCGTGGGCGGCAGTGCGGTCAAATCTTTGCTAGACTTCTTCTCTGCTGAAGCGTGTGTCAACTTGAAAGTGGTATAGCTCAGGCCATACCCAAACTCGTACTGGGGCGTGATATTTTTCACATCAAAATGACGATAATCGATGAATAGACCCTCGACAAAGTCGGATTGCCATGCGGAAGACTTGGTTGCGTTAGCGCCGGTCACGTTCAAAATGGGAGTATTGAAATCTGATTCCTTCTTTGGTATCGTGTAGGGCAATTTTGCGGAAGGGTTGACGTCGCCAAAAAGGACATCGGCAATCGAGTGGCCGCTTTCCTGTCCTGGATAATGTGCCGCGATAATAGCTGAGATGTTTTCATTCGTGGCCCAGGGCATGGTGTTTACACCTCCAGAGTGGGTGATGACAACGGTTTTCTTGGGGCAAAATGAAGCGACTTTTTCCACTACTGCATTCGCGTCATCATCCGCGTCAAGAGTGATGCGATCATATCCTTCCTCCGACCAAGTCTTCAAAAATAGAAGACAGACATCAGGGAAGGGATACAATGACGAAAAGTCTCCTTCAGCGAGCAGGGTGTTGTTGGTGATGAATTGCACGATATCTGTTTTGTTGGCTCGGGACCTGATGGCATCCAGCGGCGAGACGATGTACGGGTTGCGACCGCCTCCTGCGCCACCGCCAATGACCAGCGTGCCGATTCCAGATCCGCCATCAGCATAGACAAGGCTCGTTGTATCGGCAGCATCGTTTCCAAATACGCCAAGGTTGGAAGTGTTCTTGAGTGGGAGGATACCGTTCTCATTCTTCAATAAGACGGTTCCAGCAGCACCCATCTCTCGGATCAGCACATCGTGATCCCCACGGACATCTCGGCCTGCGGGTGTGGGTGAGTTATGGGGTAGAATACCCAGGAACTGTAACACCATGTAGTAGGTTGACGGGTCGACGGAAGGATAATCTTCATCCTGGCCCAGGTAATAGTACGGGATAAGGACCCGACGAACCATGTCATCCAGTCGCTTCAAAGTCAAGGTTTCATTCTCAACCCCAGTGACCAAATTTGTCCCAAAGTAGGAGTGTGTGAGGTCGGTAGCAGAAATGGGTCCTGGAACGTTGAGATCGAGGCCTGCACTGGCAGACTTGATACCAGACTGAGTGGCGAAGAAATCAGAGCTGACATAGCCTTCAAATCCAAGCTCATCTTTGAGCAGGTCGTTCATCAGTTTCGAGTTCTCACAGCCGTAAGAACCGTTGACACGGTTATAGGAACACATGACGGCAGCCACACCGGCGTGCACGGCATCAGCGAACGGCCAGAGGTATAACTCGTGCATGGTGCGGTCATCAATGTTAGCGGAAACAGCCTCGACACGAACGCCGTCGACTGTTGTTGGTTTTCGTTGTGTTTCTTGCTCATTTCCAATCAAATGTTTAACTGTCGCTTGTACACCAATTTCCTGCGTAGCGCGAATGGTCAAATCGGTAGCCACACCCGTTAGGTAAGGATCTGGCGAGAATCCTTCCCAGTTACGTCCACCCCACGGACTTCGGCCCAACGGTCCAGCCACAGGCCTAAAAGCATCCAGGTTAGAGATATGTAATTAGTAGAACAATTATTCGAGTGTGATGTTGACTTACCCGAGCACAACGTGCGCTCCTTTGGCTCTGAATTCCTTAGCCATGGCCGAAGCCCGAGCATATATCAGCTCTTTGTCCCAGCTCGCGGCGGCAGTCAGTCCAGCCGGGAAAACACTAGCTTTGTGAGCGGTTCGGACAGCATTCGGGCCATCTTGCAGGCAAAGACCACCGAAGCCGATCCTGGTGATGGGAGCAACGTATTCAATGCAAGTGCCGTCCATGGTTCCCGTCACCATGAGAGACTTCTCTGTCGTGTTCATGCGGGAAATGAGGTCATTGGCCTTTTGGCGGGCTTCTTTCCACTTCGCCTTATCAATCCACGCATCTGAAGGATATTCTAAGCACTGGGGTTAGAGCGATGATCGTTGTGAGTGGCTTGGTAACGTACTAAACGGAGACGAGGTGCCTGCCGATACCCCAGTGAGTACGCAGAGCAGCGCCGCAGCGAGGCTCTTGACATGCATGTTGAATGAAAAGACCTAAACTAATGAATGACGCAAGATTTCCCACTCAGGAAGAATTAGAGATTACTATTGCCTTGCTGTTATTATTTTTTTACGACCTGGATAGCCATGATTATTTATTTCATGACCCAGACGAAGCTTACATCCAGAACAAGATGATGCACGTCATCAAGTGGGCTACAGCTACTGCAGGCACCAAAAATTTTTAATTACATCCCAAAATGGCCATGCGTGCTGGGTCGACTTGGCAAAGTTTTGACGATAACGATCCTGGTTCACTCCGTAATTGGGGCTTGGCGAACTCCTGCCAAAAAGCCGCCGAGAAATATTGATGTAAGAATGGGGCACTTGGTCGCTGGGGACAAGTAGCTGAAGTCAGCTTCATTCTAGCTTGTAAATTTGGTGGTCGAGCCCATCTTCAATTCGCGGGTCGACTGAAGCAGAAGATCGACAGTAGGGAAATGTTTCGGAACACGTTTTTGAGGCTCTGCTGCACCGATCGGCATCTTCCTTGGGCCAGCCCCCACTGGCACCCAAGCAAGGGTCGTGAGCTGTCAAAGTCGCATCCGAAAAAACCATCTGATAATACATCCTCATTTCTTAGGCAACTATTTCGGTGTAGGATTTCCTGCTTCGGGATTGCCAAAGCCGGTTGCATACTACCAGGGTTGCTCCCAGCACCGACATGGTCCACGGGTAATCATCCAGGGGTCTTTGGCCACAGGAAGGATTGGCATGCAGCAGACAACGGTCTCAGCCTCGGCGGGTTATGCGAGGACCAACCACAGGCAGCCAAACCCTCCGTTCTCGGTTGGGGTTAAATGCGTGGCCACGCTCTTCGCCATGATCCCATCCTCTTCTGACTCTTCAAAGCCCTGATACCCAGCCAGTATCGAGCCACTTCCCATCAAACAATTCAATTTTGGATGCCATGGCTAGCCCCGAATTGACGCACCCGTCGCGCAAGATTTTGCTCGTGGTGACGACGGGCGGATTTACCCATGCCAGTACGTCACTTTATTTCCGCTGACCCGGTGAACCCCGGAAATCTAACATCACGCCAGGCCCTGTGTTTGAAATCGGAGGCGTGCTGGCCGAGCGAGGCCACACAATTGAATTTGCCACTCTCGAGGGCCAGGAGGGCTGGATCAAGAACTATGGCTTCATCACAAAGGTCCACACCCTCGGGCCCGGCCCGACGCCAGAGCAGATGAACGCCCATTACCTGCGCATGCGAACGTGGGACATTTCCAAGGGCATCAGCGGTACCATGCCGAGCAAGTATCTTTGGGACTCGTTCTGGCCGCAGACGTATCATGGGCTCAAGGCCCTTATGGATGATCCCGACACGAGGCCGAGCATGATGATTGCCGACTTTTTTGTCGATGCCGTCAAGGACATCCACGTCGAGTACAATTTGCCCATCGCCCAGGTGTGGCCGCAGATGCCCTTTTTAATGATGCCGTGCTCGTATATCCCCGGCCAGCCGGGCTTTCAGCTTGAGGGAACCCTCACCTCGGAGACAGCCACCATTTGGCACAGGATAAGGAACGAGCTGGTTATTGTCTTCGATCTGCCCGTCATTCTGAAATGGATGCGATGGACAAAGAAGATGCGCCTGGAGAATGGCGTCAAGTACCCTGTTCACAAGATCCAGAAACCTGACTACCTCATTTTCATCAACTCATTTCTTGGTCTGGAGATTCCACGTGACCTCCCTCCCACGTGCGCCCCTGTAGGTCCCTTGATTAGCGAGACCTATCCTCCCCTAAATGAAGAGTGTGCCAAGTTCCTCGATCAGCACGAGAAAATCATCTACATCGCGCTAGGGACACACATCATTCTCAGCAATGCGGACGCATCCAAGATCATTGAGGGTCTGCTGCAACTTATCGATCAAGACGTGATTAATGGTGTAGTTTGGTCCATTGCCAAGAGCGGTCGTCAGGATCTCGACCCGACTACGGCCTACAAGGTCGGGAACCAGGCGACCACCTTGGGCGATATCTTGGATGGCAAGAACAGCAGCTGGCTTTGCTCCTACTTTGTGCCTCAGCGCGCCATCCTCGACCACCCATCCACCAAGATTTACTTTACGCACGGCGGTGGCTCCAGCGCCAACGAGGGCCTGTGGCACGGAAAGCCCATGCTTTCCATGGGCGTGTTCAGCGACCAGCTCGCCAACACCACGCGCCTGGTGTACGGCGGCGTGGCCGAGCCGCTGAGCAAGTTCAGGTTCACGTCGGAGGAGCTCTACGCCAAGGCCAGGAAGATTCTCGAGGACAAGGACGGCAGCTATGCGCGCAATTCGCTGCGACTGATGCGCATTGCCCACGTTGCTTCCCGACGCAAGCACTATGCGGCAGACCTTGTTGAAGAACTCATCTACGACACGGAGCTGCGGTTCAAGGACGGAAAGGAGCTCCGGCCCATGCATTTGCAAACGGCCGACATGCGCATGCCAGTGTGGAAGGACAAAAACTGGGATCTGTGGGCTGTCGGTATCCTAACTATGGGTACTGTCTTTGGAGGATTGGGTATTGCTGGGAGAATGATGTGGTTGCACCGACGTCCATTGATTGGATTAGTCAAGGAATTTTTGGCAAGTCAAGAGTGGTTGAAAAATTTGATCAAGTAAACTTAGATTCTTCTTTTTTCCATGCTCCATCATCAAATTGACGTCAAAATTCTCACCTCCGTAAATTTGCACCTACCCAAGTTGATCCACGTACCGCGCAGTCATTCCTCGACGTCATGGAATAAATAACAACCTTTTTGTTCAACTCTGCGCTATCCACTGGGAGATGAAGAAGGAAAAAAGAGACGAAGAAATCTTAGTTTTTATTACAAAAACCAGAGACCTAAAGAGACTCCAGCCTTCCATCATCAGATCATTACTTGGGCTTAGGACTTATTTCAGCTGGCGTCCATTCTGAGCTAAAGCTCTCGTCCCCAAGTGTCGACAAGACTGAAACCTCTGTCGATCAGCTCATCGGCCGCAGTGGCAAAACACCAGTCCTGCATTTTACCACCTAGAGGTGCATATTGAAACAAACCAATAACCTCCCCCTCTCCATTCCGAATCGCGCTCCCACATAATCCTGCCGAAAGATTGCCTCCCGAATCTTAACCCATGTAACAACAGCAGGTGGCAACCCACTTCTGCTCCAGCACATCAGCATTTTTTGCAAGAACCCTGTGAAAAGAGGGCGCGATGAAAGTTCCATCAATACATCCTGTATCTGGCGAATCCAAGACAATGCGATCTCCATGCTTGAGCTGCTTCGCACGGCTGAGCTTTTTGAGAGGAATGAGTCTAGCGCTGTCCTCGCTTTCCGTGACCACGTTGACGAACTTCTGTCCCACGCCTAGCTCGACCAAGCCTACACCTGTGTAGGAGACTTCGGAAACAACTTTGCCGATCGGTCTTCCGCCTGTGGTTTGGCACTGGTTGCCGTCAATGTCACGTCTATCGGGGAACCCATGAGCAGCGACGGTCATAAACTCCTTGCCAGCAGAATCCTTGACAAGCACCCCCGCCGTAGTGGCTTGAAGCGCACTTTTTTGATCAGGCATCGCTGCTGTGATGCTCATTCCAGGTCGCAATATTCTTTGGTGAGTATGTCCAGGATTTTCGGGAGCGAGGTTAGTTTCCCGTTGAACTTGGGGCAGTCGTGGGCTTCCCATCTCGTCACTATAGACGTAGTTGCACGCAACCCTTGCTACTTGCCACGGTAACCTAGTTGTATCATCAGCACCGCGATGCTCCAAGACGATGGTGAGAAAGTTGCCCCAGTATATCACATGTGTGATGGAAATCTTCAAAGCGAGAAAATGATCACGAACGACCTCAAAGAGCGGGTCCCACGTCTCCATGTCGCGACCGTTCATCTTACCAGCGATGGTGCCGTTCCCTCTATGTACCACAAACCCCGAGGGCATGGGGCGAAGCGAAGACCAGATGTCGGGGGCCAAGTACAGTGGGATGCCACCGATTGTCTTTGGCCATGGCTTGGGCGGCATCTCGGGGACCACGACACACAAAAAAAAGCCTTCAAATCCATACTCAAGCAGGCCCGGGAAAATTTCGCACAACCTGTCCCAATTCCGAGGCTTCTTAAGAGCATCTTGGTTGTCGCGAAGATTTAACGACCAAATAACGTGAGTCTGGTGTTGTTTGGACCGTGGGCGATCTGGCGAAGAGTAGCTCCCCATCTCGGCGGATGCCATCGGAAGTACAGTTGCAAGAATAGAAAAAACATAAAGTTCTTGCCGGCAAGGCATCAAATGTTTGTTCTCAGCATCTCCGTGTGTGGATCATGTGACCGAACCTGATTCACAACAGCGCAGAAACCCATGCCCCACAAAATCCTACCCTACACCTGTCGGAAAAATGATCGAGGATTTTCACAAATGTAGACTAATTATGAGAAAAGATTTCAGCCCGCCAGAATAAATTGCCTGTGGCGATCACCGTTTGGATCGCTACAGTAAGCTCGCCGCGGTAACTCTTGGACTGGTTGACGCGTGAGGTACATTGTCCTCAAAATTTTACAACGATGTAGCCCCACTGTTTCTATTCCATCATGATTTTCTTCTTTGAGGTCCAATGCGGCCCAAGTCAATACAATAAGCTTTACACAGTAGGGTTTAAACACTTAGGCTGCAATACCCCATAGCCTTTTGTACACACAGTATCTCCAATAGGTTTATATTCTACATCACGATTGAATTACAGCAAGATGTCTGGCTCCCAACGAAATACCTTTATCTTACACATCTTAACCAGGCTTACCTTTGCCCTTCCATAGCAATTCTCAACCTCTCCTTTAACTTCTTGCTAGCCAAGCCCAGACAAAATGCAGCCACGAAACCTAGTCCTGCAAATGCTAAAAGAGCACGGCACTGCGTGTCATAGCTAGCACCATATGCCTGCCGTACTCGTAAGGCATCATAATTGGAGAGCTCACTAATGGAGGATGACGAGCCAAGCTCGGCTGTGATTTGTTCATGCGTAAGAAAACCGGCCAGTTTGCTGTGCAAGTCGGTGTGAAGTACCGTTGAACAAACAGCCAGGGCAACACAACCACCCAACGTACGAACTGTGTTGCTTGCCCCCATGACGGCGGCTGCGATGGTTGATCAGTGGAAATCTCTCACGGAAGTGAACAGGAGGTGTACCCAGATTTTCATCGTCAAACTCGACTTTTAGCAAGAAGATCAATGACGGCATCATGAGACCCAGACCGACTCCAAGAATGACCTCGTACCCATAAACGGGTGCAGATACAGGGCCCGAGTCTGGGAGACTACCTAATAGTGCCATGCCCACGATGGTAAGGGCAGATCCAATTAATAACAAAAAAGGTGCGGCTGGGGGCTTCTTTGACAGCGCGATTCCGCACGCCATGGAGAACACCGGCGATATCAGTGTGAAAGCTAGCATTTTAAGACCCGCATTCAGAGCTGAGAGCCCATTGACAGCCTGAAACCGTTGCGGCAAGAGAATTATCGCGGCATAGAAGCAAGCACCCATTGCGAACATCGTGCTAAGAAGTACATTAGCCTAGTTTCCAATCATTAAGTTGCCGTAAATTCACACTAGATTGAGAGACAACGTGAGGCTCTTTAAAAGTCGCATTGGGAACATTGGCTCCATTTTTGTCCTCTTTTGGACCCACAATTCATAGGCGACGAAGGCGACTAGTCCTACACCACTGGCGACAAGAGTGCCGATGATGACACTGCTGCTCCAAGAATATCTGTCTCCGGCTTCTTGCAGTGCAAACACAAGCAATATCGGCCACGCCAGGGACAGAAAACCTCCAATGGCATCAACGCGGCGTATGTTGTTCTTGTCAAATATTTTCCCATTGCCCTGGGCATTGGGGATGGCAAACACGACAAGAAGGAGGGATATTACGATGCCTGGGCCGCTGTGACTGTCAGATCTTGCTGTTTTTATCTTCAAGTTGGTTCTTACTTGATGAAAAATACCCATCTCCATGTCGTGTTGTCCACGATGGCGCCTCCAAGGATAGGTCCAAGTAGACTAGCCAGCGCAAAAACTGAGCTTAGAATTCCCGTGTACATGCCGACTTTGTCAACGGTGATGATCTTGGTGATGATGACAAAAACTGTAGAGTAGATGCCAGATCCACCGAGCCCCTGGAACGCGCGAAAAACAATGCTGATTGAAGAGCGATGTTAATCTACGATGGAAAAAAGACTTGTAGGGATGACAAATTTCTTACAGCTGTGGCATCGTCTTTGCCGCACCACAGGCCAAAGAAGCCACCAGGAAAATGATCTGGGCGACAATAAGCAGAGCCTTTTGTCCAAATATGTCCGTTAATCTGGAGAAAAGTAGAAGAAAACCTGTTCAGCACGATATCAATTAGCATGGCTCTTGTGAGAGAGCACTTGGATGTGCCTACCATTGTAAGTGAGTAGATAGGCCACCACGACCCAATTTGACTGCGCGAGGCCATCCAGATCGTCAGAAATGGTGCGGAGCGCGGTCGCAACAATGGTGGTTTCTAGGGCCGAGAGGAAAAGACATATCCAAAGCCTGCAGCATATCAGAAATGTGCTTGTCCATGCAGCAAGGTAAGACGCAGAGTGACAGGGGTCCTACCCAAAAACGCCCAAAGCCATGCGCAGCGATCCGACGCTGGAGGCGTCAAGCTTAGGTGTCTGCTCTCCCATAGGCATCTCATCGGTATCTGACAGTGGTGCCATGTTTGCTGTTACAGTTGCAAGACCATAATAGCATCGCGCGGCTAAATGTTACGACTGGACGCAAGGGTGGGATGGCTTCCGGGGTAGGCGAATTCCGAAGCCCGAGCTGGGCCCTCATGTCTGCTGGCTCCTTCAGCGAAAACCCGCCGAGAATCGTGTGATAGCCGTGCTTACATCCGAGCATGAGAAGGAGCAAAGGATGTAAACACCATTTGGGGTATGTTTGCTAGAAGTTATGAGGACCGTGATAGAATTCGTGGGAAACTCTGCCACGCAAATCAAACCATGTCGGAACAGAGACCATTTCGCGTTGCCATCATGGGTGCCGGCCCTGGTGGCTTGGTTCTAGCCCAAATTCTTCGCCAAGATGCCCGTTTTAAGGTAACTGTTTACGAGCGCGGCACACGAGATGGCATTGAGACGAGCTCTCTCGTTGGCTTCCGCATCTTGGTCCCGCCCTCGATTCTGGATGATCTGCGCAAACAGCTGCCAGTGCCCGTGGCCGCCCTTATTGACGATGCTGTCGGTATTCCCCAAACCCAAGGGAACCGCGTCGGCCTCATGAATGAAAAGTGCGAGCTGCTTTGTCGCATGGATATGCGGCAGTCTCGGGAGATGTGTTCGGTTTCAAGGTGGAGATTGCGAGAGGCCTTGCTGCATGGCGCCGACGAGTTCGTCAAGTTTGGAAAGGCATTTTCATCATACGAAGAGATTAAGGGTGACGATGATAGAATTAAAGTGCATTTTTCTGACGGCGATGAGATTGAGTGCGACCTATTGGTCGGGGCTGATGGTGCTGGGTCAAAAGTGCGGAAGCAGCTGCTGCCCACCAGCACTAGGACCGCGAGCGGCCTGACAGTCATTTACTTTAAAGCTCCGTTTACGCCAGAAACAGAGGCCATGATTCCCTGGAAGTCAGGATGTGTGGTATGAGGATCTGCAATATTTAGAATCATTGGCGTAGCTGCTAACCTGTGTGTAGGCAATGACGCCTCGACGTTCCATGGTGGTGGCATATTTTAAAGACCGCACCAAGCCATATGGTCCGTACGATCTGGAAAAGATTGATCCTTCTGATTCTTTTCTCATGTTTGGGTTGGGTTGCTACACCAATGAGTTTGTCAACCAGAGCAAGCATCCCGATGACATGACACCAGAGGAACTGAAGGACGAGTGCCTCGCACGAGCAAAAGATTGGAACCCTCTGCTACGAGCATTGATCGCAATTAGCGTGCCTAGCTCTGTATTTGTCTCGCACATCAAAACGCAGGATGTGATTGAGCCGTGGGACACTGGTCGTGTGACTCTTTTAGGAGATGCAGCTCACAGGTAAGCTTCCTTGTCATTCGGGCTCAGATAGCAATTACGCCTAGAAGCTGACTTGGAGAAACAGCTTGACTCCTTACTTGGGAAAAGGCGCCAGCAGTGCCATTATAGACGCAATGTCTCTTGCCAAAGCGATCAGAGAAGGTACCGAGCACCAGCAAGAGTGCATCCTCACGGCACGACTGTCGCAATACGAGAGGGAAATGTTGAAGAATGGATTCGAAGCAGCAAGGCAAAGCATGATGGCACAAAGGTTCTCCTTCGAAGCTGGTGACACGACTTGGAAGGCGTGGTGGCGTAATTTGGCACTGAAAGCGTTGGATTGGTGGATTTCACACCCAAAAGAGATAAAGGAGGATTTTCCTGGTATGTGTTTGTGAGCGATCAAGGTGTTGCGAGTAATGCTAACAGATTGATAGTGAGCTACAGCGAGACAAAGAAGTATGTGTGATGGGTGAAGAAGTGCTTGCTGTAGGAGTCGAATGAGGCTTAAGCAGGATTATGTTTGCAAGGTAGAAACGTGGGTGACGTTCGCTTTATTTTCAGGTTTTATTAAGACTCGCAATAAAATCCACTGTTGCTAAATTATGTTGCTACAGTTGAAGTGCAAATATATGTATCTAGTGATCTGTCAGTGCCTTGTCAATAGCTCTTCTAACCGTCATGGCCATTTCCTGCACAACCCTTGGGGCCCTAGGCACCTCATGCTTGCCACCATGATTAAACTCGACTCTCCTTCTCGGGTCGCACATGTCCCTCAAGTTCAGACTCTCCTTTAGAGTATGGTCCTTCGCGCCATAAATGTGCGCTGTGGGGATTCTAATGGTCAAGCCAGCTTCCTTTACTTTCTGTGATCTGAAAATGTTCCACTGCTCCTCTTGATGTGGCTCGTGTCCAGGTACGTATGGTCCCAGCCAAGGCTCCGTCAAGGAAGCCATGCTATCTACAGTTGGCTGATAGTCGAGATCAACATTCTCCAACGACTTTGTCACTAGCAGTGGGCTTCCACCACAAATGAAGACAGCCAACTTGAACAGATTTGGCCCATATGAATTTCGTACTTGATGGTCCATGATCGCGGCTGCCAAGAGGGCTGCGCCCTGCGAGAAGCCCATGCAAGCATCAAATGGTCCTTCGGTGGCAATTAGATCCAGTAGTTCTACCTTGGCTTCTTCCAGCGCATGACCACCCAGCCCTGGGGAGTACCAGGTGTAAAATGGACCAGCGAAGATATTTTTGATCTCTGGGAGTCGCTATTAGCCATTATCTCACCAAAATAGTGGGCACAGCGTGTTACCTTCCACCGGTTCTACTTCACAAAATCCATCGTAAAATTCAAACGTAGCGTTTGCACCGAGTGCATCACGAATTGGGGCTGGAAAGTTCATTAGATACTGATAGTTAATTTGTGAAGGCTTCACTGACCGGTTTGGATGTCGAGAACCTAGTCATTGATTAGCACAAGGATCATGACCAACGTGATTGTGGGTACAAAACGTACATTCGAATTGGTGCCAGCACCATGCAAGCAAAGAAATCTCATGGTGAATGTGGATTTGGACTAATCTCTCGGAACCACAAATTGAATATGGGGAATAATGAGTGTCGTGTGTTGGGTTAGGACTTGGAAGGGATGTTGGAGAGCGCCATGTGGAATGATGTCTTTCCTCTCACTATCGCTCAGTTTCATGTGTTAAATCTGCCCCACACCTAGACCTCAATCTTTTCGCTGGTCAGCAAAGTGTCCTATCTTGGATGAGGTCAAAGGATTCACGCCGCAGAACCCACCGAGCGAATAAGCGTGCCTGCATGAACCCGCCGAGGCACGGTCCGTCCGGAGGCGGCCAAGCAACAAATGTCGCACCACAATGCCGGGTTATCTGCCTTGGATGGAGCATTTTCGAGTTGCCTATTCGCTGGAAATGTCACCCTGATTGGGTTATGATTCAGCGGTTGGTTTCGGTCAGGAACCTAGATGCGCCGCAGGAACAAGACCCTTGTTTGGCAACCCTCCGCTCAGCATGCGTCTCGCGACTCCAGGGTCCTGCAGTGAGAAGTGTAGATACTCAAAATTATTGACGGAACATGCCGGATCTAGCTCCACAACTTGTCATGTGTCCTGATACGGGTACCCAGAAGAACTAGTTTGATGGAATTTGTACCATTTCCGATGTATATCATACTGAGAAAAGCCCAACACGCCACTTCAAACAAAGGCAAACCCTGAGTCATGATTTTATTTTACTATCATACTTATTTCACCGTTAGTGTATTACTGAACCGACAGGGGTTACTAATATGCCTTCGTTCAACAGCAGTAACAGCAATGGCTCGATACCAGAGTCTCTGGTACAAGCGGTTCTACAGCAGGACAAGTCCATGCCCATCGCCATTGTAGGAATGGCCTGTAGATTGCCCGGTGAAGCAACGAACCCCGACAAACTATGGGAGCTATGCGCTCAACGGGAAGCCGCCTGGAGCGAGGTCCCTAAAGATCGCATGAATATTGATGCCTTCTGGCATCCAGATGGTGAACGCGGGGGTAACGTACGAACTAATATTCAACACAATAGCATGCAAGAAATATGCTAACAACACCTTATTCAGTCAAACGCAAAGGGAGGCCACTTTCTGAAACAAGATGTGGCTGCCTTTGATGCGTCATTCTTCTCCATTCCTCCCACAGAGGCCAAGAGTATTGACCCCCAACAACGCATTCTCATGGAGACTGTTTATGAGGCCATGGAAAGTGGAGGAATGACCCTTGATGATATGGCCGGCTCAGACACAAGTTGCTATGTGGGCAGCTTCTCTCGCGACTACTACGAGATCATTGATCGCGACCCCGAAACAGCGCCGTTATATTCGGTGACAGGCAATGGAGCCGCCATCTTGTCGAACCGCATTAGCTACTTCTATGATCTCAAAGGCCCCAGTCTCACCTTGGACACTGCCTGCAGTAGTAGCTTGATTGCTTTGCACTTGGCTTGTCAAAGCTTGCGCACCGGCGAGAGCCACCGCGCTATCGTCGGCGCTACCAACCTGATCCTCAACCCAGACATTATCACGGCCATGTCGAACATGCATTTCTTCAGTCCCGACTCGCGATGTTATAGCTTCGATGCCCGCGCGAATGGCTACTCCCGTGGTGAAGGTATTGCCTGTTTGATCCTAAAGCCTATGGCGGATGCTATCCGCAACAACGACACCATTCGTGCAGTGATTCGAGGTACCGCCTGCAACCAGGATGGAAAGACTTCGGGGATTATGCTTCCTTCGCGTGAAGCTCAGGAGGAGCTGATCCGAACTGCATACAAGGACGCTGGTATTGACTTTTCCACGACTGCGTACTTCGAGGCTCATGGAACAGGAACACAGGCTGGAGACCCCCTCGAGTAAGTCTGACATGGGCCCACGACGTGTGGGTATGGGATCACGCTGACCTAAAATAGATCCGGTGCTATTGGCAACACATTCGGTCCTCACCGCCCAGTGGATGAAAATGGCAAAAAGCTTCCCCTATACATTGGTAGCGTGAAGACCAACATTGGCCACACAGAAGGGACCAGTGGTCTAGCAGGTGTCATCAAGGCCGTTCTGTCGCTCGAGCGCGGCACTATCGCTCCTAATGTTTATTTCGAGAAGCCTAATCCGCAAATCGACCTTGAGGGTTGGAACTTATCTGTGCCAACAAAGGCCATGGCTTGGCCGACCAAAGGCCAGCGTCGCATTAGTGTCAACTCCTTTGGCTTTGGAGGAACAAACGGACACGTCATCTTGGACGATGCTTTCCACTACCTGCAAGGCCGTGGCTTGAGGGGTGGTCACCGAACGGCGCCGAAGCCCTTGCTGGACTTGAACTCTAGCATTGCCATCAGCAATTCCACCATGCCACTAATGCTCAACGGCCACACTAATGCCTATACTAATGGCCACACTAACGGGTATACCAATGGAAACACTCAAGCACATACTAATGGCTATGGAAATGGACATGCAGTCGCGAAGCCCAAGCGCCATCGTGTCTTCATCTGGTCCACCCACGAAGAAAACATTGCCGGAAAGAGTGGCGCGGTTTACGCCGAGCATCTCGCCCAGCGAAAAGAGGCCGATGAGGAAGCCTTCCTCGATAACCTCTCTTACACCCTTTGCAGCCGTCGCTCAATGCTCCCCTGGAAGTCGTTCCTCGTGGCCCACTCCCTCCCTGATCTGGTTGAAAACGTGGCTGCCACGCGCCAGAAGCCTGTACGCGCTTCTGTGAACCCACTGAGAATTGGCTTCGTCTTCACTGGCCAGGGTGCGCAATGGTTTGCCATGGGTAGGGAGCTGCTGCAAACATACCCTCTCTTCCAGCAGAGGCTGGAATATGCCGATCAATTTGTGAAGAGTTTGGGAGCCAAATGGTCGCTAGTCGGTAAGTGAATGCGGCCTGTTCATCTTTTCGTTGCATACAGACTAATTATGGCAGATGAACTGAACAAGAACGAGGAAACCTCGAGGATTAACGAGTCACTCATCAGCCAGACAGCTTGCACAGCTCTCCAGCTGGCTTTGATTGATCTGTTGGCCAGCTGGGGCATTCGTCCTCAAAAGGTCATTGGTCATTCCAGCGGTGAGATTGCTGCTGCGTATGCCGCTGGAATTCTGCCGACAGAATCTGCCCTCAAGGCTGCTTACTTCCGTGGCCTCCACTCTTCTCTTGTCCAAACCAAGCTTCCATCAGCCGATGGTGCCATGATGGCTGTTGGTCTGTCCGAGGATGATGTCCAGACACACATCGATGCCCTTGATTCGTCGCTCGGCAAGGTATCCATCGCCTGCATCAACAGCCCTACCAATGTGACCGTCTCGGGCGATCGACCCGCCTTGGCAGCTCTCGGTGGATCCCTGCAAAAGGACTCAGTGTTTGCACGATTCCTAAAGGTCTCGACTGCTTATCATTCACATCATATGGAAGCCGTGTCTGAAGATTATGAGCAATCCCTGGCCGGCATGGAAGTAAAGCCTGTATCAGAAACTATCGAGATGGTCTCAACTGTGACTGGAAAGGTCGTCACCGATTCTGACTTTCTTGGTCCCAAGTACTGGAGAGAGAACATGGTCTCTTCCGTCAGATTTAACAGCGGCCTTCAAACGCTTTGCTCTCCCAAGGCCACTGCCAAGCGCGCTCGTCGATTTGCCCCAAGTCAGGCTGCACTTGATGTTCTTGTCGAGCTCGGTCCTCATTCGGCACTTGCAGGTCCTATTAAGCAAATCTTGGGCGTTCCTGGATTAGAGAAGAGCGGCATCGTGTACAAGTCGGTGCTATCCAGAGGCCAAGATGCTTGCGCCACCGCTCTAGAGGCTGCATCATTCCTCTTCGCCAAGGGATGCTCCACTATTGACTTGTACAAGATCAATTCCCCTGTGGGATCCCACGCGATACAACCACAGGTGATTGTTGACCTTCCATCTTACTTCTGGAACCACACCAAGAGCCATTGGATTGAATCGCGCCTGAGCTTGGAGCACCGCTTCCGTCGTCATGCTCGCACCGACTTCTTGGGCTACCCAGTCAATGACTGGAACCCAATGGAGCCACGTTGGCGTAACTTGATTCGTCTCCGTGAACAGCCTTGGATCAAGGGTCACATCGTCCAGGGCTCGTATGTCTATCCGGGAACTGGTTATATGTGCATGGCATTAGAGGCTTTGCATCACTTACGCCAGATGCCCGAGTATACAGCGCCTAAAGGCAAGTTTATCGGCTACCGGTTGAAAGACGTCAAGTTGATTCGAGCACTGATGGTGCCGGCCAGTGAAGAGGGTGTTGAAACGCTGTTTTCAATGCGCCACCACAAGGATAGCAGCGCCTCATTTTCCAATACCTGGTACGAATTCCGTGTCTTCTCATGGTCGGCCGCTGATGGCTGGGCGGAGCATGCTCATGGCCTGATCTCTGCTGTTCACGACACGATAGAAGCCGCGTCTGAGAGTCACATTCCCTATAATCCTGTGCTGGATAAGATTTTTGACATGAAGACCTTTTCTGGCAATCGCACAGTGGAGAGTATGTATGAGATCACCGACTCCGTTGGATTAGTTTACGAGGAACCTTTCCGCAATTTGACTGGAGACCTCCTGTCCAACGAGGGTGCCGCAAAGGGCATTGTGACTGTTCCCGATACCAGAGCGCTCATGCCCTTCGAGTTTGAGTACCCTTATCTGGTCCACCCAGCTACCATGGACGGCTTCCTCCAGATGCTCTTCCCTGCATTGTTGCACGCTCAATCCTCCATCGCTTCACCATATCTTCCCGTCCTATTTGAGGACACTTTTGTTAGAGGTAACATTGGGCGCGATGTCGGACATCGCTTCGAGTGCATTGCATCTGCCGACCATAGTGGGTTCCGAGAGGTGACCACCAACATTCTCGTCCGCGATGAAGAGACTGGCGAATCTGTTGTCAGTTTCAAGGACGTGCGATGCAGTGGTGTCGACTCGGGTGACAAAACGGACGACAATTGCTCTGGTCGCGACGCCATCAAGAAGCTGTGCTTCCATTCCACTTGGCACCCGGACCCAGAACTGCTGTCCCGGGTGAAGGGCGATGAGCTTATGCGGCAGTTTATTCCCCTTCCTGAAGACCCGGACCGGGTGAAGAACCTTGAGACGATCGCGCACTACTACTATTACCAAGTTCTGAAGACCATCACCGAGGACCAAGTTTCGAGCATGAAGCCCCACCACCAAAAGTTTTTCCGATATATGGAATACCAGCGCGAGCGCGTGTTGGCTCACGAGATGGCTCAACAGACACCTGAATGGTAACAATTCGATGATCCCGTTGTGATTTCCAAGGTGGAGAATCTGATTGCCAAATTGGAGCCCTCTGGGATTGATGCCCAGCTCATTTGCCGCGTTGGTCGAAAACTGGACAAGGTCTTGTTGGGCGTCGTCGACCCGCTTGCACTGATGCTGGAAGACGAGTTGCTCTACAAGTACTACGAGTCCGTCATGGGCTACGACATCATTTACCAGTACGCCGACCTGCTGTCCAACAAAAACCCCAACATGAAGGTACTGGAAATCGGCGGCGGTACCGGTGGCGCCACGGCCCCAATCCTTTCGGCTTTCGGTGGAAACAACGGTCGCTATCCCAAGTTTGAGTCGTACACGTTTACCGATATTTCATCTGGATTCTTTGAAGAGGCTGAGACCAAATTCAAGGGCTGGCAGGGACTGGTCGAGTACCGAAAACTGAACATCGAAGAAGACCCTATTGACCAAGGCTTTGAAGCTGGCCAGTACGATCTCGTTGTCGCAGCTTCAGTTTTGCATGCCACTACCAACATCACTCGCACTCTAGAATACACTCGCAAGTTGCTCAAGCCTGGCGGTCGCTTGATCCTCGTCGAAATCTCCAACATGCTGAATCAGGCCTTCCTTCTGTTCGGCTGTCTGCCTGGTTGGTGGATGTCCGAGGAGAGCTATCGTCCCTGGGGACCTACCATGGATCAAGATATGTGGGCAGAGCACCTCAAGCGTGTAGGCTTCGGTGAACTTACTTTGGCTGCTCCTGACAACAAGGATCCCAATGATGAGCTTGGTCGTGTCTTTTCGTGTGTTGCAGTTGAGCAGGCTGCTCCACAGCCGGTCGATCCTTCTATCCAGTCCGTGCTCCTAATTTCCGATGACAGCACGCCATCAGAGGTCTATGAGGCCATTGAGGAGAAGCTTTCAACTTTTGATATCCCTGTCCGCAGGTCCAAGCTGGTAGATGTGGCGCAGACATCTGTAGAGAATACCTTCTGTATATCTCTTGCCGAGCTTGACCGTTCTGTTATCAAGGATATCAAGCCTGAAGAGTTTGAAGCTATCAAGGCCATTGTGAAAACCAGCAGTGCCCTTCTCTGGGTGACAGAAGGCGCCTTCAATCATTCCAGCCGACCAGAGTCAGCTCTCTTCCACGGAATGGCCCGCTCACTCCGTGCCGAGAATGAGACGTTCCCTCTCACAACAGCCGATTTTGCATCCCTCAATCGAGAAGTGCCTTCAGAGACCGCGGATCCGCTATTTGTTCTCATTCAGCAGATTGTCCAAAGTCCTGGGGCTCAAGAGCCTGAGTATCACTACGACGATGGCTGCTGGAAAGTCGCACGATGCCTCGAGTCAGTCAATGCCAACGCTCAGATTCACAGTCGACTGCATCATGAGTCACTCAGCGCCGATAAGACAGAGCTACAGCCATTCTACCAGCCTGGTCGAGCCTTGAAGCTCAATATTAAAACCCCTGGTCTGCTCGATACGTTGCGCTTCGAGGACGATTCCCTTGCCACTGAGGACTTGGGAGCTGACGAAGTCGAGGTCGAAGTCAAGGCTTCGGGTGTCAACTTCCGCGATATTATGATCTGCACTGGCCAGATGTCTGATGAATCACTTGGTCTAGAATGTGCTGGTATTGTGCACCGCGTTGGTGCCAGCGTATCCAGTGTTAAGGTCGGCCAGCGCGTTGTCGCGTGGACACGATACAACTACTCCAACTACGCCCGCACTCCCTCGTGCGTGGTCGAGCCCATCCCAGACGACATGCCCTTTGCCACTGCGGCCTCGCTCCCAATTGTTTACAACACTGTTATTTACGGACTGCAGCACATGGCTCGTCTTGGCAAGGGCGAGTTAATCCTGATCCACGCCGCTGCTGGAGGTGTAGGTCAAGCGGCCATTATCCTAGCCCAACGCCTCGGTGCAGAGATTTTTGTCACGGTTGGCAGCCCTGAAAAGCGCGAGCTCGTCAAGTCTGAATTCGGTATTCCTGATGATCGCATTTTCTCCAGCCGTGATATCAGCTTTGCGCGAGCCATAAAGAAGGCCACGAATGGTCGCGGTGTTGACGTCGTGCTCAATAGTTTGGCTGGTGAAATGCTGAGCGCCACCTGGGACTGCATTGCGACGTTCGGTCGCTTCATTGAAATTGGCAAGAAGGACATGATTGACAACCGCCGCCTCGAAATGGCGCCGTTCCTGCGCAATGTCATGTTTGCCTCGGTTGACTTGATCACCATCTACGAGCAGAATATTGCCTTGGCTGGTGAGCTCTTGCACGACACCATGGAGCTCATTCGCAGCAATTCCATCAGGCCTATTCCAAGAATCAAGACCTTCTCCTTTTCGCAATTTGAGGAGGCCTTCCGTTTCATGCAGCAAGGCAAGCATGTCGGTAAAATTGTCATGGTTCCAGAGGACGGCGATATGGTTCCCGTAAGTGATTTGTTTCATTATGAATCTCGCGCATCTAACGATTTTCTTAGGCTACTACCGTATCCACCGGTCCCCTCGCCTTTGCTGAGGATGCCTCGTACCTCATTGCCGGATTTGGTGGCCTCGGTCGAAGCATGGCTCGCTGGATGGCTGCTCATGGTGCCAAAAACCTCATTTTTGCTTCTCGATCTGGTACTAGTCGCCCTGAAGTACAGGAACTCATTGATGAGCTGGCTCAGTCAGGTACAAAGGTCACGGCTCTGCCAGTCGACATTACCGACGGTGCAGCTCTAGAGTCCGCTTTAGGCGGCATCTCCAAAATCTATCCTCCCATCCGCGGTGTCATCCAAGCGGCCATGGTCTTGGAGGACGCCATCTTCGACAACATGTCGCTGCAGTCTTTCAACAAGGGCATTCGACCCAAGGTTCAGGGCACGTGGAACTTGCACCAGTCGACTCTGAACCAGCCGCTGGATTTCTTCATCATCATGGCATCTTCCGTCGGTGTCCTTGGCAACTCTGGTCAAGCCAACTATTCCGCTGGTAACGCGTATGAAGATGCCCTCGCACAATATCGCCGCTCCAATGGCCTGCCTGCCATCTCGGTAGACCTCGGCATGATTCTGTCTGTCGGTGCCGTCGCCGAAGACCAAACAGGCATGATCCGCAACAACCTGGAGAGCAAGGGCTTTGTGGGCATTGAGGAAGATGAGTTCCTCGGCATTTTGGAACATTCAATCCGGGAGTCTGCCACTGCCTCGGGTGAGAGCCAAATGATTACCGGTATCCAGACTGAATCCACTGCGCCCGGCGGTGGAGCCCCAGTTGACGAGCCCTTCTGGAAGTCTAGCCCAGTCTTTTCCCATCTCCCCAAGCTGGGTGCCCGGTCCTCAACCAACGCCGCGAATGGTGGTGTTCAATCCATTTCGGCACAGCTCAAGGCCGCGCTGTCGCTCACCGACGCCGTCACCGTCATCACCGATGCGATGACGCTCAAGCTCAGCCGAAGTTTGATGATGGACATTGCCGAGCTGGATCCAACTCGGCCAACCAGCGCCTTCGGTATCGACAGTCTTGTAGCTGTGGAGTTGCGCAACTGGTTCCAGAAGCAGATGAAGGCAGATATTGCCGTTTTCGAGATTTTGCAGGCGAACAGCTTGCAGACGCTCGCGTTTAGGGTCGCGGAGAAGAGTACGCTGGTGGAGAATTCATTGGGAGACGCTACCGCATAGGTATCAGTTGTAGAAAGAGATTGTTAGTGATTTTGTTGCCAGATTATCCATCTTATTTCGTTCAAGTAGAAAAAAAATCATATTACAAATACGCTAGACTAATTATACTCTTGCCTTCATGGATGAATCCTCCATTTGCTGAAAAAGAAGAGCATCACCACAATTGCTAGGCAGTTCTTATTGAATTCTGAGTGTATAGAGCACGGGAGCGTGAAACGCGTAGAGAACATTGAAATGCAGACATGTCATTTCTCTTGGTCAAATTGGTGGGTGACGAGTCAATTGAACCTCTCTGCGGCATGGTAGAACGTAATCATCACCAGTCCCAACATGGTTGAAGCCATTCGATATTCAGATGTAATCATACTACGAGTCGAGAATCCATCACGCGTCTTTGGCAGACTCACGCAGAAGTACCCGGCATCATACGATAATCGCGGTGGATTACAAGGGTTCCAGTGTCAGATTACCAACAACCCGAGCGAATAATAAACCCGCCGAGAATAGGATCATTAGCTCAGTCCACTGCGCACAGGAGCCGTTCTAGCCTAATAATTGGGTATAGTTGACAAGAAAAATCTAAAACTGCTCTTAAATACCTATTACTACAAAATATCTCGACTACAGCAACCTTTTACTGCGAGAATGAATTCCTTTGACGTCATAATTGTTGGTGCTGGACTGGCAGGCATTAATGCCGCCTACCGCCTACAATGCGCCCTCCCCCATCTCACATACGCCATACTCGAGGGCCGCGATGATTTAGGCGGCACCTGGGATCTATTTCGCTACCCCGGAATCCGGTCCGACTCTGATCTTTACACCTATGGCTTCGCCTGGAAGCCCTGGGATCAAGACACCGCCCTTGCCGAGGGCGGTGCCATCGTCGCCTACATGAGAACGGCTGCGCAAAAATACGGCATTGACAAGCACATACAATACCATAGCCAAGTGCAGAAGGCCTCATGGTCTACCCCCCAGCAGCTTTGGACCTTGCATGTTCAAAACACGCAATCAAACACGCAGACCAAATACCATGCTCGCTTCGTCATGCTCTGCACTGGCTACTACGACTACAACCAAGGTCTCCAAGCCGTCATCCCAGGACTAGAAAACTTCAAGGGCCAGACAGTTCACCCACAATTCTGGCCAGAGGACATCGACTACACTGACAAGCAGGTTGTCGTAATTGGCAGCGGCGCCACGGCCATCACATTACTTCCTAAGCTAGCTGAAAAAGCAGCTCGGACCACCATGGTCCAAAGAAGCCCATCGTACATTCTTTCCATCCCCAACGGCGGGAAAAAGGCTTCGTGGATTGCCAGTCTTCTTCCCACAAAATGGGGCCACGCCTACACTCGTTTGTCCTTCCTCATATGGTCCCGTTTCATTTGGCTATTTTGCCAGGCATTTCCAGCCAGAGCCCGCACGCGACTGCAAAGGGGCGTGGAGAAGGAATTGCCGCCGCACATCCCACTTGATCCGCACTTTAAGCCGCGGTACAATCCCTGGGACCAGCGCGTTTGCCTGACACCCAATGCCGACTTTTTCAAGTGCCTGCGCGCCGGAACAGCCGATGTCAAGACGGGCACCATTAAGGAGGTTGTTGCCGATGGCATCATTCTCAACAGCGCGCCCGATGACAAAATTCCCGCCGACATCATCATCACGGCAACTGGCCTGAAACTACAAATCGCCGGCGGTGCCGTCATTGAGGTCGATGGCGTTACAGTCAAGCCTTCCGAAAAGTATCTCTGGAACGGGGCCATGCTGCAGGATGTCCCTAATCTATCCCTCATCATCGGCTACGCCACTATTTCCTGGACACTTGGTGTCGATGCCGCAGCGCAGCTCACATGTCGCGTGCTACAGAGGCTTGATAAGAAGAAGGCATCTAGCACAACGCCACGCGCTGAGAAGGGATTGACTTTGACGCCGAGCCGACTATTTAAACTCTCCTCAACATATGTAACGAACGCGGAGAAGGAGTTGCCTAGGGCAGCGACCCAAGCACCATGGCAGCCGCGAACCAACTATTTGTCGGATTATTGGTTTGCAAAGTTGGGTGATTTGGACAAGGGTTTGGAATATCGGTAGAATCTGGGGGAGCACAGATCAACTTGTAGATATAGCGTGTCAGGTACGTGGGTGAATAATGGACGAGAAACGTTAGCAAATCTCGTTCCAATTATATCGCGAAGACATCTAGTGCATTTATAATTTCATGAACAAATTGAAATGGATGTGGTTTGCGAATGATGTAAAACGACGCAATCGCTGCTGAAAAGATTTGCATCATTGATAGTTCCTGCACAACCAATATTTTCCCGTGAACGATGGACAATCACGTACCAGAAGCCACAATCGAGCCATCCATGGAGCCATAGATGAGATATAAAACATCTAAGTTACAAATTTATTTCCAAGGTTTGCGATGAGACACGTAATGTCTATGAGATATCTGCTCAATCCAGTTGTTCAACATCTTGAGATAGCGCCTACCCTGAAGCGAAATGAACGTTAAATAGCAAAAACTCTACCCAGTTCCATTGGAGTATTAAATCAATTACTCAATATTCAAGTTAAAAATGTCAAACTACAGTCAAGTCAAGTTTGTTCTTGGACCATGTCCGTATTCAAGTGGATCGTAGGTCGGTCGCCAGGGCAAAAGCGGGCAATGCTCCGTCACGACGAACCATCAAACAAACAAGCTTAGATTAAGCTTCCAGCGCGAACTCCTGTATTCAGCCAACCCACGATATTCATACATATGGATCAATCAACACAATGTCGAAAAGAAAAACATTTCCGTCATTAGCGTCGTGGTCTTGTCAGGGCCGTGTTGCTGGAGTACTCCACAATAGGCAGTGCCCGAAAATAATCGCCTTGCCCCGTTCACAAAATCGCGCTCAGCACCAATCTATACTTGGACCGTCTACGTTATCATCAGCTAACTCAGCTATTCCTCCCGCGCTGTGACGCACCACAATGGGCGACATGAATTACCATATTCTCTCATAGGCCCAAAAAAAAAAAAGAAACGCACCGAGGCGAGCGCGATGGAAGCCAATCCCTGCTTCCAGAATAAATCGGGCCTTCGCCCGCTATACGCATACGCACTTAATGTGCTCACACTGCTATGGATTAGAATCCCATGTCCTTTGTGCCTTATTTTTCCCTTATGTGTGACCAATTCCCAAGTGCCCGTATCCACCAGAATCAGACCACTTCCCGCTCCACACACGTGGCCGTCACAGCCGTTTGGCTGCCGCGCTGACCCGTTGGGCCCAGCCCTACCGGGAAAGCAAGGGGAGGAAAGACCATGGGCTACGGAAGCCACGCGGCTGGAACGGTAACATGAGCCCAATGGCTTTTTGCATTCCGGCACACACACATCCTGGTACAGGGTGGCTCATGGATCATGTCACCGGCGGGCGCTCGTCCTACTAGACAACCTTTGAAGTCTCTGCAATCAGGATCCTGGTGTAGGACCTGAACTCCGCCATAGCTGAGAGGAGAAACCCCTCGGAAGGACTTGCGTCGCACCCCTGCATGTGACAGGTCGCGTACGTCTGCAAGGCAGCCTCCAGCTGCGTCAGGTGGTGCTTGATGACGGTCGTCGTGATGATGAGCTGGAGAGGTCTGTCGAGACTCATGCCGCCCAGGGAGAGATTGAGGTTTCCCGACATCAGGGTCGTGCCCCTGTCAGACGCGAAGCACGCGGATGAGGATAACGGCGAGGGTATGCACCTGTCGTGGTATTTGAGCTGCCGTTCACCGCTCCGATATGATGCCGTCGATGGATGATTGGCTGCCGTGCAGGCAAAATTCATGTGCTCTCCTCGCGTCATGTTGCTGCTGGGCAGTGCCGCAGTAATCTCTCGCAACATCTCCCCGTACATGGACAACAAAAGGGACAATGGGGTAAAAACCAGCGGCAGTAGAGTTTGCCGATCCCAGATCAATCGCCGCCGCGGACCCATGTTTGGATGATCCTGGGCGCACTGCTCCAACAACCGCCGAACCGTGTCGACAAGCTCTTGCCCCGGACGAAGGATCGTGTCCACCGACGAGGCAACGGACGATTGGTGCGTCGATGCCTTGCTCGCGTCCCCACAGATTTGAATCAATTCCTGCTGCAGGCGGCACAGCGTCTGCACCATCTCGGATATACAGTCGCTCACGCCAGTCTCCATCGGTTCCATCGGTTCCGGCCGAGCGAAGCCTGAGGCTTCCAGCCCGGAACAATGGCGAGCATCTGCCGCACCACGTTCGTTCATGAGCTTGGCTGCCGAGATTTGTTGGTCAGACATGGCTATTCCGTCAGCATCTACGAGTGAATCGAGCCATAATGGCGGCGAGTTGCCGTTTCCTACCGAATGGGCAGATGGCAGGGAACTCGAAGCGAGGCTACCCAGCAGATCCAGTTGGCTCAGAAAGTCACTCTCTGTGAAAGGATTCAGCATGTTGCTGTTCGTATCCAGGCATGCTGACTCCGGTAATGGTGTTGTGATGCCGCTCGACATCCCATCACTTCCGGTGCCAGAGAAGGGAGTCGACTCTGCCGACGAAGAAGTGCTGGCTTGCTGGCTCAGACCTCTGCTGCAACTCTCCCTGGGCAAAGGGCCCTTCTTTGGTCGTCCAGACTTGAGAGGTGGGCTATATGTGCATGCAAAGCCATCGTGCATGCATCTAGAGCACCGTGTGCTCGATGTCTTTCGGAGACAGCGTAGTTTCCGGGCATGGCACCGATCGCAAGCCATGCGCTTGAGCGTCGTAGGGTCGGTGGGTCTTGGTCCATTCATCGTGATCGTTGCTGTCGATCAATGAAGCTAGCACCGGATCATCTCCAGACGGTTGGTCTCTTATATATTAACTACGGGCTTTGCGCAAGAGGTCGCGCCCCCCAAAACGGCCTGCAATTACCCGAGGGCCAGGCCGAGTGTGTGCACCACCACGAACCATCCTATCGTGCCATCAGTGCGGCCAAAGGATTCGGACAACTGATGATGTTGGTGAGAATTGTCCTTTGTGCAGGGGCACCTTTTGTCCCCTTGCTGGTGCCAACCCAATGCTAACGTCTAGCAGGTTGGTGCGGCAGGTTACCCGCATTTACCCACTCCCCGTGCTTTTTCCCTCTTAGCAGCAGATCAACGTTGCACTAGGGGCTCAGCTAGGGCCGTGGGGCGTGGAATACGCGAGGGCTGCACGTCTAACCAGCCCGATAGAGCAAACGATAACTGTATTACCATTCGATCCTCCCATTTGCCACGAGCCAAGCTTCTGGTCCTTGTGCGTACCTAAGTCAAGCGCCTGGAAGGCTGGGAACCTAAAAACCATTGCTAATCGTTGATAAAACAGATCGTGGTCGGAAACAAGGCTTAAATCACGTGGAGGCCGCCCTTAATTTGCGTAGTTTCACGGCTCTCCCCGCATTCTTGCATGTTAGTTTAATAAAGATTTGATGCTATCGCTTAAAAGGTTTGGGTGGCCGCTTTGTCGGCATTCACATTTATGGCCTTTCACATAGTGAATGATCCTGAAAACTCGACCATGTCAACTACAACGTTGAGAAGATAGAAAGAAAGGACCAGAAAACAATCAACACTACCGACCAGTCATACTCTTCACTTCTAGAGAATATCAGCAGCTAACTATGCTGCCAATACTCTGACATGCGCCCAGAGGCTTCCTAGCTGATCCAAACCATTAGAATTACCGGTACAAAGCCTGAAGTCCAATAAAGCTTTGACCGTGATACACAGCCGGATTTGAGTCAGTTTAGGTAGGAAAAGCCCAGGCACTTTCTAGTCAGGGGGCCCTGACGTTGGTCGGTCCTAAACCAACCCGCTCTGCAGTCGGGACACATCCATCTAGCCTGAACATGATACGGCGAATTGCCATTGGCTCAAGACCGATAGAATTACTGCTAGTCCCATATAAGACAGGGCGGCTGTCTTGGCCTCGTTCAATTGGGTCTAGGACGAGGCTAGCTACACGTTGGACACTGACGCTAACGGGATTAGCCTGGCATCGCAATGACCCGACGTGAGCCCTCGCTGGAAGTCACGGCCGCATTGTTTCACACCAGGTCCAGGCGCGGAACCCGTGGGGGAGGCGGCACTTGGCAGCCGTTGTACTCTATTTCTCGATCGGCCAATGAAGACCAATTTCCCGTAGCTCGCCGATTGCTTCGAGGGTCTCTTGTTTCATAAACAAAAGCGTGGCTTGGCTTGGCCCGCTGGTGGCCAAATTTCCACGACACGCTAGGACACGTGGAGAAGGGCGGCAGGCCGTGCGGGCCACACACACACACTCCAGAAATCAATCAGCCCCTTGCTGTTGATATTTCTCCTGTCGCATGCCCTGCAAGGCAGGAGATATTTGTACCCTTATTCTCGATCCGTCTCGGTACGTCTACAATACGGTTCAGGTTGACGCCGTATGTGTCAGGCAAGTGTGCTGCTTCACCTTTTTTTGTTCTGTCTTGTCCTTCGCCCAGCGTCGTCTCTCAACGGCAATGTCGACCGTAGCCATGCTTGCCACCAAGCCAAAGGTGAAGAGAACTCGTCTGGGTGCGCCCAAGGTCACAACGGGGTGCATGACTTGGTAAGTGAAACCAAAACACTCCTTTTGCTTATTTGATGCAACTTGACTAACCGGCATGACAGCAAGTATGTTCATCTGGACTGAGTATTTCCAGTCACTTCTAACCAGGAATGCAGAACTCGCCATGTGAAATGTGACGAAGCAAAGCCGCATTGCAACAGATGCAAACTAAATCAATTGAGCTGTCAGGGTTATGTATTTGTCCCAGACAGAAGACGAGGACCGAAAAAGAAGAAGGTCTTGAAACTCGACACGCAGCTCAATGACGACGTTACTGGTCTCTCTCTTTTCCACCAATTGGCCTCAAATAATACAGCTCTACAGGGGGAACCTGATTTCTATCATTATGTCCGTCATGCGGTTATAGAGGACTTAGCCAGAGGCATCATCCCCACAGTCTTTTGGCAACAGTTTGCCATGCCCATGTCCCACGCATCGAGCCCGGTGCAGCATGCGCTTCGTGCCCTGGGAACCGCCCACAGACGCTTCAGGTTTCAGCCATCGACACCCGACACAGGTGTGCCCGGAGTAAGCCTCGAGGAATCGTCAATACAGCAATACAACCAAGCGATACATCACATCAAACACCTCCTGCGTCACGAATCGCAAGAAAACCTCGAAGTCATCGTCATGTGCTGCATCATCTTCATCTGCATAGAAAACCTCCTAGGGAGACCTACCGAGGCGCTGAAACACTGGAAAGCGGGATGCGCACTGTTCATACGACTACGGCAGCAATGCGCGGAAAACGCTGGGGCGGAGCAGAAGCAGCCTGGGAGCGTGGGGAGCACAGCAAACGCTACACTACTGCAACAAATGGCTTTGCTCCTGTCAAAGCTTGGGCAGGACATTGTGGTTTTCTCGGGATACAATATTATTCCCGGAACTGTGTTAAATACGTGTCTGCAAATGGACTTGTCAGACTCGCAGACCCCGTTCGAATCCGTCGAGGCGGCGATTCAATCTCTGCTTGTCCTAGAAGCAAACTTTTTCGAGTCGGAGTTTTGCGACCCGAGGAGGACAGATCTGCATGGCAATGGGTCCGACAGTTCCCTTGATTTTGCCTTTCCGAACAACCCTCTTCCCAAAAAGGCATGCTCATCGATCAACTTTGCCTCAAAGTTCGACAACTGGGCTTCCCGCTTCTATACCTTTAGAGAGAAGGCGTTGAAGGAAAGGAAGTCTCCGCGGGCCACCTACCGGATGCAGAGCATCTCGCTCTGCCAAAAGGCTTGGTCGGGGTACCTCGGCATGGTAACCAGCCCCGACTGTCTCAACACACAGTTTAGCAGCGATATCCTGACAATGGTGGAGGGTTTGATTAAGCACGAGGCCTTCAACTTTGCTCCGACTTATTATTTCTCGGGCAATATTATTCCCAGCATCATCTTTGCCTACAGGTCTTCCAAAGATGATGAGGTAAAGACGCGGGCACTCGGTCTCCTTCGGTCGATCAACTTGAAAGAGGGGTTGTGGGATAGCCAAGAAGTGGCGTTCAAGATACAAGCGGGGTTGCTCTGAGGCAGCATCTGATAATACGATTTGGAATGTGGTGGCTAATAAAAAATCTCTCAAAATTCGGGACGATTTAGTTAGTGGATGTCTACTTTTGATAAATTCTTGTACATATTTTTTTTGAGTTTTAGATGGATGGCCCTGTCGCTATTGGCATTATCCAACGGTCAGTACTATTCGCACAGAAGGAGCACGGCTCTCCTTTATCACACTTGCACGGCACAATCCATCCCGGCCCCACCCTGTACACATGGTCAACAAGCTAATTTTCTACCTCGGTTCGGGATTCCGATTCACTTGAATAAAGAAGGGTCGTTTCTTAGCTGCTCAGCATGCACAGCATTTCAAATTCGGCCGTCGTAAATCTAGGATTAACCATCGTGCACAACTTCGAGCTTCGGGCATATGAAATAAAAAACGAGAAGTGTTACTAGCCCAAACACTGATACTCCACTGTGATGCCCTTAGTCTACTCTTCACGTATCCCTTCGACTTTTTGTCTTTAGCAGCATTATATCTGAGCTAAATAGACCGAGGATTCCATCAAGAGTCCATTTACATCTCTTAAGATTCGCCGCAGACATCTTGCACGTTCTCAATTCATGATTCATGATTGGCCTTACCGTCTTAGAGTTCTCGGCGTAGCACGCCCGGATCCGCGCGCTGAAACACTGTCACCTCAATATCCCTTTCATTGCAGTTCCCGCCTGTGGTCTGCGCCATCCCCACTGTTGGGAGTTTCAAAGCACGGCGATCATGTGGTTCGTGCGGAGGGTCGTGCGAGTTTGGACCTGTTGAGCTTTGTCCTCATGGCAATCGATGCCCGAAGCACACTGCCTTTGCGCTAAAACGGATGCGCCCGCCGCCCCGCATGCCAGAGACAATTCCAGGGTCCTCCTTGTGGCCGCTTGGCATTCCCATGGGAAGACTCCGGTTGGTCTGCACAACCAACGCCACAACACCACAAGCGGCTACGGAATCCTAATTCTCCTATTCACTGTTAGCCCTGAAAAAAAGAAAGAAAAGAAGGACCGACGAGACCGAAAATTTACCCCGCCATTGGTAGATCATCGCGTTATTTTCAACATCCGGCATCCTCAAACTTTCGGCCTCCCAAACTTTGAGAAACATGTGTATATATAGCATTGATCCATGCGTGCTTTTCATCTGAACAAGGCAATAGCAAGCCATAGATTCACATTGTGAGCATTCGGTTCCTAATCAATTATTCAAAAGTTGGATCAAAATGCTTCTGCAAGGGGTAGTCTCAGCCCTCCTCTGGACGGGTGCAACACTAGCTCGAAATGAGGATTTGAGCCCTGACCCCTCGACTCATTCCGTGAAGACCGAAGTGGACCGGCTCACACGACACCGAGCTTTGAGGTTGGAAGATGAGTACAAAGTTCGCCAGGGTAACATTGGAACCGCCCGCCCGCGCTTAACGAGTATTGGCTAATCGTTTGCAGATTATCCTTTTAGAAGCAACATGTCCAGCGTTTGCCAGAGGGCCGAGGAAATTGTCGACCACATCCGCCTGCGCGACCTTTCCGAAGTATGGGTGCCAGACGGCAGGCACCCTTACAAGTTCCCTGGTGAGATGTTCCCTCTGGCCCGCGAGCAGATTCTCAAGACCAAGCTCTTCAAGATTGTTCGACGGATGCCCAAGGGATCTCTCCTGCACGGCCACCACAAGCTCATGGTCCCGCCCGAGACTATTGTGCAGGACATCATCGACACAGAGGGTATGATTTTTGAGTCGGACCGCAGCCTGGAAAGCAGGCCTGACCAAAAGGCGGCAACCATCAAGTTCCACTATGCCAAAAAGAGCTCAATGGAAAAACTGAACTTCAGCGAAACCCTGTTCCCGATGAGCCAGCTCGACAAGTACTTCCCCGGAAAGAGGGCCGCTTTCAACAAGTTCATCCAGAACAGGATGACGATTCCACGCGACCAGGCCATCCACCACGAGCGAGGCGTCAATGAGGTTTGGCAGCTATTCAATCTCGCTGTCGGGTCTATCGGAACGCTGCTCAAGTATGAGCCTGTTGTGCGCAAGTATTACGCGCGACTTTACAGGCTGCTTGCAGAAGACAACATTAACTGGGCTGAGTTCCGCGGTGGTGCTTCGGCTGGAGACCTTGTCCTCGAAGGAGAGGAAAAGCCCGTTGATGATGTGAACGCTTGGTGGAAGATCATGGTGTCCGAACTCAAGGCGTTCCAGAAGACACCAGAGGGCAAGCATTTCTGGGGTATCCGAGTTATTTGGTCCGACTACCGAAGCAGTGAACCACACAAGCTTGTGGAGAGTAAGTCTTGTTCCTTTCTTTTGCGAATCAGAAGTGAGATGGCTAATCTGTGACCAAAATAGAAATGACCCAGTCCTTCCAGAGAAAGATAGACTACCCCGAGCTCTTTGGCGGCTACGATCTTGTCTCCCAAGAGGACCCCGGCAACACCCTGCACAGCATGCTGCCCGAGCTTGTTGCATACCAGGACAAGGCTCACGAGACTAAGCTCAGCATGCCCTACTTTTTCCATGCTGGAGAGACGCTCATGGATGGAGTGCTGGCCGACTGGAACCTCTTCGACGCCGTGGAGCTCGGAGCCCGAAGAATCGGCCACGCATTCTCGCTCTACAAGCACCCCCATCTGATGGAGATTCTGAAGAAGAAGCAAATCCTGGTGGAAGTCTGCCCGATTTCGCACGAGGTTCTTCGGCTGACGACTGACATCCTTCACCACCCCTTGGTGTCTCTCATTTCCAGCGGCGTGCCGGTCGCCATCAGCAACGACGACCCCGCCATTCTGGGCCAAGCCAACCCCGGCCTGAGCTTTGACTTTTATCAAGTTATTCAAGCCTTTGACAGCATTGGATTGGGCGGACTGGTATGTACTCATGCGCCGCGATATTTTGATGCATGCTAACAATAGATAAAAGGGCGCTCTGGCTGAGAACAGTATTCGCTGGTCCAACTTTGAGGACCAGACCAATGCAGAGTGGAAAGCAGATGTCAAGCGTGGCGCCAAGAGCCACAGCATCAAGGGTGATCATCTCCGCGAGTGGAGGCAAGAGTGGGAGGACTACTGCCAGTGGATTGTGGACGGAAAGTACCTCTTGGGGAGCGCCCTGCGTGAGGAACTGTAAGAGATGATCTTTACATAATGAGCATTAGAATCTGTAATGGTCTTGTAAGTGGCTTCAAAATGTCTCAGGTTTAAAAAATAAGCAGGTGAAGGAGGCGGCTGTAACGCTGTCTCGCAGAACTCGGAACCATGGTCTCAACACTAAGTAGCAAAATAGTTTATATATAATGGAGAATTTTCTGGCCCGGATGTGGCGGCGGAAGACTACTATTGCTATTCCGCTCTAACAAGGGACTCTGATAATGGCTTTTCGGATCTGTTGCAATAGCCAATGCCATGCCTTGATGCTGGGAGTGCCCGCCGTTGCAATGCGAAGCTATGTTTTCAGTTGTGGACAGAGCGGGCGCTTTGTTGCAGATATTCACATTATATCTAATCCGTACTTCTTCATATGTCTGAGAGATGCGCTTGTGTTGCGAAGCAATGAGGTGGTGAACGATGAGACCGATGTTGTATCTTAGTGAGCCTGATAGAGGAATATTCACAAAACTTGTTAGGTATTTGATGAATACAGTAAGTGTCCTCTGCTGGTGTTCAGTTTTTACAATACACACTGGGAATAATTTGACGAGAGTCACCCACCTTCTTTTTTAGAATTAAAACTGCCATCAAGAACTCAGAATGATTCACTTTGTCTCTCAATGAGCCCTGGTTCTCCACCAGTACCATCGATTATTCTGACGTGGCAGAATTGAAAAGTCCGAGCCAACTTGATGAGTGAGAGCCACTCGCCACTCTTAATGAGCTAGCGCCCAGTTTATAGGAAATAAAATCTGCCAAGGACCAATACCACCCCATGTCAAAGTGCGAATTTAATTCTTTGGCTTACTTCAGTATCCGACGCCGCTTTATCTACCCACTTAGCGATCTCTGATTTTAAATCAATAGCCGGTAACAGGTCAAAGCAATGCCTAAAGGGTATTCATGGCAGTTACAACCACAAGGTTGAGCATGGGCCTAGCGCGTTCGGCGCATGTGTAATCTCTCGCCATCCATGGACATTCTGCGTATTTGCAAGCCACCAATGAGGGCTGATAATCTCGGATTTGCTTCAGGATTGGCAAGCTCACCGAGTGCAATAAAATGACTAAAATTGGCCTGATATTGGGCTCTACATCAAGGACCAATTTCTGTAGCCGCGACTACTTGAAGCCCATTTAATCTAGCCTGAGCTACTCACGTGGAAATTGTAGTGGTCATTTGGCTTTTATGTCGTCCATGAGGGCAATTGAATTGGAGGAGCAGGTCCTATACTCGATCGCGACTATCTGACGGACGGGTTTGTGGCGAATGTATGAAGCCAGAGGCCCTTGCGTGATCGGCTTCTTCTTTCGGCACCGTTCTGACGCACATTCATAAGCTTATTTACCCACAAACCCCAAGCCCTTTCTTGACATAGAATGTGCGTCCGAGTCCCAGCCATGGCTGCGAATCTCAGAAATTAGACTCGGTTCAAACTGCCCTGGATGCAACGGACCGGGGGCATTGTCAGAACGCGGCATGATCAAGAACCGAAGGCGCGGGATAAACTCAACCAGTGGCGCCAAAGGCTGACGCCATTCAGTCGCTATTCGCTCGCAGATTTGAGTATCCTGGAGCATGGCTGCTTGAGGAAAGCCTCTGCGGGTCTGGAATGTGAGCCAAAGCTCTTTATTAAGCAGATTCCACCCAACCGCAGCCTGACGTAATACGCCTCTGGCTTTCTGCTCGTCCTGTCATCATTCATCCCTCTTTGCCACTTTATGCTCGACGCACAGTCAGCGGCGGTTCGGCCACCTCTCTGTGAGCGGAGAGCTCTCAAATGCTCCGAAAATAGAGCTGCACTGTTTCGAAATTCGACTATGGACCAAGAGCTTGGTCCACCACGCTTTAATGGCCCGGGAGCAAGGCCCATCTTGGTAGGGTCACCGCCTACAAAACCGCGACGCCGTCGTTAAAACAATGTCCCAGGTCGGCGGATGGCTTCTGCTAGCAATCGCTGCTGTTGTCATTCTAGCGCGTTTATATTTACGACTTACCATTCAAAGAAGGCGCCTGTTAGCTAGCGACATGTTCGTCATCGCAGCGTGGCTATGCGCGTGCATCGTGTGCGGCCTTTGTGTCGTCATGGCCAAGTACGGGGCGCTCCATCCTCATGTGGGTGTGGACTTTTTCGGTTTCCGCGGCGATCCAAGAGATAACCCCACAATTTTAAAGGTAGGTGCAATTATAAACAAGTGAATACGACTAACTGTATAAAGGTGTTCTGGATAAATATAATCCCGCTTCATTTGGCAATGTACCTGAGCAGAGCATCATTGCTTGCCACCTTCTTACACATATTCCCAATTTATATGCCAAAGCTGAGATACCTCCTGTCGGGCACCATCATTTATAATGGCCTTGCTGCTGTAGCAAGTGTATTGGTGGTGTTTCTCATGTGCCGTCCAGTCAGCGGCCTGTGGTAAGCATGGAACCTTTCTTCGAGACCTTGTGCCAGAATTAATCGCATATATTAGGGAGGGACCGAAGGAATTATGCCCGGCCGTAAATGGACATACAATTTCTGAAGTGCTTTGGGGTCTTAATATTGCCGCAGATGTATTTGGTGAGTCAGAAGCGAGCCATACAAACATGGGCAATATTAATTCTCGACGCAGCATTCATTCTACCGTGGTTTGTGCTGCCTGGATTGGTTGTCAGCAGAACCATCAAGATCGTAGTCTACTGCACATTCATCCTTGGTGCATTCGCAATAGCCTTCGGTTTAGTACGTTTCATATGCATATTCACCTCCCTAATAGGTGTTATTCCTCCATTTAGCACACCGAGTACGTTTGTATTGACCAAGAGCCATTTTTGAACTGACGAAGCTGACATAAAACTTAGTCTTTTGGAGTACCATGGAGTGCAATCTGGGCCTGGTGATTGCATGCTTGCCTTCATTGGGGCCCTACTTTACGCGTCGCCGCCAAGGTCCCGACAACGGTGACTACGGTCAGAGTAGCACATTCCGATCAGCAGTATCGCAGAGATCAGTTTTAAGAGCCGATGGTGCTGGGAGAAGCCATTCTACCGATATGGCTGACAACGAAGCCGCTGAAGATGGCTTGGGAGTAAGAATGAACAGCGAGGCTGATGTAGTGAGCGAGAAGCTTTAAAGGGATATGAGCTCAATTCATCCATATATATTTAATTGATAATTCGTCTAATGATGGTCAACTGTTGACTCATCTCTATAACTGCTGATACTCCTCTTTGACGAGATTGCCCATCGTGGATAGCATGAGCTATTTGCGATGATTGTGGAAGGGCGAACATAGCAGTGATGTACATTTAGCACTACTCGATCCTAGCTTCCTGCGCTTTTACAGTTCCCATGGTTTAACTCGACACGGTTTTTGTCGAGGCAGGCCTTTTCTCATTGGAAATGACCATGCCTCATTTTTATTGCATTGCTGATCATTGATATTTGCCATATAAAGTTAATCCGAAATTTTGTCGCTGGATACGTTGGAAATGGGCGCTTCAAAATGCCACGGATCGATAGTTTCAAAAATGAAAGAAGAAGAGTGATTAGGATTAAGACTACTTAAGGTTCCGGCTTCCCAATTCGACAGTGGCGGGGCTGCGTACAGTGACGCTCATGGGGTTGGACCATTAACAATTCCCTGCAACGGTGATGATGACACACATCCACCTCCTCACCCCTTCGCGCATTTACTGGGCGCCATACGCCGGCTGCCCGGGTACCCAATCGTCCCTTTTGCAGCAGTACCATGTATCGGACCGTCCACGTCGCGAAGGGTTGATGCTGGCATGGATGTACCACCCTTTGGACTCCAGTTGGCTGACAAGGTTGGTCATGCACTTGAGCGGGATGGCATCCCCTTTAGGTGCTTCCACGCCGCCCACTTGAACATCGTAGCAATCGGGCTCTCCGTACAGCTGGAAGGATTGCAGACATTGTTTGTTCAAGAAGCTTTCGGTGATGGAAACCATCAACTCGGAGGATGCGTTGACGAAGCGCACGTGCCTTTTGTAGTGGAAGGAGACGCTCATCCAGGTGCATGGCTTCGGAGGCTGTTTCAAATGTCAGTAAAGTTCTCGTCTCGTGGGTGGATGCCAGGGGACCTACTTGGTCGTGGTAGTAAAAGATGAGGGTCTCGGCGCCTGGCTGGTAGTTGCCGAACCTTGTCTTGGAGCCCAAAACCCACCCGGCTTCAGCAATGGTCATGAGGAGTCCCGTGACCAACTTTTGCGACTCCAAGCGCGTCTTTCGCGACGCCAAGCCGGTTCTGCCACGCCCGAGCCATGGGTAGCCCTTGAGCTTAAAGACATAGTGGCCTTCAAGTTCACCCTCTGACTTGATGCCTCGCACCCAGTAAGTGAGAATGCATTCGCGAATGAGGTCCAGGTGGGTGGGGGGCAAGCCGCAAATCTTCAGCCTGTAGTCGACTGATGTTAGCGTTGGTTTTCTTTCTCATTAGGATAGGGTACTCACTTGTCACTAGCTTCAAAGGACAGGCTGAAAAAAGAAGCAGTCTCGCTCGAACTCCAGTTGACAGGCACGCCAGGGAGTGTCTCTGACAGCGAAGCACCCTCGGATTCCGAAATCATGGTAGCCATCCTTTCGAAACAGGAAAGACTGTGAAACGGAAAGAATGGAAGTTTCTGAGGCGAGAATGCAAAGCGAATGGTCGGGTTTGGATACTCGAGGTTCGAAGTATCCACGTGTGGTGTGTGATGTGGGTGGGCAAATGAGACAGCAACTGGCAGTCAAGAATAAGTGTGGGTGGGTGTGGGTGTGATGGAGTTGAGTGAAAGAGAAAGTAACTCACGATCAAGTATGACTGTCTTGGTATTAGCTTGTGAGAGAGTTGACTGAAGGAGAAAGCAACTTGCAGTGAGATGCGTGTGCGTGTGTGCGTGTGTGCGTATAAGTGCGCGTGTAAATGTGTGCAAGTATATGCAAGAGAGAGAGTGAGTGAGTGAGTGTTTTGTGTACGCACAAGTGGCTTGCTGCTGATGAAAGAGTAAGAATCCAACCTGATTGTGGAAAGAAGTGACTGCATTCATATATTCATGATCGGTCCATCTCCGTTGTGTTAGGTGAAGCTGCCGGAGATGTTCCAAGTCAGAAGGTCATCAGGGTATGTTGATGTGGTGTCGGGATTTGATACGAAAGCCGAATGTATTGGCCGCGTAGATACAGGGGATTTCCTTTCCAACGTCCATGCTGGACCTCAAGGTGAATGGTATTACTTGATACAGCTTTACCAGGATGCATGGACGTTGGATCCGGGGTGACTCTGTGCCTGTTAACATCAACATAATAGCGGGAGCTTACCATGACCATGCATCCGCAACGTGGTAGTTCCAAATAGGCAATTCAGTTGAAATAATAAAGATAATACATTTAAAAATCAATTTATTTTTCAATGATGCTGGACTTTTATTAATTTTTAAATCATTTTCATTCCTGCATGCATGCACTCCATCATGAGCTGTCTTAGCCTTCTTCCGGAAGCCTATCCGTCCAAAGCTACTGATTCTAAGCAAAACAAAACTCTATTTTCGCAGGTGCTCCCGCTGAGCCACGTCATTCTCTAATCCTTGCGATACCTAAGTCCCTAAAGAATTTGTCACCGCAGACAGCACATGATCTCAAACACCTAAACCTCGCCGCAGATGGTAAACTTCAGGATTACACCGCCAGCCACCAAAAGTGCATGGGCTGTTTGGGGCCCCATTAGGTTCACAACGCCGAAGGGGACAAGCCACTTGGTCTCAGGTGGCAGTCGAATGGGATGGTACAAGTACCACGGAGCCGTCAGGGTTAGGAAAAAGACAACCCAAACGTAGCCCACAAGCTTCTGCCACCGTGGAGTACCCTGGCCAGGCTTGCAATCCTCGGCTGCGAAAAGTCGACGATGTAACTGTTGCACCGCATCTTCGATTAAAATAGCCATAGCTGAGGAGCAGAAGAAAGCAACTGTCGGCGTGTATGTCGGCGGTCGGTAAGTGAAAACGTCCAGTGCGACATGGTAGATGCCCGAAACCAGAAACACGGCTGCAACATTTGCGTAGCGCTCAAGGCGTGTATGTCGTGGTAGACATAGGATGTCATGGGAGACAAAGTTGCTGATAGTGGTAAAGGTCCATCTGGGGTACTGGTGCCAGAAAACGCTGCTCTTCTTGTCAAAATTTGCATATCCTGACAAATAACACCACGCCAATGCTTAAAGGGCTCACCTCCAAACTCTCCGAATGGTGTAGTTATCGGAGATGCGGCCAAAGAGCGGCGGCCAATCGGCAGGAGACGTGAATCCGAAAAGCACAGAAAGCACCGAGACACTGCGGTACATGATGTCAAGCATGATCCGGGCAGGTCCCAGCCCAGGAATGAAAGCCACGGCAACCCGGCTTCCCCACTGCTCAGCCGTGGCATTCAAATACATGAACTCTTTGCCTTGCCCAAAAAGCTTCTCAATGTCTTCACGAGTGGTGTCAAACGAGGAAACGTAGACAATGTCGAGGAAGAGGTACTGCCACGAAATTATCAGCAGCTGGCGCACAATGTACCAGCCCCAGCTGGGCTTCCCGTCACCATGCTCTTCGTAAAAGCGTGGAAATTCGCGCAAGCGTGTTTCCCATTGTGTACCAACACCCCGCAGGTTGAATATGAGACCGATCGTCCGCAAGACCTTGGTAAGATAGTTATCGGACAATGCAAAAACGTTGGCCTTGACCAAATCGTCCGCATCAAGGCGCGTGATGACAAGGAAGTTGCAGCATTGCATCGAAACAAGCGTCACCAAGCCGATGATGACGCCGTTCACGACATAGCTCGTGCCGACTTCCGAAATGGTCTGGAGAAGCTGCTTGCCGTTGGAAGCGACGATAGCGGGCAAGGCATGGCGCACAGCTGAATTTATGCCCGACTTTGGCGTGGAGACGAGTGCTAGCGCCGAGGGCACACAGACGCCCAGCAACAAGTAGATGCACCTCGCGTAGCCGGCGGCGATGGACTCACCACCCAGTATATCCATCGACAAGATCATCACTTTGGAGATTTGACAAAATTTGCAACTGTGAGAAAGGCGTAAATTTGGCTGTTTTTTCTCGTCACCGCATGGTTCAATGTCGGATGAACGCTATTCCGCAACGCCACACTGTGCAGGTCTCGCTCATGCATCTTTCATTGGTTTTGCCAATGTGGTTGCGTAACTGGCGACCTGGGGCTTGCTTCTCATTTCCCAGGGCTGTCACACTGCTGTGGCTGCCTCGGCGGCGTAGGAACAAGACGTTGAAATGCCGCCATATCGAAGACGAGCAAGATTGGAATCCATTCGATGCGTGCTCCTTTTTCGGGTTCCGCACAGCGAGCCGAAAACACAAATTGGCATAGTCTATAAGAATAGCATGTTGACATTCACTAGAGATGAGCTATGTCGGTTTTTTGTATCCGTTGTGAGTGACAAACAGCAACCAGCCATGCCGTTAGCCCTCAGAACCTGTGTAAGCGCCTTGAGAGGCCGAATTGAGCGTGGCGACAAACCACCCAATAGCATTCTCCATGTTGCAAGATCGATTTCCGAAATGGCCCCATCTTCGGAAATGGCTCCGAGATTTGATAACATCTACCGAAACTAGGTGTGTATCCGAAGATCGAGTGGGCCCAACTCATCATTGGCTAGCCTAATGATTTCCCAGGAGTCAATGTTGAATGCGGGGAAAAGGTTAAGCGCAAGGCCAGGATGCCATTGCGATGTTTTTTGACCCCTCCCCAGTCCAATCCCAATCTTCTCACCATCATACCCGATTTTAATTAAAATACCCCAAGACGAAGCGAAACGAACAAAGCGCCAAACTTTAAAACATTTGGCCAAAACCGAAAGCATGACTACTTATGGGATAGAAGAGGGCGAATTCAATGCCCTCCAGGGTAAGACTATCCTTCTCATTGGTGGAGCGACTGGCATTGGGCGCTCAGCCATCGATATTGCGCTGAGTAAGTAGTCTTGTCCCCGACTGATACAAGCCCTTTATATGAGAGATGTGATTAGCTCACCGACAATTTCCTAGAATATGGAGCCAACCTAGTCGTTGGTGACTGGAATGAGGAAGCAGCCAAGCTCTTGGAAGCTTACAAAGACCGCGCCTTTTTTAGGAAATGCGATGTTTCCAATTGGGACAATGTTTTGGATCTCTTCCAAGAGGCGCATGACCGCTTCGGCGTAATACACAGCGTTCTGTCGAATGCTGGCATCAACACCCACGAGGACCTAACCACAGACAAATTCGACCCAGTCACGGGCCGACTGCTGCCGCCCAGCCTTGAGTCCATCGACGTCAATCTGACGGGCCACCTGTACGTGACCAAGTGCGCGCTTCACTTCTTCGCCAAGTGGCCGCAGACGCAGTGCCAAATTGTCATGACGGCGTCCGCTGGTGCTTTCTTCCCCGCTCCCCCCATTTACATGTACTGCGCCGCAAAGTCGGGCGTGCTCGGCCTTATGCGCGGTCTTCGCTCCGAGGTGGTCAAGAAAAATGCTACCGTAAACGTTGTGGCGCCCTGGTTTACAGGTAAGCAGAATTCCCCATGACTGACTGCGTCTGGAATGATCGGAGACGGTTTATCTCCAAAAACTTTGGCTGACGGGCCTTTTTCCAGTGACGCCCATGGCCCTTGCGTCGTGGCTTGAGAAGTGGACTCTACCGAAAAATTCCCCGGAGGGTGTAGCGCGTGCTCTGTTTCTCCCTGTGCTCAAGCCGGACATTAACGGGAAGGCCTTTTTCATTTCCGGCAATGAGATGATTGAGTTTGAGGATTCGCTGCACGATGCGCAGCCTGCGTGGATGGGGCAGCCGCTGTGCGACCAGGTCCGCGCTGGCCAGGAAATTTTGCTTGGCCTCGAGAACTAGCAAAAATAATGAGATGCATGTTACAGAAGCTTGCCTGTCGATTTAGAACGCATAGTTAGCTGGAAGGTAGAATCTTTGCTCCCTAGATTAGATTTTGAAATGCCGACTCATTTAAACAGTGACTGATACAGGGGCAAGTCGAAGCCTAAAAAACTACATTTGGTCGTCCGTCTCTTTTTCAAGCAAGATTTTGACATCAAATGGTGGCAGTTTTGTATAATATCTATATGTGCTAGTTCTCCGCTGGAGAGAATATATGGGCTGCATTTCTTCGGTGATTGCGGTTCTAAGGCACTGAGAAGCAAAACGATGGTGATGACCATTTTGCACAATTGTGGGGCAGGTTGAACTCATCGCAATAGCATGTGGCCTCCGATAGCTATGACTGTTCCGTAAAACATGAGAGCAGGCACAAGGTGTGTCTAGGCATGTGAAATGCGACGGACCAGTGAAACAAGGAAGGCGTAAATGGCACAGTAGGCACGGAATAATACATGATACGATCCACAGATTTCTCCGCCGATGTCCTTCATGTGGACTCGCCATTTTTGGCACCGTCGGATGTAACCTCGCATCCGTCGCGTTGTCTAGCTAGCTGCCACCACACAACAAACGCTCGATGTCGTTACCCGAAGCACGAGTCCTTTTTTTTTTGTACGACACAACATCCGGAACGGAGCATTTAAGACACCGACATGATGTCCGGAAGGATAAATAGCAGACCGTGGACAGCTGGAGGCGAAGGCTCTTCAGCTCACTTCCACACCTCATACCACCGAATTGACACAAGCAACGAACCACGGCGCATTCAACAGGATGGAGGAGCACACGGCATGTTCAAAACCCCACAAGCACCACCAGGCCGCCTTAAGAAGGGCTAATCATGACCAGGAGATTGACAACCATGCGATCCAGGGTATTGGATACTTGTTCAACACTGACCTGGCTCACCCCTCCCCCCGGTTTCCAGCCGACTTGCCCATGCGCGGGGACTCTGTCGTGAGATACCATGGACAAGGCGACTCCTTGAAGGATGATCAATATCGAGTCATCTTCCTCGACGACGATAACAACCCCGTTGCGCCTCCTGCGTCCAGACGCTTTGCCCTCGTTTTACCTAGCATTGTTACGCCACCACTTTCGCCCACTGGCATCCCCCATCCATACTCGTTTGATGATTGCGACTGCCTAGATTGCTTGAGCAAGGAGCGAGAATTGGTGTCCGGTCTCTCGCGGGGGTTTCTGTCAATTGAGGCCAAAAGCAAACTCTCATCCGACGGGAATCAGGAAACGACGCGCCAGGCGAAGGCCATGCTCGAGGCATCGCACTTCAGGAATAATAAGAAAAATAAGAAGTCTACCGAGACGCTCATCAAGCCTGCCCCAGGGACCGCTCACCAAGAAAAACAAGAAGGACAAGGAGCCTGACGATAGCTTCATCAAGCCCATCCTATCCCTCGACACGCTAAGCATCACCGAGCGCCAAAAGCCCGTTCCGCCGCCTATCTCGTCCGAGCCACCCTGGTTTCGCACTCAGAAGCGCAAAAGAAACACGGCCCAAAGCCCACTCTTATGCCAAAGCAACCGAAGACGAATGGTAAATCAACGCCAAATCTACTGCATGCACCAGGTACAGAAGATGAGAGGATCGACGCGGAGCGGAAAGCGAACCTTATGCCGCGTGTGATGCCATTCACACTCGGTCGGAGACGGTACAATGTCACCGTCGTAGAGTCGAAGTCAATGACGGAAGTTCAAATTTGCGGCCCAAGCTCAGGTTCCATAGAGCCGAGCCGTTTCTAGTAGCCAGAAACGCAGCTCTCGTTGAGCCGGGACAATTCTTTTGAGGAGGAATGGCCACTCTCCCGCCTGTTCGTGAGGGACCAGGGACATGACGCGCCCCTTGCCGGAATTGGAAATTGGCAGTCGAGGCCAAAAAGAAGATGAAATATTTTATCCTGGATTTCTTCCTCTTCATTCGTTTACATAATATCTCGCGCAAGCGGAATTGTAAGCATACCCTGCCTGACGAGTAGCTCGTGTAAGCATAAGCTACCATAGTATGCGAGCCGCCCACTGGGACACTGGGATGAACTCGAGCGACGGCAATGCAGTACAAACCTCGCAGGGCGCCCGATGGCATCGAGGTTGTGGGACACGCGAAGACCCCCCAAATCTGAGGCCAACACCTGCGCGGCTTCGGCGGGAATCTCTGTTACACAGGCATTTTCAGCGTCACCAAGTTGACGGCTCGCCGCACTTGGCGACGGCAAGTTGCATGTGGACGGTATCGCATCCCAGGCGATCCGTGGCGTTGGTGCCTGTGATTCGATGAAAATGCGGGAGGGGCATCGGGACCAAGTCTTAGCGGTGTACACACGGCGTTTGCTCGCCGTTGTCAATGTCATGTCAGGCCTTAATCCCTGCGAGGCTTGGTGGATTCGAGCGTTTGTGACATGCAGGGTCCGTCCTTTCCCGTCACGCTAACCATGGTATGGATTCGCCATTGGATTCACCATGCACAAGATGAGATGTGAATTCTATGCACAGCTGGAGATCCCCGTCACTATCGCACGCCATTCCATTTCCATCATCTCGCAACGGCTATTCGGCCCGCGGCCGGGAGCAGACCGGTCGATCGTCTCGACGCGTCAGTTGTGGCTCCCGTGTTTTGGTTTTTTGTTGGACATGGCTTTTCGATGGGCGCTTGCAGAAGATGCCCAGGATGGCGAAACCATTATCACATTTGGAATCCGGTCTCTCATCTGGATCCTCCTTCGCCCGAGATCAATAAAGTGACCTTAGGTTTCAATCGCACCAGTGATAATCCCAGATTACATTTGCTGGCCTTTCGCGCAGGCCCTTGTGTTGCTCATGGTTGACACGTTTCGTATTTGTCTGAATAGCAGCATATGCCAATGGTGCTGGTGAGCTGCTCCGTGTTTGAGCATCGTGGGTAATGAGTCGACAGTCAAACTTTGGCACGAGAACACCGTGGGACATGTGACATCTGGAGCTCTACTCCCTGATATTGAAGCCATCAACGATGCGATGCCGGCGGGTCGGGGCGCGAATTTGGGTTTCACACGGGCCACCTTCTAAAGCCTAGCCTGGGGCGAATGCCATAGCCACCACCAAAAGACACTTTTCGTAGCTCATACGGCGGTGGCGGATGACCGCCTAGTCGACGGATGCGACCGTCTCGCATGAGTCCTTGCCTCGCGAGACCCTTGGTGGCAAAAGCATGACATTCCCTCCGTCTCATAGGCTGAACCTTGCAGCAGCATTGCCTTAGGGTCAACGGGAGCGGGATATGGGACGACTTGAGAGCGGGAATATCCGTTCTTGAACCCTCATGCTGCAGAAGCCATCGTTCAAAAACAGCATGCGGGTTTCTTTCAGAAGATTTCCAGAGCATCTAGGTCGATATGACAGCCACGGACTGGCAATGAGCATCTTTGCCACATGGGCATTGCGCCCGTCACATGGGCAATTCCCAACCTGGCGTGCGCCTGGCTGAAGAGTTTGCGATGGCCTCGAACCTTGATTCATAATGCACGACGTTTTTAGGTAACGACCAAGTTCAAAATTCCAGCGAAATGTCTGAATTTGCCCTGCTGCATCGCGCGAAGCCGGCAGTCTAGATGCCGCTAGTCGAGATTGCTTTGACAGTGGCTGCGTTTGTGGCGCCCACAAAGGGGAGGGGGAGAAACCTGCCGATGCAATGGGCATCCCCTTTTTTCTTCTTGACAGTGACGCCCGCACGATTGTCTCACTGGGATGGAAGAAACTAGTTGGGGCATTTCTTTCTGATAATTTTGTCCAACAAGTCACGAAATATCTCGTCAATGAATGCCTCCCAGACTGAAGAAAGCACAAAGGCCAAGGCCAGAGTGGCGCGGGCTAGCGAAAATTTATCTTTGCTTTTGGAAGCTTAGCAGCGCTGGCGCGCATGCATGTCTCATCCGGCTGGGAATATCCGAACGCTCACGTCGCCTTTATTTACTCCATGTCCCCAACGCCCTAGGGTCTTCTCCGCCACTGTACCTTGATGTCATGCTCTCATCACACCGAGCACCCTTGGTGAGGTCCATGACTGTGCTGCCTGCGTCGGAACTGGACTCTGCATCGGTTCATCGCACTCTGTCTATCTCCTTTGACTAATTCTCCCAGCTCCCGTGGCTCCACATCTTTCAGGATGAAAGACCTTACAGTGGCACAGTTCAATGTGAGTGAAGGCTTTCAGGGGCATTATGCTTGATACCTCGATGCTAACAGCGCAGCTCAGACAATCGTATTTGTACTGGTAGGAATATGCGTATTCTTCGTCGTTGCGCGACTTGCCGTGCGCACATGGAAGCACCAATGGGCCTTTTGGCTATCCGAGGTCTGGCTGATTATCGGCGTATTAATATTCACCGGGATCGCCATTGAGAGTACATACTCTCTAGTCTCGGGCTTAATTGCTCTTGGCAACAAATCCAATGTTACCTTTGACAAGGTATATCCACCAGACTCTCGACCCCTTGTGCCGGGACATCGGCTAACACTGCTCTGCAGATTCAATTCAGCATCATTCTCCTCTCTGATCTCGTCTATTATTTCCCTAGATTCAGTCTCCTTGCCTTCTATAACGAGCTGTTTCCTATATCGGAAGAATGGCTGAGGAAAAGCCTTTATCTCGTCATGATTTACAACGCTTGCGGGTTCATAACCGCTTTCTGTGTAGATCTTTTTTGGTGTGGTTTACCAATATCACAGAGCTGGTAATACGAGACCTTGGCACACGTCTTTCCCATCACTTCAGGAGCTAATAGTTTCGTGTTCCAGGTCAACCAATCCCAACGACTGCGCGCTGTATGACACAAGCGATGTTGTAAAGATTAACTGGCCCATAAATATTATTGCAGAAGTACTTGGTGAGACGGCTGCCTCCCGGTGTTACATCCTCATTCTAACGAGTTTATTCAGTTTTTGCACTGCCCTTTGGCATGCTCCGAACCCTCAAGGTGATGCCCCGGAGCGAAAAGATCAGCCTCATATTCCTCTTCAGCATTGGCATTATCAACATCATTCTCAGTATTTGCCGCTTCTCCTTCGCCATGCAGTCAATTTACACACTTTACGCAAGTGAGTATCTACGTTCCTTCAAACCTTTCTCATCCCAGGCCGGAATGCTGATAAAAAAACCACAGGCGCTGTTACATCAGCAGAAATCACCAGCCAAGTCGTCGTCTGCGCGGTGCCAGTGCTACGACCGCTGCTGCCTTTCATCTCTGGCGGCTGGACTAGAGTGTCGAGCCTCGTCACCGGCAAAACGTCAACCGACATGTCCGATGATGAAAAGACTCTACATGGTTCTTACAGCTCCAGGGGGGGAAAGAGCAAGAACGGAACCCAAGTCAACCACGAAAACGTGGCCGAGCTGGGCGAGTGGCATCCGGACGAAGCAAGCTCGTCTGGGAAGAACGAACAAATAAAGTAAATAAAGGTATCAGGATGTGAGTTTCGGTAGAGCCTATTGGTCCTTTTAGGGATTCTTGATCCAAGGCATTCAAAACATACCCGTAAAATTAATTATTTAAATAAATATAATATATGTGGAGCGCGAGGACCATGTAGCAGCATTCCCGACCGCCCTCCATACCTAAGACAACAGGGCTCCAGCCATGTAAGCCTTGAGGAATAGAGTATTGTACTCGGGCCTTCAAAACTGCGTCCCAGGAAAAGTAGGAAGCCCTCAAACCCTGTCGCCCACTGTTACAACTTTTACGCCTATTGATATCTAGCTAATTTAGTGGGTACAACAAGAATGGATTCGATATCGTGCAAATGAAATAAAAACGAAGTGAATAAAGCTAGTAGAAAGACAAACCGGCGCGGGCGTCTGACATTCTGTCGCATCGGAATTATTTACACCGTTTACTCTTCCCCGCTCATTTTCCACTCTGCACTCTTCCATTCTAGCAAAATCCGACCTGCACCTACACTGTGCTGCCATCCATGCTGTCAGATGAATCGGCATCGGCGCTAGCCGTATCAAAAGCGCGCCACGTGCATAAAAACGCGGGGAAGATGACGGGCTCTTTTTAAACGGCTTCCGTTGTCCGCGAGACGGTGAAGACGTTTGCACATTACTTCCACATCATTTCTGCATAAAAAACCAGTTTGACCAAAAATGCCTCCATCTCTGCGACCGACCAAGTTCAAATTTGCCTTCCCGGCCAATCCTTCCAGTGAGCCGCTGCAGTTCAATCACGACCTTCCGGAAATCTTCCTCGATGCGGCAACCTCGGATGCGAGCCCCGCCGAGGCCAAAAAAATCGAGATGCTCTTCTCGTCCATGATCCAGTCCATTGCGAAGCAGCATGAAAGCGCCCTCCTGGAGCGCTGCGGATCCAGCTGCGTCACCTGCAAAAAGGCATCGAGCACCATGGTCCCCATGCCCACCGACCTGTCCAACGATCCCGACAACAGCTCGGTTCAGATCTCGGTGTATCCCCTCTGTAGTGAGGCATCATGTAAGCGCCGCGCTCACTCCAAGATTGTCACGGAAGAGTTCCGGGATGTCATTACCACCCTGCCGCCGGGGGGCTCGCAGGGATTGGTGCCGTGCAATGTCTGCAGCTCCACTGCCAATACGAAGAGGTGCTCGAGGTGCAAGGCGGTAGGATACTGTGGGATAGAGCATCAGAAAAAGGATTGGAAATCACACAAGAAGGTGTGTGTCCTGAAGCAGGACAATGACAAAAGTCAGCCCGAAGCCAAGGTCAGCGCCGGTGGCTCTGCGGCTGGAGAGAATGAGACTGCTGAAGCACCGCCGCCAGCAAGGTCAGAAGAAGATGACGATGTGCAAATGTCTATAACCTCTAGTGGGGTATTCAACATGGCAGGCCCTGGCGAGCCACCTAGATACGAGAAGTTTAGCCAGGAGCAAGTGCTCGCGCAGTTGATGCAAGCGGAGTAGAGGCGATATAGGGTAGGCACATCCGCCTCTATTGCGTGGCTGAGAATGAATTTTTTTCGTTTGAAGTGGACATTTGGTGTACAATGTCTTGGATTTTGGTGTTGCTTTGGGTTAAATTTGGAGTTGAATGATGGGAGATAGGTAGTCGAAGTGAGTGGATTGATTAGTGTGAAGAGTAACCTCGTGTGTAGTAGATGCCGTGCAAGTTAGCAAAAGTGGAGCACTCCGCAAGGCAGATCTGCCATTTCAATCTACGTCACCGTGACAGCAGACCTGCTGTGCAAGTATGCGAAGAGGTCAAATACATAAGGAAAAAAACCAACAATGCGATAGATGCGAATGAATGCGGAGGGCTGTCCTGGTCAAATACAATCAGGGCAGGGAATTATGGAATGAAATCGGCTAGCCTTGATGCTTTGGCTACCCTCTGAATCTATTCTGCCAGAGGCTGAGCAGAACTGCTCCAGCTTCATCCAATTGACATGGCTCTCCGTACTTCGCGGCACAGAGTCAGCCGACGCCAAACCTTTTTTCAAACCATTGATTCACTAAAGGCCAAACTAGCAAGGCCTGGGCCTAGGGCGGCGCACTCAACCTATCAGGGGCCCTCATCAGAGTACGCTACCGCTCAGCCGCAACGCCACCCAGACGGGATAACAACACTGCCTACTGCCAGACACGCAAAGTGAGCGCCCGCCACCTACCTCCTTGGTATTCGATTTGGCCTCGCCATTCTCAGCTGCTCCTACTTGAGCCGGTTCGTGCCAAGACGTGAGCCATTTACTCAAAAATTGGCCATAACACCATCTGTCGCCAGCATCGCAAGTTGTAGCGATGAGGAGGCTCATTCGGCGGCTCAAGGATAACGCGGATGACGGCAAGATCCGTAAACGGGGAGGCGGACCGGGTCCCGACGTCAACGTCAACGTCCACGACGATTTCGATGCGGCCAGTGCAAAGTATCCGGTTGATCCTTCGCATCGGCCACCAGAGCCATCGATAAACACTACCAACACAAAGTATGAGGAGCCATCGCCAACGCCGGGTCCCCAGGATGAAGTCGGCACATTCTCCGGCTTCGATTCTTGGCTCACCAGCTTCACGCCGGACCCACAAGAGAACATAGGCGCCACGGAGCTGCCAGACCAGCAGGTGGAGAAGCTGCTGTTGTATATGGAAGGTTTGTTTGAGCCCTTCATCATGGACGTGTCACCTGCGCGATGAAATAATTCTCACCATGACCGTGTCTAGGCTTCCCCCCCTCGGATTACATCAATGTAAATCTGTCTGGAGTCAGAAAGCCCAGCCATGCCAACAAGTTTGACGTGTGCATCCAGGGACCCTGGTACATGACGCTCAAGCAAGTCTCCCAACTGCTCAAGGAGAACGAATTTGAACCACCCTTGTCTGCCAAGCACGCCATTGTCGCTGACCCTGCCTGGAACGGCTCCAAGGCTTTGCCTAAGGAGTTTGAAATTCTTGCCGTTGACGGAGAATCATGCTATGATATTGATGCACCTACGGGCCTGCTTATTAGCAAGGATGAGCCCATCGGCAAGTTCAACAACACTCTTCGTCGCCTGAAGATCCAATGTCAAGATGGAAAAGTCCTAGCTACCTCGTTTCCGGCACAGCTTGAGATTTCATTCATCCGAACTCTGAGACTGCCGGAGAACAGTGCCGTGGTTGATCAGCCCGCTGGCGTCGGCCACATCCCCGTCTCAAATATTGCTTGTATCAAGAAGAAGCTGGAAAACTCTGGCAATCCCAGCCTGGTAGACATGGCTCGAAAAGGCGGCGTGTTCTTCCCCATGTATCAAAGAGAGGCCATGTTCATGTCGTTCAAAACCACAATCGACGCCTTCGCTATTCGCCCCTTTGTAGGCGGCGTCAATGCCGTTTCGGGTCTTCCCTGGAACGTGCCCGCGTCTCAACGATCGACCAAGCAGGACTACATCTCAGCACCACCGCAGAAATTCGTTGACGGCATCACCGTGGCACAGGACACGGTCAAGCAATTCATCGCCATGCCACTGGGCTCGGGGTACTCTATTGAAAAGCAGGTGACGGGCAAAGAGGATGTTGGCGGCATCCAACTGGAGATTGTGCCGGGCAACCAATGGCGTGTTTCGCCGCCAGGCGTAGCCTTTGGGTTGGAGGACACGCCGCGGGGCCTTCAAACGGAGGTTGTGGTTCTCAGCTGGAAGGATCTAAGCGTGGACGAGAATCCCGTTGCCGGTATGGACGACAGCGTGTCTGACTGGATCCAAGAGCATCGCCCTGTTTACATGCACCATCTGTACAACTCGCAGCTCTCGGCCCCATCCAGCACCGGGTACGGATTCGGGGGTGTTCCCTGGATTCCCGGGGGAAGGGTCCACATGAAGGCCGTGTACCCTCTGAACATCACGGTGGCGTACACCGACCACGGCGCGAACCGTACCAAATCTGTCGAGTGGCTCCCCTGGTGGACGGCTGATCAGTGTCTGGCGGCGCTATCAGACGCAGGTGTCAAGATTACGGGCCAAGATCCTTGCAATGGGTCTTTTAAGCTGGTAAACCAAGGCAGGCAGCTTGGTGCCAAGACATTGCAAGAGCAGGATGTGCAGGACCACGCCATCATTTCCGTCTTGAACCCTCAGAATCCTTCCCAAAACACTCCACAACCAGCTCCTGCGCCTGTGTATCCTACGGGCAATTATCCCCCATATCAACTTCCTAGCCAGGATTATCCGCCACCCCAAGAGCTACCACAGCCCCCAAAGCAACCGCAGCCTCAGCAACAACCAAGCCCGTCGGGACCCGTCACCTTTGACTCATACAAGATTAATTACGGTGATGCAAATGCTCGAAAGTCGCGCTTCAGAGTCTCACTTAACCCGTTCGGTCGCAAGCCGTCACAACCTGCTGAGTTGAGCGCCCCAATGCCTCCTACAATGGCTCCGCAGAGTCCGACGGAATATGGAATGCAAGCGCCATCTGCCCACATGGTTCAGCAAGCTCCATCTCAGCAGCAATCTCTTCCTGCAGGCTACGGATCGAAATCCTCTGTTACCCAACAAGTCCAACAGCCGGTTTCGTACTCGCCGGCTCCTTATCGCCAATCTTATTCGTCTGCGCCAACTGCGGCATCGTACCCAGCGCCCATGCCGCAATATCAGAGCAGCCCGAGCACGGTATCATCCACCGCTGTGACATCACCGGCGCCAGCCTCGCAGAATTACCCTTCTCTGGGGTATTATTCTCCGCCTGGGCACAGCTCAAGCCCGATGCCCGGCGCACAAGTACCACCTTCTAAAGGCTATTCCTCTCCGGGTTATCCCTCTTCGAGCTATTCTTCTCCAGGATATAACTCGCCGGGATACTCTTCGCCAACGTATTCCTCGCCAACATACCCATCGCCAGGCGCCTACAACTCCTACCCGCCACCCTCGGCGCCTTCGCAGCCCGCATATCAATCCTACCCGCCACCACAAGCACAGGCACAACCCGCGTACCCATCTTATCCACCGTCATCGGCGCCGTCACAGGGCTCTTACAACTCCATCTATTCGCCATCTGCCCCATCTTCGGCGACAACATACCAACCAAGTATGCCAGACTTGATGGGTTTCCCGGACAGCCCGAGCCCGATGACACCAAGTCATCCACCTACACCAAAGCCTCAACCAAAGTTAGAGTAAGTCTGCACCCTCGCACAGTTACTCCTTGTAAAGCCAGTCCGGCTCGCCGCTAGATCGTTACTAATCAATCTTATTGCAACGTACAGTCAAGTGGGGTGGGCTATGGGCATCGCTGCTGGCTCGCGCATTCGTCAAATCGTCCACAAGGATCCATTTTCCCAGTCCGCATGGTGCAAGGCTCGGGGGACTATGCTCAGTGTGCAGATTCTCAACGCCGTGGCCTTCGAGGCGTTGACGGGCATGTTGGCGCCGCCGACGCCCATTACCCCAGAACTGTACAAGCAAAAGGGACTGCCATTCTACGAGTCGTACGGCGAAGCGGCCGCAACTCACGATCCGTATGATTCCATCGGCATCAAGAGCGTGGGGGAGATTGACGCCCTGGAAGGAAACATCCACCTCGGAGCTAGCTTCAACGGCTCCACCAAGGTGGGATGTACTTGCTGCGGGAAAATGCTGTGTGATTCAATGTGAGTATCATATCCTCGGAAACACCAACACGTATGCTGACAACGTCAAGTATCCGGCCATGCAATCATACATTCTGTTCGCCATGCATCACCAACTACATGACGAGGTACGATAATGCGGTTTTCTGTCGCATCTGCAACACCCGCGCGACCAAGCTCGTCGGTTTTTCGGCGCCCATGGCCCTCCCAGGCGAGGATCGTGTCGACTTTAGCGACGTTAAGGTCATCACGAGCAAACCCGCCGGGGGTGCGATTAGCTTCTTCAGCATCTACGAATTGGATGGAGGACAGGTTGGGACACAATATACGGGGCATGGCGGACAGAACAACGACGCATTCGGAGCTGTGTACGAGTTAAGCTAGGTTTTTTATTTTGTGATTATAGGGACTATTGGCTGGGATTGAGAACCGCATCAGGAAGAGGATTTGTTAGTGTGCCTAGTGCTGCAGGGATCTAGGGAGCATGTTGAAGATTTGAGCGGAACGCACACGTCATGCCGATGTAAATAAACCGACCGGACCAAAAAGTTTTACAAACTATATTTGTCCCCCTGTCGCCAAGAACATGTTGCCCTGTCCAATGTTAGACGGGCAAGTGGTGCCAGAAATGAGTTCAGTTATGTGGACTCTCCTCAAACCATGTTTGATAGAGTGGCATGTCAAACCAGCAAGACAACTTGCGAAGTGGTTTGAAGGATGAGCGATCTCCTCCCCCCACTAGCTGCGGATCTATCGGCAAAGTTCCCCTGCTGTACCTGACTGTAATGCTAGGTGCCACAAGCCGCATGGGAACTCTTTGGGTGCCCAATTGCCAACATGTTCAACCTCAAAATTACTGTTGGCGCTAAACAGCTCAGATGGATCCTGCTGGGCCGTCCCCACACTGGTATGGCCTCACCGTCGTCGCACGCAGGTACACAGAGACACAGATTGCGAGGTGCAGTAGACTTTTCACATCCGATTGGGTAAAGGTGAATGGGTTGTTCATGTCGCTCGCGCCGCAACGGCCCTAACTGCTTCACTTTTGGCACCTGCGCAAACCACTCGCCCGTCTGCCTTGTGTGGTGGATCGATCCCTGTCCAAAAATGGGCCTCAATGAAGCTAGTCATGTGTCTGTGCGTGGCCACTCTGCTCGCATCGACTTGTGCCAACATATCCAACGATCTCGTGTGTTGGTGACAGGATATGCATCGTGCCGAATCGAGAAGGATGGCGTTTTCGCCAGTAGCACCTGATGCTTAGAGGGTCAGGAGACGGGTGTGACTCTCACTATTCATCTGACCTAAAATGTCGGTCTATCGTGCCGACAATTTTAACTCACCTCAACTTCATTAGTGATCTGCTTTCCAGCTTCTAAGTTGTCGTTTGGTTCCACCAAAATGGAAAGCCCACAACCCTATCGGACGGCCAAGCTGGGAGAGCTCTTCGGCGCTCTAATCCAAAAGGACTCCATCCCATGCCTGGGCCTTACCCGGAAAGGCAACCCATGCAAGAGGACTGTAAACTACAATGGGCAAGAAATCCGATCGACCGTGTCAAAGGTATTCGACAGAATCATAGTCGACGAGTTGCCTATTCACTCTGGCCGGGTCGTCAAGCTACTCGAGGATTTGGCTCGCCTCCTCGTTTGCAATGTGGGGCATACCAGTCGTCAAGATGACGAACAGTCTGATCGCATCCACGAAATTACTGCCCTGCTGAAGACCAGGCTCAAGGAATCTGATTTCTCCAAAGCCAAGTTTAGAAAGGAAGTTGGCGCAAAAGTCAAGCAAGAAGCAGCATCACCCGGTGGCAAAGAGGAGTCTGAAGATGACAAGTCTGACGGTAGCTTTGGGAATGACGATGATGCAACATACCACACCCAGGTTGTCGAGCCTCATGCACCGCCAGTCAAAAGCAACAACAGCACTCGGAAGAGTTTTGCCACTTCTAAAAATGGCCTTGCCACGCCGCCCAAGCCGCCGCGACAGATCAAACTTCCCAAGTTTTCCCTCATGGTCGATGGACCAGAGACACCAGAGTCGGCCATGTCGGCACAGTCCAACCCTATCTTCTCGCCTCCGCCAACGGATTCCAGCGTGACATCCGTCGAAAGCAATCGCCAACACCGACGTCGCACTCGATCCTCATTCCGCCAAGCAGATGACAGCCCGACACGAGGACCCGCAGCCCGCATTGCAGCTCGACGTGATGGATCTGCACATTCGCTAGATCTATGCGATGATTTTGGCGCTCTGAGTCTCGCCGATTTCGTTGTCAGCGACTCTGTCATAGACAGCAATAGCGAGGATGACGAATCCGAGGAAGAATCCACGGATGACAGCGACTTGGACGATGAAATCGGTCCCTCCCAACGCACCCAAAACATAGAATCGGAAGCAGAATCCACCGACGAGGAGGAACCTTTAGAAGTTGTTCAAGCTGGAACGCAGAACATGGAATTCCACGACCCGTCGGACAATGCCAAGGGTCTGGTCCACAGTCTCCTAAAGCATATGAGAAGGGTACCCAGCCCCAAGACGCTCGAACCGGGGTACATCTACTGGTTCCTAGAAAAGTCCGGGTACTGGAAGATTGGCTTCACGCAGCTGGAGCTTTCCCACGACGACCCGGATGCCATCGCGACGGTCGAAGACGGGTCCAAGAAGCTGTGGAAAAGAATCAAGCAGCAGGAAAAGCTGTGCAAGTACCAGATTACGCAGCAGTACGCCATCTACATGCCCTGCGCCGCAAGGCGAATGGAGAGCATGATCCACCAGACGCTGCGCCTCGAAAACACACTTGTCAAGCAGTGCAGGGCCATGACGTGCACGACCAAGCACAAGGAGTGGTTCAGGATCACCGAGGAGAAAATCGTCAAGGTGGTGCGCGTATGGAAAGCGTTCAGCGACCAGATCCCGTACACAAAGCGCGGAAGGCTGCGCACCTGCTGGGATAACTATGCTCACGACATTGCCAAAAGCTTTACCAATCAAAAGCCTGATCTGTGGATGGAGAAGTCGTGGAGCTCGTTTGTGTTGGAGACCAAGGACGCAGAGGACAAGTCTCGGCGGTTCAAGAAGCTGGAAAAGGAAGTGCGCCAGCTGGAGAGGAAGAAGGTTCTCATCCTGGAGAACATGAACAAGTCCAATCAACAACGGATGAAGTCGGAGTTGGAGGTGATTAAGAAGCGGTTGGATAGCAGGAGACGGGATATGAAGGGTTTGAAGATGAAGGGGGAGGTAGTAGATGAGTAAATTGGTTTACAATTCGTAATGCTACTACTTCTAGTGCGCTTTTGATAAAAAAGAAAAGAAAAAAGAATCGTACTCAACGATAAATCCTCCAGGGCTAGATTACCGACTAAAAAAAATGTACATGAACCGGTCATGAAAACCGAACTGAAATCTAGGCTCTACCTATGTGTAAAAAGAAAAAAGAAATTACAAAATAAAAGGTTTGGTGAAAGGTAAAAAGTGTACAGGTGAAAGGAAATCGTAATAAATACATGATAGTCTATGTCTATGACCTCAAAGCCAAGTCTGCAAGCTCTCCCATCTTTGAGGAGCTGAGCTGTTCTGGTTCCAGCGAACCTGCTGCTTTTTTCTGTAAAGGGGTATCCATGGTGGAACATTTTCGTCATATCTCGCGTTAAAGAAAAAAGAAAATAGTTTGTCGGGCTATGGGCCTCTCTCTCTCTGTCATCGTCGCCTCTGTCGAAACCTGGCGAGAAAGGGAGTAAGGTAGATGCCCTTGAGTCGATCTCTCAAATAATGATTGAAGCCGTAGGTGAGGGCGTTGGCGAGTCCGACAAACTGGGTAGAGACTTGCAGAGCGGCCGAGGTCTCGGCGGAGGGCGCATGGCCAGATGCTTGCATGAGTCGATTGATGAGGCCCGGGATCCAAAGTATCACGTAAAGAAAAGGGTATGCGTTGAGGAGCATCATGCGGCTTATTTCGCGCTCGACCTGTCGAGCGTCGTGGCGGATCGGGAACTCGCTGTTGTTTGTCTGCAGCACATTGACTTCTCCGGTTTCCTCGCCGATCGGGGCTTGCGCGTTGGCGTTTGGATGTAGTTCCCTTGTCATGATCAGAGACGGCGTGGCCTTGAGGATGGTGCTGGCTCGTGCAGGAGCCACCACAGGAGGCAGTTCCGAGTTCCGATGAGCTCTGTGTCGCTCCAACTCCGTGCCCCCTTCTATGTCAATCATGTCAAAGTCCTGGACGGTGAGCCTCCTCTCGTCGGATCTTTTTCCTTTGTCGTCTTGTCGCTCGGAACTGTCGCTGAGATTGGCTTCTTCGTCCTTGGAGATCCAAAGGCTCGGCGATCTTTTTAATCTTGACCAAACGGAGCCTTGTGAGTCTGTACCTGATGAATTGTAGGACTTTTCTTTCGTAGAGCTTGGGTTGGCGTGGCACCGTAGATACATCCAGATGAAGAGGTAGATGGCGATGGTGCAGAAGATGACGAGGAAGCGCCACACATAGGTCATGGCGTATCGAAGATCGGTGCGGTCCACTGATATCCAGCACCAGTTGCCGCTCACAGGCACCATTTCATCCATGACGGAGGGGATAACGCTTGTGATGACCGGAATGACCCACACGGAGAGGCAGATGGCAATCTTGCTCTTCTTGGATGCTGTCGGCATGTACGCTCTTCTGGTTACGGTGAGCAAGATGACCAATGCTATGGCGAAGATGGAAAAATCAGATGCTTGGACAGAAAGCTGTCCGATGAGCCCGTTGACAGTGCATGGTGTGCCCGCACGCAGCTCTCCAGTCTGGACGTAGATGGCGCCCGAGATGGAGTTGTTAAGCGAGTTCATAAAATCTATCAGGGTCAGCTCGGTCAAGTCCTCTGAACCGAGGGCTGGAGGAAGAGGCTTTACCGGCCACGGCCAGGTTGAGGACCAACGCTTGGCGAAAGTTGAAGAATTGGCGTCGGTAGATGATGAATGAGATGAGAACGAGGCCTGTCGCAATGCACGAGATGACGCTGGCCGCTAAAGTGACGGACGCAATCACTTCTATCGCCATTCTACACCGCCAGCCCGGAGTGCCATTCTCGCGGGGTCGAAACTGCTGAAGGCTTGGCCAGGTGGAGGAGGATGATGCAAGGGCAGAGAGATGTATGTTTCTCTGTTTTTGCGGGCAGCCAGTGGTTCCAGCAGATGACACGACGGGCCTCTCGAGGCCCGAGCGGGAGATTGCTCGATATTAATGAAAGCGGAGGGCAAGCATGGGTCCTACAGCGTTATTATTATTACATTGCCAAGCTGTCGTCCTAAGCTCCAGAGATGGTAGTGACGAGCCGATCCCTTCGGATAGGGTGGGTAAGAATGGAGAGATTGCCAGGATCAAGGTTGCGAGGTTATACAATTGCACATCTCCTTCGCATCCGCGCCCACGACGAGTTTCTGTTCGTGGAAATTCAAACGGCAGATCAACCTATTAGAGTTTTTCGTCCCATGGCGTCTCATCGCTTTCGCGAGTTTCAGTTTAACAGGCGAGATCGATAACATGGCGGCCCAGCCAATGGTAGGGCTGCCGCCGGGGCCAAATAGGCGCATGGATACCCACCGCGTCCCCGTAGTTTGCCAGAATACGAAGGTGGCGATTCGCGAAGGCCCGGTGAGGCCGACGGGGCTGACGGGGGCCGGACGGCACAAGTCGCCCAATCCGGCTTCGCGCCACGTCAACCCGCCGGGATCGCGCTGGCACATTTTGGCTTTTGGCGCGCCTCAGAACCATCTGACATATAATGAAGGGTCAAATCCTGCAGCTGATGAAGCAATGCATCTTGATTAATTCCGCGTATTCTCGACTCGACTTGCCTGTTCCGCCGCCTTGTGCACCATGACGGCCCAGCGGCTTGTGGGCGTGCCGACATGCCGACCAATCCCACCTCCGTAGTCCCCGGCATTCCGCGCGCTCAGGGGCGGGAATGTCATCCGGGGTCTGGGGCAGCTTCGAGTCGGGGCCACATGTGAACTGACAGCTGCATGGCTGTGGCCCTGTTTTACGAGACGTCTGTAAGCCGGCATGCACATCATTTTGCCATTTTTGTCTCCAAGGTGGTTCCCTCTTCCGTCAAGAGTTGCCATATTTGCTTGCACAGCTGCTGCTGATAAGCCTGAGACCGGATGCTCTGCAACCGACGGCCCAGCAACGGATGCATTGCAAGCCGTGGAGGCCTCCGCTCGGCTGATACAATAGCCGCTCCTTAGTGTGAACCCCGCGCTCGTATTTTGATCATCGCGATTGAACGAATCGTAGACGAGGCCATCGCATACCATCCTAGGTACTGGTCTAGACCGTTAGGGAGTTCTGCCGTCTGCGTCCATGATATCACTATTACTTGGTGTTGACGTGTCAGCGTTTGAATAAGGTTGTTCCATTTCACAACCCGTTTAATTCCGTCATCAGTGCGCAATCGAAGTTTGCACAATCAAGATGGGAGAGCACAAGCAAATTTGTTTCAACTATGAAGGCTTGTGCTGTCTGCATGCCACATAAACACATCACCTTTGCTGACAAACCACCAAAAACTCTGTCCATGCGGCTCCAACGTTTTGTGGGACCACCAGCCTAGCCAGATTAATTGCCCTTGCTATAGCTAAAGTCAAATGCATTGGTGCCTTCGTAGTTGACCACTTTGACAAACAAGCAATCCGTGTGATCCTTGATAGAGCAGACTAGTCCCGGATTGGGCTCCGCCTTGTTGCCGTTGAATGCGAGCATGTAGATCAACTGACGGTGTAGTGAGCGGGTCATCTAACAGTGGGGTAGAATAAGTAAGGGGAATACAAGTTGAGCTGAGGGTGAGCTGAGGCCTTTGATTAGCTCGCTTAGATTACACACACAGACCCACCCTCAGCTCAACTATTTCTAATGTATAAGTAATCGCTTTTTCTCTTCCTTTTTTTCTTCCTTATACTGCTATTGCCCTTACTATTGCTACTATCTACTTACTACCTTTTGCTAAGTTAATTTATTATTAATATATTATATTTTATATTTATATTAAATAATTTAATATTTTTGCCTTATATCTAGAGTATATTAATAATAAATTAGATAATAATAAAAATATCTTTAGCTAATATTAATCTTTTATTTAGCTATTTAATTAGAAAATAAATCTAATATAATTTATTATTTATAAATTAATTATATTTATTATTTTTTAATTAATTAAATATTAATTAAGTAATTATATTTATAAATAAAATATTTTATTAATAATTTATATTAAATAAATAATTATATAAT
>JAKZGU010000102.1:0-151744 GCA_022837005.1 Calonectria pteridis | reverse complement strand
AAATACTTAAAAAGTTTATTAGCAATAATATAGCAATAATTTAAATAAAAGAATAAATTATAAGAAATTAAGAAAAAGAAAAAGAAATAAGAATATATATTATAGGTAAATAATTTAAAATTAAAGGAAAATAGTATTTTATTTCTAAATAAATATGATCTTTTTTTACTAAAAGAAAAGAAATTCTAGTATTAAAATATTAAATTAACTAAAGGGATTATAATTATTAAGACCTAAGGTACTAGCTAAGTATCTAGTATAAATATAATAGAAAGTAAGATTAAGGATATTATATAATCCTTTTCTAAATACTAAAAGGGGCCTTATTTAGCTAGAATAGATAGAATAATAATTATTATTATAATAATAAGACCCCTAGCAGCTGCTACCCTGACTATGACCTTAACTGCATCATCCAGTTACCCCGGGACTTACCCACAATTATCTCTGTATTTTTTACTGTTTTAACATATTTCTTGGTGGTGGCTGGTTAATGTACTTTGACATAACTAATCATAATGTATTACCGTTCTCCTTAGCAATTACTACGTTGAACATTTGGCTTCTCGCGTTCTATATCTTTCCTGTCTCAGCATATCTATGAGAACAAACAGATAATTTGATAATAGATGCGGCTAAACCAGCTACTGATTGCCAATCCTAGAAAATGGCGTTGGGCTCTTTTGTCCTCCATCCTTTCGAGTCGTCTGTATAATAGCGCCCGCCAATTGCCGAAGCTGCAAATTCCACCTTTCTTGTAATTTCGGTTTCGTAGTTCATTTCACCATCTATTCCAATGCCAAAAAGCCAGTGTGAGCCGAGGCGTTAGAGTTGGCGTTGGCCTCCCAAGTCCTTTTGTCTACCCAATCTTCAATGGACTCTTCTCAGAAAAACCCTTTCAAGTCAGGTGTACAGTTCGCGATGTATGGTGCCTTTCTTGAACTAGGTGTATCGCAATCCTCATCGAATTTGAGTGTCAATGTGATGTCCCGAATCTTGTTGGAATAAATTCCATTGGCTGGGCAGAAAGCAAATACTAGAATAGTTGCGGATTCGCATTTGCCTTCCAATGTGGCTTTCCCGTTGATAATAACGGGATTGTAGAGTATGACCTTCGCTGGGTTTAAAATATCGCATAGCTTGGGCCGAGGAGATAACTTCAAAAGCCAAGTCGGAACAACGTCGAGCTCGATAAGTCGAGCGGGATCAGTGGCTTGTGCTGTCTTCTGCTTGGGCTCCATCCCATTTGGGTGTCTTCACTATAGCTCTTTGTTAGTCGCACCGAAGGACCTAAGTTATACGAACATGAAATACCTCTACAAACAATTAGGATGAAGTGATATTTTGGAAACTTTGAAACAAGGAAAAAGTGCTTCTCACAAACAACCACGGTGGCATTATTTGGAGGCGCAGGGAGATCCACTTGCTATGCCTGAGACTTTCGTTCGGAGCATTGTGTGACAATAATATTGCGTGATTCACGTTAAAATCTTTCATACGGAAATCTACGCTGCTGGAATTGATATAAATAGTGAACTCGGTGATTCATGTTGCCGCACTGGCTCAAGAACTTTTCTCCTGCTCCGTATCTGAAGGAGATAGACTCGCTTTGCATCTTCTCGTCCGATTGGCAAGAGAAACACTGCTTTATTAATGACGGTTTAATTTATCATTTTCGAATTCTGAAAGGATTCCTCAAGCGCAATACTGAATCCTGAAAGACAGGCTGGCCGAGTGAATCTGTTCAACAGAACAGCCTTGCGTTTGTTTCGTTCTTTGTGATCATGTGATTACCCTCTCCTGTCAACAGCAAACAATGGTGACCTATTTCCACCAACAACATAGCCTTGAACATCGGTTTGCCTTTGAAAAAAGCCCGGGTTAGTCCATTTCAACAATAGCAACATGGAGGGCCCTGCGGCAGTCCTCCTTAATGGCGGGCCGTCCTCTATTAACATCAAACTATACCGAGATATAAGTTTGAGAATATTAAGTAGATGCACAGAAAGCACGGAGGCTGAGTAATAACCAGATATTCCACATTTATATGTTTCAAAACTCATCATATTTTCGCAGTATCGTCTTTGTGCACAGTTTATTTGGCCATCCAGAGACGACATGGGCCACACGCGACATATTTTGGCCAAAAGACTTGCTCTGCCAGGACCTTGCACGGGCCAGGGTCATGAGTTTTGAATACAAAAGATTTCTCAATCAACAGGTCGAATTATCGGTTCACGCTCTCGGTCAACTTCTTTTAATCACGCTTGAGAAGGCTCGAGATGACCCCGGTCTCGCGCAACGCCCCTTAATCGTGGTCGCACACGGTCTTGGTGGCCTCATAGTTAAGGCTGTAAGTTCTAGATGAAGTTGTCTGTGTCGGTGAGGCTAATGAGTGTTTATACTCGCAGGCTCTTGTTGCCGCTGGGAAAGACAGCCGATATGCTTCAACCATCCTCTCCGCTACAAAAGCCGTGTGTTTCTTCAGCACGCCCAGCGTCGACTACAGTGATGATCTATGGGACAGAGCAATGGAGTCTCAGGGCAATTTAATCCGCTCGTTCCCAAAGAAAATGCTGCGAGAGATCAATCCGACCTTTCAAGCGCTACGGGCCGATCGCGGGTTCCCGAGGCTATCGGTGAGCTTTAAACATCTCTTACGAGATCACTCTATCATGGTCGCGTCCTTTTTCGAAACGAAATCTACAACAACTTCTTATGGACAACAGCTTGTGAGTTGGGTGATCCGTTTCAAACCTCCAGAATTACTAAATTTGGATAGCTTGTTTGCCGAGAATTGGCGCAAGTCGGAATGTCCCAGGAGCGAATATTCGACGCTGAAGGAGATCACCTCACCTGCGTAAAACTCGAATCTAGAGAATCACGAACTTATCAAAGATTTATCAAGCTGATTCGAGATGCGCTTGGCCGGGGAGCCCCCACAAGCGGGTTGGATACTCAGATCCCATTCATTGGGCCTCTCACAGTTGTATCGGAAACTTCACGCGAGGCCAAGAGCCTCCTAGGTACGGATCATTCACTGGAGTTACTTCAACGTGCTAAAATATGTCTATAGAGAAAGAAGATGCATTCTTTCGACAGTTGAAGACTACTTGGCTCGAGGTCAGCACAATACCGGATCCATATCGCAACACATGTGATTGGGTGCTTGGGGACGAGAACTTCATTGCCTGGAGGACAAATCCAGCTCAAGGCACCAAGCTCACAATTTATGGGCCGCCCGAACATGGCAAAACAGTACTGGCGAAATTCTTGGCTGCTCATCTTCGAATCCCGAAGAAGCCAACCAACACAAGATTCGCCCCTGATGAGCAAGGTTATTTACTACAATATTTTTTCGACGAGTCATTTAAGGAGCGGCGTACCTTCAATTCGTTTCTAAGGTCTATTTTGTACCAGATCCTCGTGATAGAGTGGCGCCTGTTTAGACACATTTACGGTCGAAGAAAGCTTTTCGACAACATGATCTTTTCCACTGCTGATTTAACGGCCGTTCTCGATGCTATATTTTCTGATATCGAAAAGGCCGAGATGGTTATAGTTGTGGACTCTGTAGACGAGTGTGACCTCTCTGACCGACAGTGTCTTGAACAATGGCTGAACGCGAGGACATGCAAAATCGTTGTCACGGCACGAATGGCACCGCAAGACCCCTTGGTGGATTACCATATATCCCTGATATCTGAAAATGCGGAACTATCATTTCATCGCTGTTTGGATGCGAAGTTCAAACAAGTCTCGCGACCAGCTCTCATAACCAACGATGTTAAAAATCTTGTCTTGGGCCAATCCGCCAAACAACGCAACTTCCTCTTGGCCCGCATGACTTTTCAAAGACTTGAGCGGGAGAAAACCGTCCATGGGTGCAAAAAGGCGCTGGCCAGCACAACAGACTCATCGGATGACGCCATTCTGCAATATCTTCAATCAATCAAAGGGGACCGCTCACTGCTAATTAGAAGCATATTTCTTACTTCTATTTCATTCTATCCTTTGACCCCTTTGGGCTTGGCATATCTCAATATGAGGCTGTCCAAGAATTGTTCTATGCCAGTCTTGGACTCGCAGTTTCCTGATGACAGCAGTGACATCGAAACCCAGGCAAAGGGCAATGTACTGGGAGAAATCGAGGGTTGCGACGAGGAGATGTTCGGGAGTTCCATACTAGAACGAATTTTGAACCACATAACCTGGTCATTCGAAGAAGATTTGAAGGAATTCGAGCCAATTTTCGAAGTTCGCGGAGCTAGTGTTTCGCTAACGCACGCAGCTGTCCGAAGACTTCTGAAGACAGCAGATGCATTCGATCAATTCTGTGATCATCTAGGGTCTCCGAAAAGACAAGATTGGGCCAGCCAGTGTTCAGAGAGCAGGATGCGCACCACAAATGAGTCGCTTCATTTAGACATGGCGATTGCGTGCCTCGAGTATATGCTGGCTCTATTTGAAGACGCGAAGCATTTAGGAAATGATATAGAGGACATGATGCACAACACAGACGCCAGAGCGCCAATTCGAGACATGCTAAGTTTCTTCCACTATGCAGCTGCCCATTGGAGGGACCATGTTCTTCACGCTGGAGAATCAGCATCAGCGAGTCATCGCCTCTCGAATTTATTGAATGAGTTGTTTGAGCTGGATCACCATCAGTATGGGATGTGGAAATCCGAGCTGCGCCATTCAAGCTTCACCGCAATACAAGAATGGCCAAAAGACGAATTAAGAGACGATCCAGATCTGTGGTTATTATTCAATTACTGCACCTTTGATCTCTGCCAAATTTTCCCAAAGTCAACGGCTGATCAATGGTCGCAACCCATTTTGCTAGACCTATTGTCCCTTGCGGCAGCCAACTCTTCAACTCAGTCAATTGACTGGTTGATGGAACAACGGGAGCTCATAGAGCCGCACCTTCCAGTCCTCCTTCAAAATACAGATTGGCCAGAATTGAAGTCAGTCTTCCTGGCGGCCACCAAAAACGGGCAGCTGGAATCACTAGTGTGTTTATTCAAGCATTTCAAATCCAAGTGTGCAAAGCTGGATTTCGGATCTTCTCTCCATGAAGCTGCCCGCGATGGGCGGTACGAAGAGATTTTTCAATTTCTCTGGAAACCTCAATCAAAGCTGAGCCTCGATTTGCCGAACTGGGACTACGAAACCTTCGTCCCAGTTGAGTCTACCACTGATGCTTTGTCGGCTTTCGAAACTGCCGTTACGCTTCGTCATCACGAAGCCTTCAAGGTTCTTATACCGAATCTCGATATCAAGCAAATAGTAAAGCAACGTATCCTTCTTCGTGCGGTAGAAATAAACGACATTTGGGCTGTACAGTCGCTCGTCGACAGAGTTGTCCCTGTCCAGACGTGGGACGGCAAAGTACAGCCTATTCATGGAGCGGCTTGCTTCGGACACATGGAAATGGTTGAGCTTCTTTGCAGCCGCAACGCCGATGTTAATGCGGTTGTAAGCAAGACCGGGGCCACCCCACTTCATTTTGCATGCGAGGGAGGCTTCGCTCCTGTCTGTCACCTATTGCTGAAATCAGGTGCTAGGGTGAATCATATCGACAAGAATGTAAATTCACCTATCCACCTTGCTGCTACTTCGGGGAACGATCAAGTCGTGGCAGCCCTGGCCGAATTCGGGGCAAATATAAATGCAAGAAATAGACGTAAGGAAACACCACTGCATCTAGCTGTCCAGTGCAGCGCGAGTATGTCAACATCATGACATACTTGCTTGGGATCGGCGCAGTTATGGATTTTCCCAACTCAAAGAGACAAACCGCTCTCCACATTGCTGTACGATCCGGAAATCCGGAACTGGTCCAAATCCTCATTGATAACGGAGCTTATCTCGAGGTGACGGAAAAGTTTGGCAGGACCCCACTTCATCTGGCTGTGGAAAGCGCTATGGAACTCATATGTGAAATCCTGCTGGAGGCCAAGGTCTCTGTCATTGGACTAGACGATGATGACAAGACTCCCATGGACTATTGGTTAGACTCAGACAAGAAACCGATGGTGATTTTTGAGATGCTGAGAAGGGCTGGTGGGAAACCTATGTCTCAGCTGGAAGATTGGGAGCGTGGAGTCTAAATCTAGCGACGTATCCGGGGGGATTAGCATTCATTTCCACGCGGCGTGCTCTGTGTTAGTTATCTGATTCTTTCCCGCATTCAAACTTAACCGCTCTTTAATTTAATATAATTCTTTCCCCATCACTATGCATCTCTCGTGACCATGCGCGTTCTTACCGCCTGTCTGAGCTTCATGGCTGCAGTCTCGCTTGCTTCTGGGCGTCAATGCCTACCTAGCGTCTAGCAGCAGCAGCGGACTCGCGACTACCACGACATGAACCACTGCAAGTGGTTGCATTTGCATCACTTGCTCCTCACCTTTGCAGGCGAACTAGGCCATTTCATGCTACCTATATGGGTGTCCCACAGTCAAATACTTTTTCGTAGACTAGAGCTAGACGACGGCTTTTCTGGTATACCTATCAAACGTGGCCGATACCGGGCTAACCTCTATTGATTTGATTTATGGAGGGACCTAATGGTTATTTTAGAATGATTAGAACCTAAAATTCGTAGATTTCCTTTTTTTTTTTTTTTTTTTTGGAGGTTGTTGAACCGTCAGCACGAGATGCAAGCTATTCGTTGTGCGATCATTGCGGTTGGTGGCTCACAAGGCAGAGTGGGCTGGGAATTCAAGCAGCCAAAACATGATGAACTACACAGGTTATTGAACAGGTAAAAAAGGCATGGATCATGATAACGGCTATGTTGGGTTAGAAATACAAATGATGGCCACACAAGACATCCCCATAGACCACGTGCAGGAGTGAAAAGTTTAGAATAGAAGATACCCTTCTCCACCAAGATTCGTAGTCCTTACTGATTAATTCCTTCTAATGCAAGCCAAACGACTGGCCTGACCAATTCCTCCTTACGACATCATACGTCCGGAGTTTGCATCTTCGACCGAGCCCCACGAACCCTTCTGCTGCAGGGTGGAGTGGGTGCAAACATGGTTTGGCCCAAAAATACTGTCACTGTGAGAGCATCTGCCCCAATTTCAGCGGGAAGAGGGGGGACCCTTTGCCCACGTGGGCGTAGTGGGCCTTTATGAACACGAGGTTGCCGGTATCCGAAAACCCATTTGCGGGACCGAGTGACGGGTGCAGGGTAGGTCGCGTCATAGAAGAAGTTGGTTCAATACTTTATTTATTGGCGTGTTTTCTGTAGTGAATGAGGGTTGTCTTGGCAAAAGTAAATGCGGGTTTCTATCCGTGCAATTGGGTTATGATCGGGTGCGTAATTTAGAGCCAATTGGTCATGTATTGCGGTGCTTAGTTCTGGTTACCGGCACGATAAACTCTTCTTGAGCACCAACGAAGCTTATCTCGAAGCGATCGCGCCAAAGTTTGTCTTTCTTTGGTAAGCGTAACTCGGATTTTATTTCACTACTTTAATCCGGACGTAGACTATACTTAATGGGGTCGTCTCCTGGCGAATGAGTGTTGACCAGCACGTGTGGTGAAGTTTGCGGCTCGGGCATACATCTACGTTTACAATCGGACTTTCATGTGAACTGCACATTGAATTCTGCTCGCAGCAACATACTAGTGGATCTCAAACAAAGAAGGGCTCAAAACATGAAATATGGTCGAGGTAAAACTCATTCTCTACATAGAAATGCACTCAATTGCTTTACTTTGTCCCTGTCTCCTTCTCTTCTCGACCTCTAAGCCGATGAACCGCGCACATGGCCCACCCTCGCCTATCCACAGACGATCATGACGTCGAAACCACGGAGGAAAAGCGCATCGAGCTGTTGGGCCGCCAGCGACCGGCCGTCTTCTCCTCGACCCTCACCGAGGTAGGCTTTGTCATCGCAGTAGTTGGATCCCTCATGATGAGCGAGTACACCATCAGCGGCTTCAACATTGCCTTGCCCTCCCTTGCAGAGGCCCTGGACATCCCTCCCTCGGCCCGCACATGGCCCGCTGCGGTGCCCAACCTGACCACGGCCGCGTTCCTCCTTCCCTTTGCTCGTGCCTCGGAGCGTTTCGGTGGCCGTATCGTGTTCCTGGCAGGCCACATGTGGCTCTTCTCGTGGTCCCTCGCATGCGGGTTCATCAAGACCCCCGCTGCTCTGATTGCCTGCCGCGCGATGCAGGGCATCGGGTCGTCGGCGTTTCTGCCAGCGAGCCTCGCCCTCATGGGCCGCACGTACCGCCCAGGTCCGCGCAAGAACCTCGTCTTCAGCGCGTACGGGGCGTTTGGGTGCATCGGCTTCTACTTTGGCATCGTGGTCGGTGCTGTCTCGGCCGAGTCGCTCGGGTGGAGGTGGTACTTCTGGATCGGCGCGGCGTGCGTCGTGGTGGTGGCCGGGGCCGGGGCGCTGACCATCCCGGCGACGCTGGGCGACGTAGACCCGGGCGTCCGCATGGACTGGTGGGGGCTGTGCACCATCGTTCCGGGGTTGGCTCTCGTCGTCTTCGCCCTGACGGACGGCGGGCACGCACCCAATGGCTGGCGCAACCCGTACATCTACGGCTCGTTTGCCGTCGGCGCGCTGCTGCTCTGCGCGGCCGTCTACGTCGAGGGCTGGGTGTCGGCGCACCCGCTCTTCCCGGCGGAGCTGTTCAGGCCAAAGTACATGAAACGGCTGGTGCTGTCGCTGTTTTTCGTGTACGGCATCTTTGGGCTCTTTCTATTCTATGCCAGCTTCTAGTAAGCTTACAACCCCCTATTATTTCCAGGCACAAAACAAAGGATGTATGGAGGATGGGAAAACTGACCCGAACATCGTTGCAGCATCGAATCGGTCCTGGGGGCGACCCCCCTGCAGACGGCGGCGTGGTTCACACCACTGGCGGTGGGGGGAGCCGTGCTGGCTCTGGTTGGCGGCTTCGTGCTGCACATCATGCCCGGCGGGATCCTGCTCATCATCTCGGGCTTGGGGTCGCTGGCGTCGGTGCTGCTATTCGCCCTGATCCCGGAGGATCCGCCGCCCACCTCGACTCTGTACTGGGCCTACGTGTTCCCTGCCATGCTCACTGGGACAATCGGCGTCGACATTGCCTTCAACGTCACCAACATCTTCATCACCACCGCCATGCCGCGGCGACTTCAAGCCGTGGCTGGTGCCCTGTGCAGCAGCCTGCTGTACCTCGGCATGGCCTTCTGGCTGGGCGTGAGCGAGCTGGCCGTCACCACCACCATGGACAGGCGCGGCAGTGCGCACGTGGGCCAGCGGGAGCAGTACCGCATTGGCTTCTGGACGGGTGTGGCGCTGGCCGCTGCCTCGCTGTGTGTCGTCGTGACGCTGAAGCTGGGTCAGGCGTCGGCGGCACTGACTGCCGATGAAAAGGCCGAATTGGAGCGTGACAGGAATGTGGCTGATGGGGGCAGAGACTAAAAAGCCTAAAAATATTTTACTGATGGTTGTGTGAAAAAAAAGAGGGCGTTTCGAAGGGCAAATGGAGAGCGATGGATTGGGGTATCATTAAACATTAAACTTTGCTGTAGTGAACAAATAGTCATCTAAGAGGCGGCGCCGCGTTGAGACGGGGGTGTGTGTGCCCACATGCGCAGATCCCAAAACTAGCTAGGCGGGAAGCGCAAACGCACCGCTGCAAGCCGCTACCTAGGGTCCCTAGGGTCCTAAGAGTTCTAGGATTCTAGGGTTCTAGGGTGCTAGGCTCAACTAAAATGCAACCACTGCACTGCACTGCACTGCACTCCTGCGCTGTGAATTTTTTCTTCACTGCTCGGCGGCTTTGTCTGTCGCGTCCAGCTCCCGCACGGCCTCCTGCAGCTCGTCGCGGGCCCGCCTGTCGCGGCGGGCAAAGGTGGCGTTGAAGGTCTCGGGAAGCGAGAGCAGGGTGCTGTTGGCGTGATCGTCGGCAAACTCGACGATGCACTCTGGGCCAAGCGCTTTCCTGGCCAGCTTGACGGCTTCGCGGAGCATGTCGCTGCCGAGACCCCGCCGGCGGTACCTGAGCTTGGTCGTCCAGGCCCGGATCACGGCCTTTGCCCTTCTGCCTTCCTCGGAGGCCTTGCTTCGGGTTTTCCTCTTGCTGGGGAGCCGGAGCACCACGGCTGCGATGATGGCGGAACCGAAGCGCGCTCCGAGCATCACATCCTCGGCGCCGTCGCTGCCCGCGAGCCACGTGGCCCAGTCTGTGTCCTCGGCGATGCGGATGTAGGCGCTGGTCACGTAGCGCACACCGACGAGGTACGAGATGAGGATGCCAGAGTAGGTGACCATCATGGCGCTGTAGTCGCTGCGGATGGAGACGACGCTCATGTGAATCGCGGAAATGACGGCGACCAACACGGAGAAGCAGATGGGGTGGAAGATGAGGGCGCGGGAGGCCACTTGCCGCTGCTGGGCGACGCTGTCAATGATGAGACGCAGACCGTCTACCTTGTCACTTTTGCTGGTGAGGACCTCGAAAGTGAGCTTGCGATCATCCGTTGTGGCGTCGGCCATTGTTGGAGACGCTGCGAGAGAAGTTTGCTGCTGTGTTTGCGTTTGTGTTTGTGTTGCTGCAGTAGGAGACATTGTGAAGCGAATATGATGAATATGAGCTTCAATTCAGCGCAACGAAAAAAAGAAAATGGAATGGAATGGAGTCATAAGCCGGAAAGCAGAGACGGGGGAGGGGGAGGGGGGTGGTTGGAATAGAGAATAGACTTGTAGAGCGGGATCGTCAGTACAATTGCTGCAAAGGGTGCAAAACGCAGTCGATCCGGGCGGGAAGCGCGAAGACGCAGGCAGGTAGGTTGCAGAAGGGAGGAACCCGGCTGGGAGAGGGGGGGGACCAGCTGAGAAGAGCAGGAAAAAAAAACAGAACACGAGGGAAAAAAAAGTGGTTGAAAATACGCTTAAAGAGAAAAGGACCCTAATGTGGTGGAGTTGGCTTGTGGCGACACAGCAGAAGTGGAAGAACAGTGACAGTGCGTCAGCCCCGGTTCCATTTGGGAGACCGAGAGGAAGCCATCGTGGGCATTGGGAGCTTCCAGACGAGATCTGGACTCGACAGAAAAGGGCACCAGAGGGCACGAAAGAGCACAAAAGGCCATCAATACGGCAAAATCGTGCCGGGTCGCTGAAAGGTGCTGGCCAACGAGAGGGCCAGGATCGAGCATCAACCCCCCGGACGAGAGCGAGACACGCAGACAGCCAGCAGCAGCAGCTCAGGCGGGCTTCGGTGTCCAGAAGAGGATAACTCAATGAGCAACAAGCTTAGTCGCACGCGCAGCTAGGCGGCTCCACCAAACCATTTGCTCGGTGATGAAATTGGAGCTGGGCTCGTGCTGGCAGACGCGTGTGTGCGCGAGAGCCGCATTGGCTCCCGCGGTGGGCGTAGTTCGGGGATATACTGGAACAGGGAAGAGGCGACCGGGGGGTGAGCAGAAGGTGATCCCGGGGGGGTGGGTGGGCAGCAGCGGTACAGTGGAGTAGCGTTTGGTGGAGGGGAGCAGCATCAAAGTTACAGGCAGAGCAGAAGGTGATTTTGGCCTCGAGCCAATGGCATCGTCAGGCCCGCCATCAGTTTCGCAGCCAAAGGTGCCTCGCAGTGCCTCGCCAATGTCTTGACAGTGCCTCCCAGCTGCGTGCGTCTCTGCCCCCCATGCCCGCCATAAGACGCTAAGTGCGTGCCGTCAGTGCCGAGCGGCGGGTACGCGGCTATCGACGATGCCAAGGACCTGGCCAAGAGACTTGGCGACACAGAACACGGGGTGGAATCCCGCCCTCTGATTGGTCTCGCGCACCATCGCGGGCAACATGTCTCGTGCCAGAATGCTATACCGAGACGGGCACCCAGCTTCGACAGACTTGGCGACACGCTCCGAGAAGGGGGCGTTCCCCATCAATCGTGTCGCCTGTTGACTTCTGCAGCGGATGCAGGCCCATGGCCCGCGTGGTGCCTGCGAAATGCTGGCTCCGATCGTTCTTGGCCGCAGCCCAAGGATCCTCGCGTTGCTCACGGTTCGTTGGACCACCCCCGTACGCCCCCCCTCGGGGGCTAGCAACTATCGCATGGCATGGCATGGCATGGCATGGAAACAGGGGACCCAGTCTGCCTCCGTTAGTAGCCTTGTGCGCCTGTTGCTGTGTAGACTGCCTGTTGGATGTTGGTCCCTCGGAACGTGCGTGTGCGTGTGTGTGTGTGCCCATAAACCCAGTTCCTACGCTTCCTGTCATCTGTATTAATACCACCCTGTCCTGCTCCTTGTTCTTTTTTTCGGATTCGAGTCAGATTTGTCCAGTTCGTCGCACAGTCTCATACTTCACTCCTCCGCCCTTCCTTCTTTTCTTCTTTGCCTGTCTCAGCCCCTCGTGGCCTTCCCTCTTAAGAGACACATCTCCCCGTTCTACTGCAGGGAAAAAAGAAGCCTTAATTCCCACGTACAACTTAATAATACGCAGCAATGGCTGAACCCCAGCCTACCGCCCAGGTCGCCAAGACGGCTGGAGGCAACAATGCCTTCCACAACTACCACAACGACTTCACCCACATCGCCGACCCCAACGAGCGTCGTCGTCTGGCCCTCGCCGAGATCGACAAGGCTCCCTTCGGCTGGTACCATGTTCGCGCCTGCGTCGTCGCCGGTGTTGGTTTCTTTACTGACTCGTACGACATCTTCGTCGTCTCCATGCTGACCATCATGCTGGGCATCGTCTACTTCAGCGCCGACAAGGGCAAGCTGCCCACCAGCTCCGACAACGCCGTCAAGCTGTCCACCTCGGCGGGTACCGTCATCGGCCAGCTGGGCTTCGGTATGCTGGCTGATATCGTCGGTCGTAAGCGCATGTACGGTCTGGAGCTCATCGTCATCATCTTCGCTACCCTCGCCCAGTCCTTGTCCAGCGGCTCCCCCGCTTGCTCCGTCATTGGTGTCATCATCTTCTGGCGTGTGCTGATGGGCGTGGGTATCGGAGGAGATTATCCCTTGTCTTCCATTATCACTTCCGAGTAAGTTTGTTCCTGCTTTTTCTTTCCCCAATGCAATGGTGATCGAGAGTTTTTGATGCTGACGGGTGGGTCCTGCAGGTTCGCTACCACCAAGTGGCGTGGCGCCATGATGGCGGCCGTCTTCGCCATGCAGGGTATTGGTCAGTTCGTCGGTGCCCTCGTCATGATCTTCTTGACCCTGGGCTTCAAGGACGAGCTCAAGGGCTCGGCCGACATTGCTCACTGCGATGGCACCTGCCGTGTCGCCGTTGACAAGATGTGGCGTACCCTCGTCGGCTTCGGTGCCGTCCCCGCCTGCATCGCCCTCTACTGTAAGTCGTCAATTCCCCCAGATTCTGCTCCCTTGCCCTTGTAAGCCTTGGCATACTTGGCATACTTGGCAATCTTGGCGTGCTCGCGTGACAAGATCGAGGCTAACATGGCTTCACCACCAGACCGTCTTACCATCCCCGAGACCCCCCGTTACACCTTCGACATTGCCCGTGATGTCGAGAAGGCCGACGGCGATGTCAAGGCTTACGTTGCTGGCAAGCACGAGGGTGTCCCCGATGAGATTGCCCGTGCCGAGGCTCAGAAGGCTGCCCGTGAGAACCTTCAGGTCCCCAAGGCTGGCTGGTCCGACTTCATGACCCACTACAGCAAGTGGAAGAACTTCTCCCTCCTTCTTGGTACCGCTGGTTCATGGTTCTGTCTTGATGTGGCTTACTACGGTCTTTCCTTGAACAACGGTACCATTCTTGAGGTCATTGGCTACTCCACCAAGAACGCCAACAACGTCTACGAGTACCTGTACAACACTGCCGTCGGCAACATCATCATTGTCCTCGCCGGTGCTGTCCCTGGCTACTGGGTCTCCGTCGCCACCATTGACACCCTTGGCCGCAAGACCATCCAGCTTGGTGGTTTCATCATCTTGACCATCCTGTTCATCGTCATGGGTTTCGCCTACAACCACATCTCGTCCAACGGTCTCCTTGCCATCTACGTTCTTGCTCAGTTCTTCTTCAACTTTGGTATGTCATGATCTTGTTTACACTTACAACCACTTACTAACATTCACAAGGCCCCAACACCACCACCTTCATCGTCCCCGGTGAGGTCTTCCCCACCCGATACCGATCTACCTCGCACGGTATCTCTGCCGCCTCGGGCAAGATCGGCTCCATCATCGGCCAGGGCGCCATCTCCACCCTCCGAACCCACGGTGCCACCGCCAAGAACTCTGCTCCCTGGATGGACCACGTCCTCGAGATCTACGCCCTCTTCATGCTTCTCGGCTGCTTCACCACCCTCCTGATCCCCGAGACGGCTCGCAAGACGCTCGAAGAGCTCTCCGGCGAGGACGACTACGCCACCACCGGCCACCTCGACCGCAGCGTCGACGGCGACTCTGGCAACCCCAAGCCCGAGGCCCAGGTTTAAAGTAGAAAAAACCGGGGACTTTGAAGCGAAGGATCTGTTGGACCCTGTTGTTTGATAAAAACCCCCGAAACTTTAAATTAAAGATAAAAAACAGACTTAGAAAAAAAGAAAGACGGGGGGCCAATCTCTTCTAGCGACATTTTCATGTCTTTTTGACTTGCAAACATACCCAAATCTCAGAATGCAAGCAAATTCTTGTTTTATACTACCATGCAAATAAATTCCTAATGTAACATATCTGCACCCGCACGTTTTACAGTCTTTGATTCATGGTGAATGTCAAGGTCGTATGTAGTTGGGTCTAAGGTTGCGATTAAGAGTGATGTACATGATAAGCTTTCCGTCTGTGCATGCCCCTTGTCCTCTGGCCCCTGCGCATCCCGAGCTCCAGATAAGAAGCATTAAGTTTGGAAGGATGGTAAAAGATCGACAATGTGAAATAATCATAAAAAGAATTTGTGGAGTGAGTGTGCTCGGATTGTGCGCATCATGCCTTTGTCCCAAATAGGCCACCGACGTAGTTGCCCGCACCCTTGACCCCGTCGGTTGCCTTGTTCGCGACGCCCTTGCCGCCCTCAACCGCGCTGCTGGCCGTAGTGTTGGCGACTTTGGATCCGGGCACTTGTGCAGGGATGTAGCCTCCGTCTTCGTCCTTGCCCTGGCGCTCGGCCCGGTTGATGCCCTCCTTGGAGGCGAGGTCGCCGACGGGTCGGAGGAGGCCGTCCTGGCCGACCTGGCTGGTGACGAGGCTGTGCACGCCGTCTTGGAGGGTGTCGACTTGTTTCACGCCCGTGACTTTTGTCTTGTCGAGGGTATCTGCGATGGGTTAGTATGTTGGATGCGAACTTTTGGATGATCGGGGATGTGACCTTTGGTGGTGTAGCTGGCCTTGTTGTCTCTGGTGAACCAGCGGAGGTAGACGTCCTCCAGCCACGGAACCCATTTCTCGTATTGCTCGTTGTACGTCTGCTTTGTCCACTCCATGATGAAGAAAAACAGAAAATGTACCAGAAAATGTAGAATGTGTGAAAATTAATGAACAAGGGAAACAAAATAAAGCTAGGTGGTGCGCAGGGTCATTTATAAAAATATTTGATCGCTGCAACCAGGTTTCGGGCGGCCGCGTGTGATGCGAAAAAAGAGTGCGTCATTGCCCAGCCGTTTATGGCGGGATGCCCTCGTCTCATAGGTCAGATGGCCGGGCGCTGATGGTGGTGTCAAACACGCAATGTGATGCCATCTTGGCAGTCGCCAAAGTTGGTGGGCGGCATCCCTGTCAAAACCGGTTCTGCCTCGCTGATCAAACGTCATCTGCCGGGATGTGGATTCAGCGCATTGGGACCACGACCGTTGCATGTTCCAGACAGCAGGGTAGCATTATCGACGAGGCTATCCAATTGACGGGTGCGAAGATGTCGTTTTGAATCATTTTGGGCTGCGTTGGGTTGTGGTCTTTATGCTTGGACTTCTGTTGCCGCTTTATGCGTAGGTAGGGGTAGGAAATCATGCACTCGAATACCATCAAAACAACCCGGTTTTTGAAAATTGTACATCGAAAATTACTAATCTTTTTTTTTCCCTTCAAAAAAAAAAAATTTGAACAGAAAATCTATAGCAATAGGTACACTCGCAATCATCCGATGTACTTTGCATAGCGGGAAAATTCCTTGTCCGCTCTCAACCGCTCCATGTCCTCCTCCCTCAATGAAATCGCAAGGCTGATTTCGCCATCGGGCGCCTTGGGCATCAAGTACATGAGACACTCGAATGGCGTGAATTGAGGCCGTCGCACCGACTCTGGCTTGCCCAGCCCAAAGTTGAAATCCAACCCCCAAAGATCCACCTTGGACCATGAACTCAGCATGACATCCGCTGAGGGGTTGGCATTTGGTGTAAAGGAGAAGGTAGATTTGTCTGATGATCTATGCGCGTATGTAGCGAGTGCCTGGGTGCGAAACCGCAGTTTGGAAGGGTCTAGTTCCGAACGCAGCTGTGATGCGACCGCGCCCAAAGGCTCATCAACAAGCTGCTGCACGGTCTGTGAATGGTATGTCATGTTCTGAAGGAGTCCTGGATAGTCTTTCGGAGCTCCAACGGCCGATCGCACATCAACTGCTCGCGAAAGCTTGGTGTTTTCCGATGGGCCAAGGCGGTGGAGGCGCACTCGGGTGACAGATTGCCAGATAAAGGCCGTTACGGCGTCGTCTGTTGAAATGAACTTTGTGGAGGCATCCTTCGATCTGTCTGCCTGTGACTTGAGTTCGGATAATGATTTCGAGTTGAATGAAAAGTAGGCCCAGACCGATTTTGGAGGTGCAGGTGCCGGTTCGGCCTTGTTGTCCGAGGCTGGTGGCGGTGGAGGCGGCACAACCCACTCTTCGACTTCTTTTCCAAGTTCATAAGTATCATCCAGGAATGGCACCACGGTACTTCTTGTCAAATTTCCGGAGGCCAGCTCCTCGTCGGTAAATGGCTCATTTCTGCACGCTTTGGATAGAAGCCGGATGAATGCTGCCTGGCCGGTCATGTCCATACAGCTGTGTTGGCCGTTGATTGTGAAAATGAGACCACCCTCGATGAAATTGAGCTGAAACAGGAAGACGGGCTCAGGGCCTGATGGATCGTATTGCGGACCACCTGGCAGAGTTCTGCAAGGCGCAATGACATCTTCGTCTAGCATGCTCATAGGGAACCCAGCCTTTCGGAGACCCTCCATAGTGGGAGCGGACTCATCGCCTCGAAGATCTTTGATAATGACCCGAGGCGTCTTGTCCAGTGGCTTGATTTTGAAGACCCCAGAGCTGCCGTCCGGGCCAGGCTCGTTGACTACTTGACCAGCTACCCATGGAAAGCTCTCAGTTAACCTGGCCAATCCATTTTGCAAGGCGGAAATAATGGATGAGTGACTTGAAGGGTCGGATACGGGGAAGCAGAGGCTGATTTGCGTGTAAATTCGAAGGAGGGGTTGTTGGCCAAGGATATCCAGCTCAATGTCCAACGCGCCGCTGGTTGTCGCTGTCGCTGTCTGGGTGACTGCATCCATTTTTAAGCGATGTTCGGATAGTACGGGAATTTGGAATAGGATATCAGGCAACAGTGTGCATTTTTGGTATTTCCGATCCAATATTTATGTCCTCGGCACAATGTCCTTTGACCAATCGCCAACAATGAAGCCACCCCTGTCATGATGAGTCGAAGTGAGACTACCCGTTTTGGCATAGTAAAGTGGGTACCTGCTTGGTTTGCGAGATGAACTTGGGCGAGCTACGGATGAGTCAAACGACAATGATCCAATTTAGAAGCATTATTGTTTCTAGCGCCAAGAATGAACGCTACTCGAAATTTGGCTTGTGTAGATACTATGTCACAAGCTAAGTTACTTTACTGTTATATAATTGTGTTTTGTGCAAATGTGCGCTCACCCATGATGATGTCAAGGATTCGTCGTTATCATGTGAGGGGTAATAAAAAGCAAAGAAACAGTCGTAATTTCAGGTAGAGTCGCGTCGCCCGCGCGAACTTTTCCCAGCAATTCTACTATGCGCCGTTTCTCAAGACATATCGCAGCATGACTGAACCAACAGGTCCCCCCGCGCCGCCGGTCCTCAAACGAGATGGCTTCGAGATGCGACAGGGCCACTTTTCAGCTGGCGGCGTACAGCGGATCGAGGGCTCGCGATTAAAGGAGCTTTTCGACCCACAGAGTCTCAGGCTGAAACGAGACCAAAAGATCGCAGCCGAACTAGCCAAGAGCTTGTTCAAGAAGCCTTTCCTTGCAGCCCAGCTGAGGTAATACGGCATCAGCATACCGAAATCTGCTAGATTGGATGACCTGCGCCAAATGCTCCGCGATGCCGTTTTCCAAGGAAAGGTAAATCTATCTCCCCAGAAAGTTTGCATCACAAACTAAAGAAGTCTCTCTTTCTTCAGTGCGACAAAGTTCCTGAATCTGTCGTTCACTTGGAACAGTCAATGCGGGTTGACTATGAGCCTGCGCAGAAGGTGTGGGAGGATGAGGTTCGCGCCTACAACGCTGAGAAGAACAAGAGGGAAGACGAGATATTTGCCCAGTGCAAGACCCCCGGCGAAAGGGCAACTGCGGATATCGATCGGTTTATGAACTATTACTTTCTGACAGACGGAAAGCCGGACCCAAAAAAGACACCTGAACCGCTGGCCCTCTATGGATTTGCCGATAGGTGGAAGCTGCACAATGCGGCAGAGCGCGTCGAGGGTCTGTACACGCAGAGCGCCGGAGACGTCTATCAAGATCGTACGCTCTGCATCGGGTGGAACGAATCCGCAGTCTGGGCGAAGGTGCGGGAAGTTACCGGCCAAATCAGAGCCCAGAAGAGGAAGCAGAGAGAGGCTGAGAATGAAAAGGAGATTGAGGCCCACAAAGAGTACCTCAAAAAGGCTGCTGAAAGTGGCCCGGCGCAAGGCAAGAAGAAGAGCGGAAAGGGAAACTTTCTCAAAGCATTCGACCTGCAACGATGCCGAGGTTCATTCTTCGTGCACTGCGATACGGTGACTAGTGGCTGGGATATCGAAGGCCCCCTGACGCTTGATATCTGCGAAGATGATGAGGGTGGGAAAGTCATGTTGATTGCTGATTACAGCTTTGGTATCATAGAAGGGACCATGCTGCTGAGTCAATCTCAACAAGTTTTGGATGAAGTTGCAGGCCAAGACGAGGATTCGACCGGCGCAGAAACGGACGAATACTCCGATGTTGATGATTCCGAAGATGACGAGGAGGTGGATTCTCGACCCAAAAAGCGAAAGAGGTCTCTAGGCAAAGTTGCCGCCACCGCAAAAGCCCGAGGTAAGGCTGGAGCTATTCAGCCCTCAAAAAGGGCCAAAATCACACCCTCGCTCTCTCGCCGAGTCTACTACAGGATGAGAGGTCGGGAAACAGGCGAGGGCCAAATATTCCCCGAAGCCGCAGCCGGCCACCTCGACTTCCTTGACGAGGAGTGCACAAAGTTTGCGGGTCTTGCCTACAACTTTCCCTATCACGATAAAAACGTCGAGTTTAGAGGGTACAAGATTTCCGACAGGCCAAAGAGGAGACCGAGCGACTGGGAATCGTTTTCGGAAGAGGCATACGAGTATGCCAGGGTATCTAGGTGGCGGTGACGCGTGTAGGTCATTGGTCCTACCAAGCTTTCTTCTTTGTATGTAGTTAGTCTTATGAGTGGTTTTCTTTTGACCTCGTAATGCCTCATCTTGAACTAAACATTGGATACGGCTACATCCAAGACATAAATCGCAACCCTAGGCCATGCTACTATTGGATTGAGCAAAACGTGCAGTGTCTAGAACTTAGCCCATGGCATTGTTAGACTTCTCTATCGGAGTAGTCTTTATTTTGAAAGATGACGAGCCAAGCTCAGTAGAATCACAAAAAAGCAATGCACACAGTTCAGGGCTGAAGCACATAAGTCATCAAAGCCGCAACTTATATAATTTTCTAAAACGCTAATATATAGGAAGCAAGCCCAGGCCCTCCCCATGGCTTATTACATTACATTACGTGTATCGTTTAATGAGCATACGCCGGCTTGCTAGTGCCGAACGAAGCCTTGATGAGCGGCAAGAGGTAAGACTCGGTCCAGGTCCAGATCAGGGTGCTGTCGTTGTCGACGAAAGCAGCACCGGTGTAGAAGGTGTTCTTCTTTCCGTTGAGAGCGTACAGCTTGCTGTAGAAGCCGTCCTGGATGTCCTTGGCCTCGACGTGGATGTGGTATGGGGCATGGCTATCAAAGAACTTGAAGTCGACGGTGCCGGAGCCAATGTTTCCAGCCTTGGCCAGGTTACTGACCTCACCCTTGATGAGGTCCTTGACCTTGGTCTCGGACAGGGTGGGGTCGAGGCCGCCGAAGTAGGCCGAGATCTTGTTGGTGGGCTTCTTTCCGGCGAGTGGGGAGAATGTGTAGCTTCCGGGCAGGGTGAGGAGGTTGTAAGGGGTCTTGGTGCCGATGTTGTTCAGGCTCTTCTTGAGGCCGCTGTAGGTGAAGACGGCGGATCCGTACAGGTACCCCTTGAACTTGCCAAAGATGCTGGCCTCTTCGGCCGTGAGATCCAGGCCAATCTCCTCAAAGTACGCCTTCAGAGGGGGGATGGCAAGGATCAGCTTCTTGGCCTTGACGGTGACGGGGCCAGTGGGGGTGTTGACGAGGACCGTTACTCCGCTGGTGGATCGGGTCACTTTGGTGACCTTGGCGCTGAGAATGACGCCGCTGTACTTGGCGAGCACCTTCTCGGCGGCCCGGTAGAGGTCGAGGTTGTCGCCGGAGGCGGCGTTGACGAAGCCGGTCTTGGAGACGGCCTCGAGCAGGAGAAGGCCGAAGACCTTGATGCCGTAGATGGCCGGTCGATCAAGGAGGTTGCCGTTGCACCCGGCAATGCTGTTCACCAGCTGGACAATGTCGCCTAGTCCGTGCTTCTCGACGAACTTGGAGTAGGGCTGCAGGAGCTCCTGGGAGACCGGAGTGGGAACGTCATAGCCCAAGGAGAGGTCGAGATAGTTGGTCTGGAGGATCTGGGCGTACTTCTGCAGGGCGATGCCCAAGCTCTGTTCCGACACGGCCTGGAATCCCTTGACGGCCTTGCCAGTCGCAAAGTCGTAGTAAGAAGAGGTCCCGTCCTCAAGGTTGACAGTCTGCAACGGGACGCCGAGACCTTTGAAGAACTCCTGAACAATGGTGGAGTTGTGATAGACAACCACGCCGAGGTTGAAGGGCTGCTTGGTATCGGGGTCGGTGTACGTGACGGCGTGACCGCCGAGGTGGTCCTCCTTCTCCAGGACCACGACCGACTTGCCTTCTTTGAGAAGACGGGTAGCGGCGTAGGTACCAGAGGCGCCGCCTCCAATGACGACGACGTCCTTCTCAACGACCTTGGGGTAGCCCGCTCGGGGGGCAATGGCGGCAGAGCCAGCCACGGCAAAAGGCAAGATACTAAGCAAACGCATGGCAACGAGTGATGGTTCTTGATGTGCTGAATGGAGAACCAGCTGAAATGCAGGGCGAGGACCGTCTTTTATAAGAAAAGGCTAGCTAGCCACGAGGGACAGCCACGCGAGCAAGTGGACAATGCCAGCTTCCAGCCAGGATGGATGGCGATCATCAGCCTTAGAACGGGGCAGTTCAGAGTCTCCCAGGCCACGAAAGGGATTGGCTCAATCGGAGTTCGGCTACTGACCCCAGATGTACGGGTCAATCGATAGTCTGGACGCGGACATGTCGGCAGGGTCCGTTGTTGGAGGCGCTAAGCGGTCTCAGCGCGGTCTAGCCTTTGGATCCGCCCAGCGAAGCTTTGGCCGAGACAGCTCTCGATGATGCAATGGACAGAAAATACCTGCGCAGCCCCGGGGCAAAGTTAGGCTTTCGGAGCGTTTATGACTGGTACCTGACATGGTACTGATTTCTCAAATGGTCAGGGGGCAACCCACACAGTTGCTCGACAGGGTCTTGTTTTCCATCCCCCCTCTCTCCGCGTATGTCAGGTCAGATACAAGAGCGCTCCGCATCTCGCAAAGCCCCCCCTGCTGACTCACCATGACTCTCTTAACGCTGCTGTATGTATGGGGAGAGACAAACTTCGAAGAAGCAAACCCGACAATGCGTTGACTCAAGATCCTTGCTCGTGATCAACCGATCAACCGGCCATCCATTGCACGAACATGGCGGCTTATGAGGCAATAGGAGCGGAGGAATGTGACGGAATTCTTCAACCCGAGACATACAAATTAAACCTAGACCAAAGGAGCAAACAAGCAAGACCCGCCGATCGAGAACGTCCAAAGCGTCCCTGCAATCTCCACAGGGCTTTTGGTGGCGGCCCAGCTGCGCCTTAGCTCTGATTGTTGGTGCCGAGCTGACTCCCGGCACCGTGCCCGCTCAGCCCCGGCATAACTCGCCGCCGCAAGCTTATTGTGTTTACTTGCTACTTGCCGCCCAGCTCATGAACAAGCACATGCCCTTTTCCGTCGCTGCGCAGCGCTGGGGCGCCACTTTGCCAGAGTCGCAAATCGGAATAACGGCAACTTGCAGACCTTCGGTTGCATTGGGCTGCTGACACGGGCTAAAGGCATTGTGTAAATTGCAGGCGCGCTTACGGTTGCACTCGAGGGCAGATCAATCTCACTGGCCATCGCTCTAGCAAGCGGCCGACGACAGCTTGCTGTCCTCGCCTGGAGAAACAAACCCGCCCGCTGCTGTGATTCGACGTTGAACTGTCCATTATCCCTCTGGCGCGTGCCCTAAAAAACCGATTAAGCCCCCCTCCCACAGCGATGCAGGGGCATCTAGCCGGTGCTGTGCTCCCTGAAAAAAAAAAAATGATGAAAAAAAACAGCGGTGGCGCTGGCAAAACTGAGCCTCAGCACAAAGCGCCACAATGGACAAAGCAAATCGTCCTCGGCTTTGTTCCCACCCATGGCGGTGCACCTCCTGCTCGGCAGTGACCCGCGCCTTCGGCACACATCCGCGTCTTACTCAGCAAACCATCACTAACTGTGGCTTGCATCGCCTCGCCTCCGAGATTAGGACTGCTCCTGTGCAGCTCATAAGGCCGGCGATTCTTGTGTACGAATCGTCCTTTTTTATTTGACCAACCATTACGACACAATGACATCCCCAGAGCTGGCGTGGATTGGTAAGTCTCAGCCCTGTCTTATGCCCGCCCAGCTAATCGTACTAGGCCTCGGATCCATGGGTCTGCCCATGGCGACCAACCTTCAGAAGCACTTGTCCCAAACGGGAGCGACAAGTCTGCTGTATCACAATCGCACTATGTCGAGAGGTGACACCCTCAAAGACCTGGGTGGAGTACCTGCTGCGTCTGTCAAGCAGCTTGTTGCGGATGCCGACATTGTATTTTTGTCCCTCAGTGATGACTCAGCACTCGAGGCAACGCTAGATTCCATACTAGAAGCCGGGGATGCTCTCTCCGGTAAACTCATCGTAGATACATCTACAGTTCACCCAGACGCTTCAGAAAAGGCTCGATCCAGACTCCTTGAGAAGGGTGCCAAGTTCATCGCCTCCCCCGTGTTTGGCGCAAGTCCCGTTGCTGCGCAGGGCCAACTTTTGTGGATTGTTGCTGGTCCAAACGACTCAGTTGAGTCAATCAGTCCCTTTATTGTGGGTGTTATGGGACGAGGCATCATCCGGCTTGGTGAAGATGTGAGACAGTCTAGCATGATGAAAACAACTGGGTGAGCATCCCCACTGAACCCTGAAAGAGCCGTGGCTAATCAGACCAATTTGCGGCAGAAACTTCATAACGGCAGGAATGATGGAGCTTATTGCAGAGGCCCATGTCTTGGCAGAGAAAACAGGTCTGGGCAGCCAGAATCTCGAGGCCCTTATTGAACAGCAGTATGGGCCGTTGGCACTAAGCATGTCGAAGCGTCTCACAACTGGGGCGTACTTGCCAGCGTGGGGAGAGCGCCCATGGTCAGATTTGAATCTGGCTATAAAGGATGTTGGCCACGGCATTGCATGCGCAGATCAGGTAGGATTGAAGCTCGAGGTGGCTGATGTAGCCATGAGGCATATGAAGGTCGCTAGCGAGTTTTCCAATGCCAACGACCGGCCTCTTGATTCTTCATCTACCTATGGAGCTCTCCGGACGGAGGCAGGGCTGCCATTCGAGACAGAATACGTTAAGAAGCGTGATGAAGAAAAATAGACATCACACAATAAACTACGAATTGATCTCAAAGAGCGAGAGCAATGACTCGCATTCCCGCTGACCAACATTTCTTGAGACATTCAAAAACCACTGTGCGCTGTTTTTACATCATTACCATGCCACCGACTCCCAAACGAGAAACCATGATCGACGAGGACTTCGGAATATGCTTTTTGCTATCGGGCGTGCATATGCGGGGGTGGAGTGGCTGCTTACCCGCTCCCCGCTGCCGACGGCGAGATTGCCGAAAAGAAAGGCAACAAGGTGATGGTGATGCGTTTCCTGGATGGCAAGCACACTCAGCATGGATTTTCAACCATGGAAATACCCTAAACGAGGAAAGCGAGGTATACTAAATAATAGCAAAAAACCAAGCTTATTTCCTTTGAGCTTGAACTTCCCCCCAAACCCTCCCTTCCCGTGGAAAAAAGGCTATTCTTAGGGAATGGCAAGAACCAGCCGGATTTGAGGAAGTTTTGCGATCCTTCTCAGCTTCTATTTATCTAACTGAACTTACTGACCTTACTGTGTCTGATCTGGCATCTAGTGCCCGTTGCATCACTTGCTGCAAAGGTCACACGGCTGGTGCCACAACCAGGCCCGCCTGTGCACACGGCACGCAGGAGGATCAACGGGGTTAAATAAGCCACCCTGAAGCAAGGCTCATCAGGCAGCACAATTGCAGTAATGATTAGAAGTGCAAGGCGTAGCAGATCCTAGAAGACTATCTCCTTGAGTGTGCGAAGGGAGGTCTGAGGTACCCGTCTCAACATCGTTGACGAGTACAAACTGTATCACCTAAAATATAAGCAAATTAATGTACCTAGGAACATCATTTGCCACTGGGCTACAAGATCACTACCAAAAGTAGCAAAAAAATCCATCAACGATTAGAGAGACATCTATTGCCACCAAAACTTAAAGCGTAGAGAAGTACTCTATTTTCATTGGACTAGACCCCGGTTTGGTACACCAAACCTCCCTTCGCACATTCGAGATGCAAATGAGGGAACAGCCTTGCTTCGTGATCCACCTAGCTACCCCAGCCCTGCATCAGCAAGCCAGTCTATTGTCCGATGATCACTGCACATCAGAGTGGTCAGGGTGACTAGCCTCGTGCCCAGGCGGCAGTGCGACTCTGATCTCGGGCGCGACGAATCGAGTAACCCCATCATGAAGAGGGCAGGCCGTTATTGGGATCAACCTCTGCACAAGAAATATGAAGATGGAAACAAGAAAGTAGGGAAAATATGTGCACTGGATTCAAAGAGTACAGTGCGCGCGAATGCAACCGCATTTCAATTAGATGAGCAAAATGCTGATGCCCATTCTCATCATGACAGAGCTACACTCCCACTGCGCATCTGGCTCTAAATCTCTGAGCCTCCAGCATTCTTGTATTATTTCCAGCATAGTCTTGCAGTTGCCAACCATGCCGTTGACTTCAGAGAGCACATTCGTGATGAGCTTCTCGAAAAAGTGACGCAAGTCCGGATCGGCAACAGATGCTGCGACGCAAATTGGCCAAGGGATTTGCCGAGCAGATGGTGGCTCGCCGGTCGAGTGGATGGCGCCGATGACACGCATCACAGTCCTGCGAAGAAGGTTTGGTGACCACGGAGCAGAAACACCCGCACCGAGAATTTGTAGCTGTACAAGGGCCGCCGTTGCAAAAATGTGTGTCGTACAGTTCGCTTTTGCTTGGAATGAGGACTAGCTCTTCGTATCAGCAGAGCAAAGAAGTGCTTCGATTTGCAGTGGACTTACTTGCATGGAAGAAATCTGCAACGCTTCCAGGCCGTTCTCAAGCTCATCTTCAATCTGCCGTCTCTTGCCATCATACTCTTCGACGTCCAGGGTTTCTGCCGCAATAGCCGTGAGCTTCCATTCGTTCAAGCATGCAATATCTCCAATGGCCTTCATGGCCCAGTTTTGGCAGCCCATGACACTGTCGAGCGCTACATCACTCCCAGGACTCATCCAGTGTTGATAAGGAAGCCTAGGCTTTTCACGTGTAGAGACGCAAGACAAAATATCGATCCATAACAGAACCGGGATGTGAAACGAAAGAGTTGCGGAGGGTCCTGTAGCCCATGACATTGGTGTGCCCGCTGGAAATGAGTTCCCATGGTTGCTCATGGATGCTATAATGGAAGCAGTCGCGTGCAAGTGTTCTTGCCAGTTGTTTGAGCTTCCCCGCAAAACCTACCAAGCATCAATATCTCAATACTCATTGAAATCAAATTTCGGGTATAGTAGTGCATGGCATGTCGCACTCACCTCAAAGCTAATCAGGGCGGCTCCGCAGGCAATCACCTCGACCAAGCGCTCGTCATCTACTCGGCCTTCATCTTCCTGGAAATGTGAAATAAAATCCTGAAGTCCTCTCAAGGCATCCGAATGATACAAGATCCCGGCATTATACTCCTCTGTATTGTGAGGAAAGTGAAGGTCTAGGGCGGCTAGGCTGAGGGACGCCCGATAAAGCGGTCCGTTCTTGCTGAGCAGCCACAAAAGCCAGCCTCGAGCCCAGACTGTTTTCGAGTAGTAGAAGTACTGCATTGGGAATACGTGGTCTAAATAGTGCATCAAGAGTGCTGATTCTTCGTAGGGGAACGGTCGTGCAAATAGAGCAGACAAGGGTAAGTGATCCTTGGCTGGCCCATTGCCCACCTCTGCAGAGATCAGCTCTAGGCCAAGAATATTTCCTGAGAAACTCGTCAATTACAGCAAATAAAAAAATTACATGCATTTCACAGGAACGCAAATTTACCTTGCTGGGCCTCCATCTCCCCAGAACTGACCGAGCTACAGCTCGATGGCGTTGATGGCGTATTCCGATGAGACGCGTCGCGAGACATGCTATAGCCTAGTCTTCTCGTGGATCTTTGGTGAAGCGATCTCCTCCGCCGAAAAGTTTTCTTCACCCTACACTTGACGCGTTGCCTCTCTTCCTGCTCCCTTGCGCCGCCATCCATCCAGTCTGGCTTGGGCCCATAGCCATGGCAATTTATCCGTCGCGACGTGCATTGCAGACAGGCCGGCGAGGCTGCGTCGCATTTGACGTGCCTTAGTTTGCATGTCCAGCAACAAATGACCTTTGGCGGCATCGTAGACTCGATGTGCAATTGCAAGAAAGATGGGAACACCACGAAGATTGGCAAGATGAAGCTAAGAAAGGGTTTGCCGGGGTCGCGTCAATTGAGCGGGGTTCAGCGGTCCGACATCGCGCCCGGTTAAGTCGAGTACATCTGCCTAGCCTCAGGTGATAGGCTCAAAAATGAGATTTTTCAGTGAAGGGATTTTCTATTACATTTTATGTCAATCTATCTAATCTTCGCATCATGACTAGACACATCTCTTCTCTATTATCCTCACCTCGCTAAAACAAAATCACAACTTCAACAACACGCAAATCTCAACCTTCCAATAGCAACAAACCACTACATAACCCATTTGAACTCTTTCCGGTGACTACGATCATAAATTGATCCCTAGGAATGACTCCTGGAATAGGATAAGGATCATTTACTAGCGGGCGTTTCAGCTCCGCCTCCCATTTCCATTTGCTACCCTGCACATCGACCGGAATCGACAATGCTTCATTGGTGAAGACAACAATATTCTCGAGAACGTCAGTTTCTGAACTGGAAAGAATGCTGCCCTCGAGAAGCACTTTTAGAGTCTCGAAGCCATTATGATTAGTCTTTCGGATGTTCTTTTCATCAAGAGTCAGCTCAAGGCCAGGCTCATGACGAGACCTCGGGCTATTTAAAATGATGGTATCGGTATCCAATGATGGGGCGTTTGGAGGACTGACTCTTCTGCGGCTTTTGGTTTCATAGGCGTACGCATAGCTGAGCAGATCATTGTCACTCCAACCCTTTCCGGCAAAAGTCAGCCCAACCGGCATTTGCTTGTCAGCCAGCATGCCCATTGGGACAGTGATGACCGGGACACCCAAATGCTTCAGAGCACGGTTTCCGTTGGAATATTTTACGCCATCTAAAAGAGCATAACTCATTGCCTCAAATGAGGTTTCAGAACTTGCATGACCGACGTCGCCATTTGATGGGAAAACTATTGATATTCCATGGTTAGGGATTGGCGAAAGCAGCACAATGGAGAGCAAGGTGATACATACCAACAAGATCGTAACCATTCAAGTCCATCCAGTCTTCAAGGTCCCGTTTTCGTGCTGCCTCCAATGCCTTGAGTGATTCTTCGCAGCCAGGCAAATCATACAGAGTAGAAGGTCGATTCTTCACAGCATCGATCATTTGTGAGTAAAGCACTTGGTTCTGCTGTTCGCTAAATTGAGTAGGGTCATCCATGGGGGCAAAGCCGGGGTTAATCTTGGCGGGGTCGACTCCAACTAGGGTCGGATAGCTTGGATCGTTGTTGTAGCGCAAAAAGTCATCCCAAGCCATGCCAATCATTTGGCATCGCTCAATTTTGATCCAGTCCTCTGACACACCCGGAATGTTTGCGCCTTGGCCGGGGAACAACTGCTTCATGTAATTCTCGACCAGAGGAAAATCTGTCTCCACAATGGTCGCACCAAGATCTTCTAGGTCCGACTTTGCTTGCAGCCACAAGTTGTACGTCGCCTCGGAACAAACTGCGACATAGCCACCCGACGTTTGCTTGCCGATGTAGCATTTTGGGACAGCAATCCGTTTTCCCTGAAGAGCCTTCGAATTTCTTAGGCTGAGATAATCATGGGGACGTATCTCTTCGCCAGATGGGATAGGAACAAATTTCTGTTCCCTCCAAAACTCCCCTGTTGGTTCTTTGTCCTCAAAGACAATGACGTTCAACATGGTCAGAAGGTCCTCGACAGATTTGGCATGAGGAGCAACGACATCACACGTGGGATATAGAGGCCACAATCCTCGAGAAGGAATCACACCTCTAGATGGAGAGTACCCAACCAAGGCGTTGTTTGATGCCGGAGCACGTCCCGAGGAGACGGATTCGCCACCAAGACCAATGGGGGCAAAGCTTGCTGCTGTTGCAACCCCGGAGCCATACGACGAGCCCGAGGCAAGACCAGTGGATAGGTAATCAGCGTTATAAGGGCTGTCGGATCTCCCATACAGCCCACGCTGGGACCCGCCATCGGCCATGGGTGGCATGTTTGTCTTCCCGATCAAGATAGCACCGGCATCTCGGAGCGACTTGACAACCGCCGCATCTGCAGATGCCACTAGGTTAGCAAATGCTGGAGATGCAGCGGCGACTGTCAACCCGACAGCTTGATAACTGTCCTTGATAGTGAAAGGAATGCCCTCCAATGGTCTCGGCTTTTGACCCGAAGCCCTGTATAAGTCCGAGGCACGCGCCTCTTTAAGAGCATCTGGATTGACGACGCAGATTGAGTTCAACAGCGGGCCGCGGTGATCATAAATGGCGATACGGCGGAGAAAGAGAGAAACTAGCTCCACGCTGGTAATTGATGAAGTGCTGAGGGCATGTTGCAACTGGGCAATGCTGGCCTCTGTGATGTTGAGGGAGGGAGAGAGATCCGTCATCATGACTGACATGTGCAAGGGCAATGGCAACAGGAAAGTATCTGATGATTTTTATACAAACAATTCAAGCAAAAATGCAGTTGAAATAAAACTGATTTACGCATACTCATATACGAACTGTTCACTGATTATTATACACACTGGCAGTTCCGAAGGTCATGACCGAACAAGGAATGTCGAGCCGCTTTCCGAACCTCAGTGATGGGAAATTCGAAACGAGCCGGAATAGCGGGGCTTTCAGGTCGAAGAACCAATTAAATCACTCTTCTTGGTCGTGGACGTTGAGGGAACATCATTCTTCCGAGTGCTGCACCATGTTTTATTGTTAGGGTGATGTTATCACCGCCGTCTGTTATCATATTGATGGCTATTGCTAGACTTGTAGAGATTAGGATATAGAAAATATCAATCGAACTCGATCTGGGAATAAAAAAATGTGTTTGCGAATTTCGGCGTTGCCTCAGGATGCCGGGGTGCCTGCACAGCAGCCTGACCAATGCCCGCAAAACCCGAAAAAAATGGCACTCTAGTGCTTTGTCATTCTGCTTTTTTGTTCTTCAAGTCACGAGCTGTTTATGGCTATGGTTGGCGTTCGGTTTCGTGCCAGACATGGGATATTCTGGCTTGTCTGCCTAACATACCATACGTGTGTGGAATGACTCTGCCAGCAGCACTCAACCAGTTGTCCAGTTTTGGCGCTTTTAGCGTGTGAACGTGTCGTACCAGCAAACCAATACAAAGACCTCGATATACGTGGCTACCAATGGCCGGCGACATGTGCCAGGAAAATTGAGCCTCACTTTGCATATGACAGGTGCCACGAGCCCAATCGGCGCTAGAGGGATCCAAGCGCGCGGTCGCTGCTGCGCCACATTTTGGCCTAACGAGCCTGGAGACGAGTGTGGCAACAATTGTCTTAGGTTGTCAACCCAAAGCAAGCGGTGAGCAGGGGCAACTAAAGAGGATGACTGCCAACTGTGAAACTACCCAAAATCGCAATTTTAAAAAAATCCACTTGAGGCTTGATTCGCTAACTGGAAAGAGGTCGCTGGATGTATCCATCTCGACAAGATGAATATGTGGTTGTCGCTCATAGGTCAAAGCACCTCTTGTCACCTCGATGAAGCTACGTCTTACTCATTTGACGTGGTCCCTAATGGTTGGGAAAAGCCACCGATAAAGCCTTCACAACCACGTAGGTGGTCCTCCTCTCAAGCCTTACCATATAAACCGCCTTCTCCTGGCGCCTATCAACATCAGTTCATCTTTCTCACATATCAACTTTAGCCAAAATGGACATCGTCGAGTTGGTGACAAATTTCTTGCCGCTTGTGCGCGAAACGTCTGCATGGGTTTGCACCGTGCGTGAACAGTACATATCTGCAAGCTCAGAACTGGATGCGGTAGCGACAGAGTGTTTAACCATCAACGCCAACCTCAGCGTGCTACTCGCACTTTACAAAACGACAACCGGCGTCGGCCAAATCCCGGACGAAGCTGAGATATGGATGCAAATGAAGGTTGAAATCACCTCTTGCGAAGAGACAATAAAATTCATCAGGCGTAAGGCAGAGCCTTACGGCCTGGAAACTTCTGTCAAGGTAAAGTACGTTACGGTCGGGGAGGACGCCAGTATCGCCAAGCAACTGGACCGTCTTCGTGGCCACCATACCAATTTAACAACGAGCCTCTCGGTCCTTATCACGTAAGTTGGCCTTGATCATGAACACAACCACAACATCACTCACAAAAGTCCAGGCACAACATGCAACGCGCTAGTCAGGATACGAAAAAATTGCGAGAGCTCTACACCAACCAGCTAGATACTCTCCGCCGCGTTCTAGACCAGCCAACATCTTTAGAACACGAAGGAGCTTCTAGTCCGAACGCATCTTTGACCAGCGCTGGTCCGAATGGCGAGAGCACTGCCATTCCAGAAAGTGCCTCTGAGCTCAATGTCTATGTTATGAGCAGTGCGCCTTATTTGAGGCATTTGGTGAAGGACAGGCAACGGGTGGAGGTGGAAAAGAAGCAGTTGGAAGGCAAAAACAACCAACTGCGAGAGGACAAGCGACGATTGAAGAACGAAATGCAGCAGCTCGAAGTTGAAAAGCGAAAATTAATAAGCGACAACAAACGACTGGAGGAGGATAAAAGCCACCTGGAAAAGGAAAACAAAGAACTCAAGGCGGACAAGCAGAAGCTCGAGGACAAGAAAATACAGCTTCAAGATGAGAAAATACAACTCCTAGAAGAAAAGAAGCAGCTACAAAAGGAAAAAACCCAGCTGGAAGAAGATAAACGGCAGCTCCAAGTGGAGAAGAGACGGCTTCAGGATGAGAAGAGGCAGCTTCAGGAGGAGAAAAGGCGGCTTGAAGAAGAGAAGGCACAACTTCAAGAAGATAAGAGGCGACTTGAAAAAGGACAGAGACGGCTCGAGAGGGAGAGGAGGCATTGGATAAGTGAAAGGGATGAGTTAAAGGAAGAAAAAGAGCTATTAGAACAGGAGTGGGTTGGTGAAAGGGTAAGGGAGGCGATAAATTCGGTTTTTGATACGATATCTAAACTCTAGATAATAGCTGGGTGCGAAGACAATCGTACCACGGGATGGAAATGGAGCAGGGAAAACCGCTACACAAATGATAGCTACCACACGCATTGCTAAAGGCAATTCAATGTAATATATTCTTGACTATACCACTGCAATCAATCTTACTACTTTTCCATTTCCACTTGCTATCCTAATTCTCAACTAATCAAGCTACCCAAGTTTTCTTCACCCATGAGCAATTCTCTAGAATAAAGGCATTCTCGGTTATTTCCATTGATTGCAGTATGGTTAAAGAACCACCTGAATGGACAAGATGTAAGTTGGAGGGTGGCGTTGGCTGTGTGACGAGCTTGCATACCCATTGTTTCTAATAGGTCAATGACCGGATCTCGCCGTTGCATTGGGCAGAACATCTCTCCGATGGAAATGTCCAAGCTGTTGCCGCAGCTCGTCAGAAACTTTGATTTCCAGTTGGTGAAGCCGAGGAGGACTGAAAGTTATCTAGCTACTGGTTTGCCAAACAGACAGATATGGACTGTTTTGTCAGCAAGAGGCAATGTGTTGGTGCTCGCGCAACACTGAACTCTTAAGACTAGCCGCCCCAGTCCTTTACAGGGCACGGGTTTTTACAATTGTGCATATGACAGTTCAAGAAAAAATGGTAGGCTTACACTAAATGAAATAAGGGTTCATGCATACTTGTACAGAGTACTGTAGGACGGCAAAATGCGATGCACCGTCTCGCAGGATTGTCCTTTCTAGCTACGAAAACTTAGCAGAAGAGCCTAGAAAACCGTGCATTCATTGCGCTGCATGTATTCCAAGCAAAATGGTCTATATGCCTTTGCATCATCAGATTAATTCGTACTCAAGTTTAACGTCTTTGCTTAGAATTGCTTTGTCGTGTGACCAACGCCCAGAGTTGGGATGTGACACGTCTCATGCGCCAACGGAAGCCCGCTTCGACTTCCCAAGTGGAGAATCTTGTACTTGATTGGAAGCTTCGGACTGACTTAGTAAGCTCCCGCATTCTTCTCGACAGGTACCCAATGCGACTGACAGTAGCGTGGTCAGGTTGGGCTTTCATCCTTCACTGTTGATCACGAATTTGGTCACATTTTGTCTATCCTAAATATCGAGATACACTACAATGGGTGTTGCCATAATTCTTCCCGGTTTCGGAGTCTCAATAACCACACTTGACGCGTTTCTAGCTGCCAATAAGGTGTTAGAAACCTATGGGTATCCTCCGCTTTATGAAGCCTATCCTGACAACGACGAGATTTCTTGTCTTCTATTCAAAAGGCCAACCCAGCTTGGAAATTCGACTGTTGATATGAATCGGTTCCGGGTTATCGTGCCCGAAATTCCGGGCTTTGTGTCTTCTCTTACCTATGTCGCCTATGAATGGATCCCGGTTTTTGCACAGTTTGATCTGGATATCAGCACCCACCTGCCCGATTCCATACCCCCTGGTTTCTAGAACTTCGGAGTGAGGTTTTATCTTTTTTGAAAAAGAGCACAGAGGACGGGAAAATCGGTCTGTTTGTGGCAGTGGTGGGTGGAGATGGCGGTCGTTATATTCCCCAAGAACTTGAAGACCGAGCGAAGGTAGGACCCCGAATATTCTTATGTTTCTGATTTTTCATTTTCTTTTCTTTGCATTTTAAATCAACTGTTCCGCAGTCTCTTCAGTGCTGTGGTCAGTACAGTGTTTCTTTCGAAAATCCGGAGGGATGGTATCAGAAACAGGAACACCCCCGAGATGACCATGGGTTAGATGAAGGACTTGAACCACTTCCAAATGCTTGAAAATCTTCTTTTGCTAGTGTGATGTATTCATCTCATCTGGGTATGCGCCATTGTTTGCCCCGCCAGTCGGGCAACACGATAAGCATGAAGACTAACATTACTTCCAAGATTTTCCTAGAGAAGGTGATAGCAAAATCCATAGATTATCTCACGGCTCTTGATGTTGAAGGGGCAATTGAGTAAATGTGCACACTTCTTTTTGTTAGCCAAGGTCCATGGATAACAATTCGGCTGCCACTGAACAATAATCACATCCGGTATGGTGTAGTGGCTAACATTTCGCGCTCTCATAACCTGAGAGATCAGTTCCGCGGAGCCCAGGGTTCGATTCCCTGTACCGGAGTTGTTCATTTCTTTTTTAGTGATTATTCACTTTTTTCTTGGTCAGAGGACACGGATTTGTGTCAATCAAGCTTCCGCTGTTGGCTATTTTCGTGCTGGTTTTTTCGATTGAACCTAGTACGTTTTTTAATCAGAAGAATTCCTTGTGGGATTGAGCATATTTCGTTACACTGCTTGGCGCTCTACAACTTGTACAATTAATCCCATTTGCCTGCTGTTATGACCAGCTAGTCTGGTTAACCTAAATCTAGTAGGCGTATAGATTAACAGCCTCATTATCCGATACCTTGATCTGCTTGTTTGCTCTCTTGAGTACAATCTTCATAGCCCAAGCGGTGGCAACCACTCCCAAAGAGAAGCAAATGCTTGCAATCATGGCCATTCGGAATAGTGGTGAGTCCGAGTCCGGCCACAGGTAGGGTGTGTACACAAATGACAGGTTGCCCAAAGTATTGACAATGGCAATGGCTGCAGCCTTTTTCTCGTCAGTCTGTCCGAGTGTAGCAGCCGTCCAGGCCAGGTTGATGTTGTTGACACCATATGTTGCCCCCACAAACAAGACCATGGCGAAATAGCGAGCTCCAATATTGTATGTTCCCGTGGCCACCGCAAAACCAACGCAAGCAATCAATTTTGAGATGGTCACATGCCAAGTGCGCTCGTTGTAGCGACCGGAAGACCAGGACACCAGCACAGAAGTGAAAGTTGCGACCAAAAAGGGGGGGCAAGTCAAGACCAGAGTGATTGTGGTGTTGAAGCCAAGAGTCTTAACTGCAGTGGGCATGTAGTTTTTGAATCCGTTTGCTGACAGATGGAGGTTTCCCTGAAGAGCAAAGATCCAGGTTCGATAGTCCCGAACTGCTTCCCAAAGGCCTGCCCATGTGCTAGTTCCAATACGCTTCTCAGTAGTGTCTTGGAAGATGCGGCTATGAGCCAATTGTCGCTCCTCTTCTGTGAGCCACCGCGTCTGGAGTGGGGAGTCGGGGAGCAAGAAGAAGGCCACGACCGCGACCGCGACTGCTTCAATGTGAGCCATAAGTTCAGCCGATTGGGAGGAAGGATCAAAATTACCTGTGACGACACCCTGGATGAGGAAAAGCCATCGCCATCCCGATAAGCCATGCTTTCCGTCAAGTCCAGCAAAAACACCAGCAGCAATTAAACCTGAAAAGGAACTTGCAAGCAGGTTTCCAGTGTAGAAGACCGCGAGCCTTGTGGCAGCTTCTTTTCGGTTATAAAACAAGCTTACGAGGTAGACTGCTCCAGAATAGAAGGGCGCTTCGGTGATTCCAAGGATTAGTCTATGGGGTAATTGGTTAGTCTTCATCTTGACTGCAAAGCAATAAACTGGGTAACTAGACGTGATAAGCTCACCTGCAAGCCAGCATGCCATGGTAGCTCTGGACCCGACAGATCAAGGTTGAAATGATTGCCCATGCCATCATCCACCCAGACATGTACCACGATGGCCTCACACGAGTCACCAACATATTTGAGGGTACTTGGCCGGAAATATATCTGCACCCGTCAGTAACCTGCTGTGCGATGGCGGCACATGGACGACTTACCCAACGAAGAAGATACTGACGCAGGTGTTGTACTGTGACCCAACCATGCCGAGCTCGTCATCCAAGCCGTTCAACTTGCCATTGACGATAGCATTCCGATCAAGAAAGTTCAAAAAGTACATAAGCCAGAGGATGGGCTTGCGTTCATTAGCCAGGTTCTGGATTGATTGCAAAGATTCATCCTTACCATTAAGTAGATGTCTAGCTTCCGGACCAAGGCAATTTCCTTTGGGTCGGTCTTCGCATAGCCACCGAACTTGTCGCGAGCTTCAACGTCACCTGGCTTCCGAGGATCATCTTGGAAATCGACGTGGTCAACGGCGATTTCCTCTTTCAGGTCTTGGTTTGTCGTTGCTGCTTGGGGCGCAGTCATGGCAAAGAGTTTTCTGATGGTCGAAGATGGAGAGTTGGTGGCTACGAGCAGGAAGAATCTCAACAAGTGAGGAGATATGGATTAATATACAAAAACCAGACTCCAAGATGATCCTATGGTCTAAACACACAACACCCTCCCACCGCCGCCTCATGCCCGCGATATCCAACCATCAAGTGACAACACTGACAAGCACATCAGAGGGGGTTGCATTTAATGTCGCCCCGCTTCCCCATGGGGTAGATCTTTAATCAGCTGGGAACTTTGAATTGCCAAGGACGCATCAATCATGAGCATTGCCGATGGGGGCTCCCTGCTGTTATGTGTGCGAAGCGGCGCTAAATCTCGGCTACCGTTGCTCTCTGCAGTAGGTAAACCATATTATCCGTCGGGTGGAACTCGTCCAGAGGCCCATCTAAAGCCGTATCACCGGGACGCTTATTTCTATTGGCATCTCGCTTGCATACCCCGCTCAGCCTGGTCTATGGCCGCCAAGGCGGGCCCCATCCATTGCCGATGAGGCTTTTCCGCTTTTCCGTATAATCCGCCAGTTGTCGGATTCGCGACCCCCCGACCTCGGGAAACTCGACATACATATATGGCAGATGTATGCACATCCCCAATTAGCCGCAGAAGCCTTTACCCAAAAGCGAAATTCATCACAAAATGACCATCAGACACGACACCGTTGCGCCAAAGGTCTCGCCTGTCCAGGCCTTCCAGGAGCAGACCAAGCTATACACGGTTGATGATCTGATTAGAAGACGGGCTGCCGAATTGGGCGACAAGCCTCTGCTTGGCTGTCCGGCCTCCGGTGTGGACGATTTTGTCGAGCACAGCGCTCGCGCCGTTGACAGATATGCCGACGCCGCAGTGGTGAAGCTGCGGGAATTAGGACTTGAGCCAGTCGTACGTTTTCCACTTTGTTCCCCTGGGGTTTTTCCAATTGGGTTTCTTTTTTCCGCGAATCGCCAATTGACACTAACAACCGCAGGACTCTTCCCTCCCCCAAGCGCCCGTGGTCGGTGTCCTAGCTTTATCTGGGTTGCATTACGCCGTCCAGATCATTGCCCTTAACAGACTCGGCTATGCCTCGTTTCTGATTTCCACGCGTCTGCCAAGCCCTGCCATCATCCAATTGCTCGACCTTGCCAAATGCAACATCATTCTTACCACCCCCAACTTCCACCCGGTCCTGGCCGAGGTCAAACAGCAGCGACCGTTAGAAATTCTGCCTTCCCTTCAGCACACTGACTACGCCAACCTGAGCGCACCGCGGTTTGCTAGGCACTACATCCCGCACGAGGAAACCAAGAAGCATGCCGTTATTATTCACTCTTCCGGGTCCACCGGCCTGCCGAAGCCCATTTATCTCACCAACCAGAGCATTCTCGCTGCTGCTGCCACCAACATGGACATGCGAGCCCTGATTATGTCGCCCATGTTCCACAGCCACGGCTTTTACGAAATTTTTAGATCCATTTACTCCTCAAAACCTCTTTATTTTTGCAATTACTCTATCCCCATCACAAGAGATTCAGTTATTGCGGTCATCAAAGCCACCAAACCAGAAATCTTCCACGTTATTCCTTACGTGATCAAGCTGCTTGCGGAGACCGAGGAGGGTATTCAGGCTTTAGCCAGCATTAAGCTTGTTCTATACGGTGGCAGTGGCTGCCCAGACGACCTTGGAGATCTGCTGGTTGAGAAGGGCGTCTACCTTGCCGCCAATTATGGAGCGTAAGTCTGCTTATCCACTGTGCAGTATCCGAGACTAACACCCCGTCCAGTACCGAGACGGGTAGGATGATGAACTCAACCCGCCCCGAAGGAGACAAGGAATGGAAATATTTGAGAGCTTTGCCCTCGGCTGAGCCATACATTTTCTGGGACGAAGTTGCGCCCGGATTATACGAGTGCGTTGCGCTCGATGGCTGGCCATCCAAGAGCACAATCAACTCACAAGATCCCCCCAATTCCTTCCGCACTCGTGATCTCTTTACTCCGCATCCCACCAGAAAAGGCCTGTGGAAGTACGCTTGCCGTCTAGACGATCGCTTCACACTGATCAATGGCGAAAAGGTGCTTCCTCTTCCCATTGAAGGTCGCATTCGACAAGAGGAAATTGTCAAGGAGGCCATCGTTTTCGGAGAGGGCAAGACATATCCCGGTCTCTTGATCGTCAAGGCCGACCGAGCAGCTGACATTCCCGACGATGAGTACCTCGAAAAGGTCTGGCCCGCAGTGGAATCTGCCAACCAGCGCGCCGAGGCCTTCTCTCGTGTGCCCAAGGAGCTCGTCATTGTGGTGCCTGCCGACACAGTATACCCAAAGACCGACAAGGGAACCTTTATCCGTGTCCCAGTCTATCGCCAATTTGCAAAGGAAATTGAGGCTGCTTACGAAGCATTCGAAGGCCAAAGCGAGGCTGGCGGATCACTCTCCCTCGAGGGTGAAGAGCTTGAGGCATGGCTGCTTGCTCAGCTCAAGGAAAAGTGCGACGCTAACCTCCCATCTGCCGAATCCGAGTTCTTTGCTGCCGGCGTTGACAGTCTTCAGTGCATCAAGATGTGGAGCCTGATCAAGAGAAGCATTGACATGAACGGCAACCAGTCGCAACTCGGCCAGAACAGCCTCTACGAGACTGGAAACGTCAAACTGCTCGCCCGACACGTTGAGGCTCTCAAGCACGGCAAGGGGGATGAAGCCGAGGATCAATTGAAGGTTATGGAGAACCTCATCGAGAAGTACTCTACTTTCAAGCCTCACGTCGCTGGAGAAGCGGCGCAACCAGAGAAGGAGCTCGTGGTAAGTCAATGCATCCTCGATTACATGATCACCGAAACTAATCAATTTAGCTCCTCACTGGAGTTACTGGCGCTCTGGGTTCACATGCTCTTGCCCAGCTCACAGCTCTGCCAAATGTTGAAGCAGTGTGGGCCATGGTGCGAGCCTCCGATGACGCTGCTGCGGCTGTGAGAGTCGACAAGTCTCTCGCAAGCCGAGGTATTTCCTTGACACCAGAGCAGAAGGCCAAGATCGTTGCCCTCCGCTGCGACCTCAGCCAGCCTAACCTCGGCCTTGAAGAGTCCAGAATCTCTGAGCTCCAGTCAAAGTTGACCCGCATCATCCACAGCGCTTGGGCCGTGAACTTCAACATCCCTGTCCAAAGCTTCGAAGACCAGCACATCAAGGCAGTTCACAACCTCATCCAGCTGTCTTTGTCTGTGCAAACTCCCCAGCCGGCTCGGTTTTATTTTTGTTCTTCTGTTTCTTCCGCTGGAGGCTCTCCTCGCCCCGGTGTAGTTCAGGAGTCCTTTGTCCCCTCGCCCGCCCACGCTCAAAAGACGGGATACGCACGCTCCAAGTTCGTCGCGGAGCACATCACCCGAAATGCAGCAAAGAATGCCAACGCCCCATCAAGAGTTCTGCGTATTGGACAGCTTGTCGGCGACACCAAGGTGGGAGAATGGAACACTACAGAAGGTATTCCATTGATGATCCAGACCGCCGTCACACTTGGAGCTCTTCCTTCTCTCAATGAGGTAAGAATACCCCTCGCTATTATTTGTGCGGGAAACTAACATGATTAGGAAATGACATGGCTTCCTGTTGATATTGCCGCCAAGGCCATTCTTGACCTGGCTGAGCTTGGATCTGAAAAGCCAGCCGATCGAAGCGAAGACAAGGATCTTGCGTATCATGTGCTCAACTCAACACGATTCCACTGGACCCAAGAGATGCTGCCGTCTCTTGCCAAGGCCGGTTTGGAGTTTGAGACCCTCCCCACAGCCGAGTGGATGGAGAGAATGCGCAACTCCGACCGCGACCCCGCCAAGAACCCTCCCATCAAGTTATTGGATTGGTTCGAGGGTAAATATGGCAAAAAGGCCACAAATTCCTCTGAGACTGGCGTTTTGGATTACTTGACGGATAAGTCAAGGGAGGACAGCGAGGCACTCCGAACTGTGCCGAATGTTACCGATGTTTCCTATGTTAGCATGATGATTAGCCAGCTGAAGAAGCACTGGAGTCAGCAGGCAGCCTCTGAATGAGGCATTATCTTAAATGGCTTCTTTTTGTTTTACGGGGTTAATCTAGGATAGGTGCTCAATTTGAATTTTACTTTTCTTCGTTATATTAGACAGAATGCCAAGATGGAAATTCCCAGACAGGGCTGGATACGTGTATCATGTGGACTAATGCCTGATGTGATGCCAATCGTCTTTTGTCTTTTCCATTTTAACTTCAAGAGGATACGTAGCACCACCCACTCACAGCATGATTTGGCAAACCTGGGGAATTAAAATTCACTAAGGACCCGCAAACCCATCACAATGTTGGTTTAGGCCACGATTCCAACCGTTTTTGGGGGTTGTCTCCACTTCGTACAGCCCCGCTAATGCAGCCTGCTGACTTCCAAGCTTGATGCTATTCACTTGGCATCACAAGATGACTACGTAGTTGGGAATAAACGAATCAAAATCCGTCTCGTCACAACTGCCGAGTGGATTACATCAGGGATATAAGAGGGATTTCTTTTGTTCGATGTATGTATCTCCCCGCATGAGTCAGTCTTGCTGCAGCGCGATGCTAATGGTATCCGGGCAAGTACTTATATGCTTGACGTCGCCCTGAAACAGTCCCATTTCTTATTTTCAGCAAAGAAATCTCCATCCGGTTATGCCATATCATCATGTCGTCTTACGCATCACCCGCAATCTATGCCTGGCGCCAAACAGGCTCACACATCTGGCAACGAAATGCGGATGAGATGGAAGCCTTTTGGGCTACGGCTGCTCGGCTCTTCAATAGCTCGGGACGAATGCTCTACGAAGCTACCGGTCACATCTCGTTGCAGGTCGAGATTGCACGGTTACCCTCGGACTCACCCTACCAAAGCTTTTGTTCTGCATTACGCAAGGCTTGGTGCAAGGTGCGATATGAGCACCCGACGACAGCCTCTCAAATCCAGTACAACCATGAGACCGACACGTTTCTAAAGATTTACCGGTGTCCTGAGAACGAACCACAGCTGTCCAGCTGGCTCAGCGAAACATTTATCGAAGTTCACGGGTTCCACTCCGGCCTCGAATTTGTGAATTCAGACCCACCCAGCCCAGCTCTTCCGACTCTTTTCGTGATTAACAGAGATCTCGTCGGTACGGGTAGCTTCCAACGATATTTGCAATTGGATCTGGTGTTTCGTGCTGCCCACGACACCATAGACGGAATGGGAACACTCTTGCTATTTGGCAATTTTATTCGGCACGCTTCCGAGGCGCTAAAGCTGGGCGATGATTACCCACAGACGGGCCTCGACGGTACCGAGGTGGCCAACCTCAGCCCACCTTACCGCACCGCCGCCGCCGTGTCTCAAGTGCCGACTCCACATTTGCAGGAGCGAATCGACTCCATGTACAAGCACCACGTCTTCCAAGGGCGGCCCCCACCTGGGATTGTAGCCTCTCGGATTCTTTGCCTGCCATACAGGCCTGGGGCCGAAATAGCAGACAAGCCTCGGCGTTCAGAGATTATATTTAGCCCAGAAATCACTGAGATGATCACGGCCGCCTGCAAGAAGATGGCAATCACCGTAACGCACCTGTTTCACGCTGCTATTCCTCTCATCATGAGAGATGTGCATCAGCGACAATCTGAACCGCAGCAGTTCACCTATGTCAACGATATCCTGTACAATTTGCGTCCAAAGTGCATCGGTGCTTATGGCTCGACCCAGCATCCCGTAACTGTGTACTCATCGGGGTCCGCTACTGGCTTCTGCGTTGATGTGACCGTCCCTGAACATGACTGCAAGGAGGAAGACGCAGAGAAAAAGCGCAAGGAATTCACGCGAGTTCTTGAGATTATTAAAAGCTTTTACACCAATACTCGCGAGGACCCGGACCTTGGTCAGCTCGCCCCTCATATGTTCGCAGGCCTCTTGACGACGATGCCAAAGCCTGTAGCTGATCCAGCCCCCGGACCTCCACCGAACCCAACGCCCTCAGTGTCCCTCTCCAGCCTCGGTCGTGTAGACGCCATCATACCTCACAAAAGCGGCGATATCGAAACATTCGATCCCTGGGTAACAGGCGACCAGATGGGCAACGACTACGGTCTTTTCCTCGTCACGCACAGAAATCAGATGAACCTGGGCGCTACTTGGAACGAGGCATGGCACGACGAGCCAGACATTATAGATTTTTTGACACGCTATCGCGACTTTGTACTCGAAATTGTACAATGGCAGCTCGCAGCCGCAGCGTGAGTTCCCGGATGCCAATCGGGGGGTCGAGATGCGACATGCACCACAACCATACCGTGAACACGTCACCCTGTCCCTGCCCTCGTTTCGAATTGGCGCCATGTTCTTCCTGTAAAGGAGCCGACTCGATCACCCAAAAATGTCGAAGAGCCCAAGAAAAATGATAGACCTGGGGGGGCTAGCCTTAGCGGCGGAGATGGTTCGGCACATGGCATCCGAGACGGAGGAGCGAATCAACGCACATCGGAAGAGCCCAGCCGGAAGCAAGAAAAAAAAAAGTCCATAGGTGTAGGTTCACTAAATTGATTGCGTGCATGCTGAATCTGCCACTCTTGTACCATGGCTCGAGCCAAGACCATCCGCAACGAATGGCTGACATGTGTCCCCATTCTTCCCAAGCGTCGGGCCCCACAAAAATAGTTTGCGGCGCCGGGAATGCGGCACACGACAATTACGACGGCGCCGACAAGCCGGTGTTCTTTTTTTCGCTTCACGGCCACCACCCGCCATCCCTGTCAGAGAAGCACCCGCCGGTAGGGCTCGCGCGCTCTCTCTCTCTCTCAGTAGGGCAGGTGGCCGGGCTCGTGCGTTGGAGACAGATCGTGATAACTCTGTCGGCACCCGCATACCGAGACGCCGTGGCCCTGTGACGGGGGAGTGGCTGTGCAGTCGAGTGACACGAAGTGACCAACCATCTGTTTTATACAAGCGCCTGCGACTTTTTCTTCATGGCTCTAATCTCTGGATTCTGAATCTCTTGCATTTGATTCGGTCCGCATTGAGGATAGAATAGCGAACAATGGCGGAAGAGTATCGGTATAGCAAACGCAGGCGTAGATGATGTTAGGATAAATACAATGGTAGAGCATCGCTTTTTTTGGTGGTTTCAAATCCATCATCTCTATCAGGCCATAGCCACCAATCCAAACCAAACATCTTCTTCCCTTACTTCAAACCGTCCGCTCCACGATACTCCAACATGGGCCTCATCGGAGCCGCAGTCAAATTCGTCATCGTTGCGATCGTCATCCTCGTCGTCATCGCAGTCATCGTCGGCTTCCTCGTTCGCAAAAGAGGCAAAGACAACGCCAAGGACATTGAGCAGGCGCACAGCGAGCGCTTCCCTACTTTCATCATGCCAGCCCATCCACAAACCCAACCACCGTCATACACGGGGGAGCCCGTCAAACCACCCGCTGCCTTTGTGCAGACCACCCATCCAGTGAATTGATGGGGCGTAGTGTGGTATTTTTCAATTTTCATCTTCGGGCAAATGCAACGGCGATATGGATCATCAGGAAAACCAGTGCAAGGAAGGGAACTTTTGGGTACATTAAATGGCTTGAGCAGCGGCGGGACACGCAATTTCAAAGGTTTAAATTATGCAACATTATGACAGAAATCAAATTACGATTGAATTAATGAAGATTCTTTTCTTCGTTTGTGGTCCTGGGGATCCCTTCCATCCCATCATTCATTATCCTTCTCCCGTTTACACTGTTCAGCTCTGTTGAGAATCTCCTCGCAGTCCTCCCAGATTCTGCGCCTGTTCTTCAGCCCTTTCAACTCCCCCTTCTCCATGGCCGCGACAGTCTTCTTTCCCAAGCAGAACCAGTCCGTGCTCTCAACGTCCAATCGAATTTGAGGAACCTGTCTGCCCGCCTTCAACAGGCCCAGTGCTTCCAGTCTAATCACCTCTCGCTCCTGGTGGAGCTCCTCCAGCTCCTCCGCGGTCATGTTCCTGCGCTGCTGAATCCTTGCAATAAAACGAAGGTATACATCTCCGTTCTCTAAAATCTTGAACGCGCCGTCCGATGTCCAAAACGAGTAGTCGATAGGGGACCAAGCCTCCCACAGCCAGGGTCTTTCTTGCAGAAATGTACGGTGCAAAACAGACTGGGGCAATTTCCAGAAGGATCTGGATGCGGCTCTCAAAGCTCCAAGGTCAGTGAAGCTGATCAATCCGGCAATCATGACGCGGAGCTCCAGTGGCAGGCCGGAAAAGACGTCAGCGGGCTCCTTAGACAGGACAAGACCAGACTCGGCTGTATCCGCGCCATCGAGCCTCTGAGTTGAAGAAAGAAAAGCCTCCAGGTCAGGAACATGGCACGGATTGGCAGCTAGCCATTCATCTCCGCGAATATGGTTCCACCAGTCTCCCATTCCCCGCTTCACGGCGGGATGGCGGGGGAAATCGTGAAAGGTGGACCGAACAGCCTCCATGATCCACCAATCCTCGAGTGCCTCGAACTTTATGGTTCCATACCGGAACAGAGACACACGCTTGAAGACGTCGAGGCATGCAGGGTGGAAAGGAATAGAGTGCGCGTTGGCTTCCTCAGCCGGAAAGCTGTTATTGACAATCGCCTGGATATAGTTGTGTCGGTAGGGCGTGAATAGTGGCGTCATGGTATTCTCCAGCCTCGGCACGCCATCAGTAAGACCGCTGAGGAACAAATTCCCTTTTCGTTCAAATTCCTCATCCGCTAGGTCAGGTGACCAAGGCTCGTTGTTCCTGCGCATCAGGCACTGGAGGATGTTACACCCTTTCATCTCCTGGGCGGAAATCCTGTGGCCGCTATAAGCGCCTTCGGGAGCACCCGCAAAATCACATTCTGGCCCCGCAATGTGCTCTAGGTACTCGTCTTTACCCAATTTGGGAAATCGCGGGTCTATATCATCATCGGGCGTGGGGTCGGGGTGTTCCGGATAAAAGACCTCGCAAGTCTGGCCATCGAATTCGTCGGCGTTGGGGTAGTTGCTTCGAACAGTTACCATGCAGCCTGGCTTGCATTTGCTTTTGGAGTAGTGCGTGCTCTTCACAGAGCTTCCCCATAGGGTCCTGCGCAGACCATCCCAGGCGGAGGATTGGGGCTCGTGGACGGTTCGGAGGCGGCCGATGTTGAAGCTGACGCCGCAAATCTGACAATAGAGCTCCCCGGTGGCCATGGCAGCAGCTACTCGATCGCAGTGCTGTCCTCACTACTGGAGAAGGCGGAAGAGTTTTCTGATTGTGAAACAAGCAAAACCTCGCAGCCTGACTTGCTCCCCATCGGCGTTACTTATTCCCTGAACTCACGCTGCACAAGGCCAGTTTGTAAAAAGCTGCAGGTAACGCAATACTCTGCACATGTCCGCATGAGGAAGTCAATCCGAGTAAGTTGGAATTCAACAAAAAAATTAGCCGAGCATTTGACGCCCCGAGGGCACAGATGGCAAGGTATGGAACCGAAGGTTGCGAGGCATGCTCTAAATTTCACACTACTATACTATGAAAGTATTGAACCTGCATCCCGTAGTGTGCATTTTTAGTACGCCATCTCACGAGCGTTGCGACCTTGAAAAGTAAACGGGACAGGCTTCTAGGCCTCCGCCGCAATACCCCGACAGGCCTCAGATTAGTAATCCAATGCGACTCTGCATCAGATAACTACAGGACATGATTTTAATGGGACAAAAAAGACGCGCCAAAGAGGATTTAGTAAACACACGTTTGCTTCCATTACGCCTCTCGCGCCTCAAATGTGAGACGCAGTTGTTGTACAGGGGCCGGTGAGTCTCGGCCCATTCTATAGTGCGACCTTGCCCCTTGATTCGAAGGGAAGCACTAGGACAATGAGTCCAGCCGCTATGAATAGCGCGCCACTCGTGTACACCGGAGCGGCCGTTTCTAAATTCGCAAAGGTCGCAATTATCGGCTGCATTCGGTGAGCGACAGATGCATAATCCTAAAGTCAAGTACTTACTGCCATGACACCAAAGATGCGGTTACACGTTGCAGCCAACGCATTGCCAGTCCCGCGTTGCGGCGTAGGAAACAGCTCGGGCGTGAAGCCGTAGAGGACGGCATACATGACGTTGCTGCAGAAGCTAAAGGCGCAGTTCCAGCCCAGTAGCGAGTCGCTCGTCATGGCTGTCGTCGAACAGTACAAAAACACGCCTGTAAGAATAGTGCTTATGGACAGCGTACCCTTCCGGCCCAGCTGCGGCAGCTCCACGAGAAAACCGCCCAGCAGCGCTCCAGGAACACCAAGCACGGCTATGATCAAACTGTTGCGATAGGTAAGATATGTGCTTCCATCGCCAAAGTCTGCTCCCCTCGTTGCCTGGATATATGGCAGGAAGGCGTTATACAGCGGGTAACCCAACCCAATCAGTGCCCAAACTGCCATAATGAGACCAGTGCTAAGACCAAGGGAGTGCGTCGAAAACAGTGCACGGATGTGGCTTAGGTTCAGCTTCTCCAAGTGTCGCTTTAACACCACAGTCGCATCGGTCTGGGCTGTGTATCCTTCGGGTTCGACGGCCTTGAGATCTTGCACCGTCAGCGTGCTTATCTTGCCATTCCGTGTCGCAACGCGGTGGACGACCTCGACGGCCTCCTCGTCACGACCCTTGCTCATCAAGTATTTTGGCGACTCGTAAATTGTAAACAGGCCAAAACGGGCGATGAACATGAGCAGCGTCAAGCCTCCGACCGTTATGGTGAAGTATCTCCATCCCATGTTGTCGCGGCGGGTGCAAGTCTCGTCCTGCTGACATGTCAAATTGCCCAGCAGCGGCCAGGCAATCAGCGTCGCAACCACCTGGGCGAGCGCCCAGCCCACCGAGAGGATGGTCAGGAGGTACTGGTGGGTGGCGGGCAGGAATTCGAGAAAAATGGCCGAATCGACGGGCAGATTGCCACCCACACCGAACGACCAGAAAGCATCGAAAATGCCAATGGCGACAAAGCTGGGCGCCCCGGCTGCAACGAGTCCCCATACCGCTGTGATTCCGAGCGTGAAATTAAATGCTATTCGTCGGCCGAACTGGTCGCATCCAAACCCCCAGAACATAGAGCCTCCGAGCAGGCCAATGTTTTGCGCGAGCGTGAGGAAGGCCGGGTACTTGGGCGAAAATTCGTTAGCGATCGGTGTGAGGATCAGCGAGGTCACGATGGGCCACAGGTTGTCGCTAGCCCAGCCGAATCCAATGACCACAAACAGTTCCCACTGGTACTTTCCCATGCCGATATCCTTAATCTAGCACCAGCTTCCGTATTAGACACACATAGCAGCTGGGAGGGGACGTTTGCCTTGCATACAGCTCGATTAAGGATCCTTGCTTTCGCCTCGTAGACAGGGTCGAGGACGCCCTCGGGGATGATGCCTACATCCTCGCCACCAGACTCGGAGCTCTCCCCATGGGTCTGATGCGAGAAGGTCCCGTGGCCCTTGTGGTCGGGCTCGAGGGCCGAGTCCACTCTTACTGGCGATGCGCTCATGTTTTTCTTTCCACCACGCAACATGGATCGGGCCTTGTGAACAGATTCGTGCCAGCAGCGCCGCGCCCTGACTTTCAATGTGGTTCAATACACGTTTCGCCGCACGGGAGGTTAGCGCATTAATACCCCGAGCCATCCCAGAGCCGTGTCCACCGCCAAACGCGGGGGGATCGGTCATCCCCACGGTCACATCCCTGTTGCGTCGACGCGGGGCGCAATGGTGCAATGTGCCAACTGGACGATTGGATTTAGCATTATGCCGGGTGGCACGCAGATCTGCGCGACCGCAAACTGTTGAGGCCAGTTGCAGCGCTTGCTCGGCTGGTGGGAACCGAGCGCTTGCGTCTCCCGCCGTCACACACGTTGCGTCATGACCAGTCTCACGACCTGGCCAGTCTGACCAGGATTAAAGCTCACCAGACTGGCACCCTGGGCGGATTTTTGCATTCCTGGCGGGCGCTGCGCCAATCAAGGACGCGCCAAAAGTAAGCTAGGCTACACAGGATGACGCCCCCCCACGCCCAAACACCCGTGAACCTACTTTCGGCGGGTGCCGAGATGCTGTTTGAGTCACGCCAACGCCTGTCACGACGGTATCATGGCGTGAGGTTAATATCTAAACGGTTTTTCGAAACGAAATCATGACTTATTTTGCCTTCAGAGTTGTTCCTACAATGTGTCCATTGTGGACCCCAGACAAAGGGCCCGTGACGCCCTAAACCGAACATCCAGCTGCAAGTTGACATAACGAAACAGACTAATATGACACCGCATTTTCAGCTCGAGAGCAAATAATCATTTATGTCTCATAGCGATCCACTACCTTGGTCCTGGATTCAATTAGAACCGTGAATACATGTCTCACCTGGCTCTTTGTTCTGCAAAATTGCGTAATATTGACCAAAGTTGATTCAGCCTCCCAGCGTCGCCTTCGGTGGGGCCTTTGTCGGAATTTAGGCCATAATTCCTTGATTGTAATTCTGGGCAATTAATTCAATGATTTCCTTGATTGCGAACACAAAAAAGTCAAGAAGCATGTGAGACGAATAAGGTACCGGGTAGCTTGAAACATTGGAAGACAGACTGGTCTTTGTAGTGACTCGGGATTCTCCCATGTGTCTCAATTCATTGAGGAGTCTTTGGTGATTGTCTGTGAAAAGTAGTGCTCAACTGAAACAAAATGAAAATTCACTCACGCACGAGCTCATTGTGATAGTTATGATCCGTCGCATGGGTGGATAGCAAGAGGCCATCGAGCAAGGCTTGGGAGGAGGCCTTCAATCCAAACAGGCTAGTCTTTTCATCAGCCCATGTGAGGAATACGAAGGAAAAATGAAATTTAAATAGAATCAAAATACCTACAAAGACTAATATTAAGCTGAAACTAAGCTATCCCGACCCGAGGTTGTGGGATAGGGAACATGTTCGTCAGACCTGCGACCTGTACCCTCTCGCTTAGCAGCCCGCCCGTGTCTACGCCCCACAATTATCTTCTCAAACCTGTTGCCCTCATAAAATAAGAATGGGTTAGGAGGAGAGAAATCGGTAAAAAGTAAATGGGAAAAGAAGGCGGTAAAATTTGAATCGTGATTTTCCCTCTGGAACTGCTTTTTGTTTTTATTTTGTGCGTGAAGAGGGCCTACCGCTTTTATCATTTTACCAGCACTCAAGGGTCCATTTTGACACATCATGAATAACTTTCATAAATATTTCATTAATTTCATATTTACGTGCGACCAATTCAGACTCGCCTCCCAGAACTGAGATACTCCATTTTTCTCCACAGCTGATTCAGCTCGTCACACGACGGCCACAGCAGTAACATGTGCGCGCTTCAAATCATGCAATTTCCTTTTGCTCAACAGAACTCTTTTCATGTCCATCCGAGCTGTGATTATTCACAATCTCACCCTGCGGAAGAGCCCGAGCCATGGCAACCACCTTCCACGGCGACGAAGCCTGGCGGAAGACATCGTTCAGGAGCTCTAGGTTTCTGTTCATCGTCTCGGGGTAGAAGAAGTAGACTGAAATCGGAATCAGGGCCGAAATGATGGCGTACATCATGTAGTAGTAGAACCCAATCTCTTCAATGGCAACCGGTGTTACCATGACCACGACAAAGTTCCAGAGCCAGTGATTTGCCGTCGAGATGGATGACATGGCGACACGGAGGCGCACAGGGGCAACCTCGGTGCAGTAGAGAAAGTTGCCTCCGAGGAAGCCGATTGGGTAAAACAGGTTGAAGAGGAAAAGAAAAGAGGCAGATGCGATGGAAGCACTGTGGTTTGTTGAGGGGAAGCTGGTGCTCACAGCCAATGCAGCCATGGACAGCGACATGCCAGTGCCGCTAGTCATGAAGACAGCACGACGGCCGAGTCTATCAATCGCGGCAAATGCAATGAAGCAGCAGAGAAACTTCCATGTGAGAGCACAGGAGGCCAGGATTTTGGAAAGATCAGTCCCCAGCTTGAGATTTTCCTGAAAGATGGTGGACGCGTAAACCGAAATCAGATTTCCACCGCACATCTGCTGGAAGAATTGGAGCACGATGCAAAGACAGAACCGGTAGAGGAGCTTCTCGTCATCTTCCTTGGAGAATATTTGCATCAGCGACGCGCCTTTGTCGGAGGCGTACTCGAGCGAGGATTCGATCTGGGCGATTTCGGTGCGGATGGCTTCGTCGGAACTCGGGAGGCCCTTGAGGGCGGAAAGGGCGTCGGTGGCATCCGACACGCGGTTGACTCGGACCAGCCATCTCGGAGATTCTGGAAGGAAGAAGATGGAAGCCATGATTGTGATGGAGAGGAAGAGGGACAAGACAATCGGCAATCGCCACTCCAGAGATGAGTTGGGCACCTTGCTGAACCCAAAGTCGATCCAGTTGCACAGGGAGTAGCCGAGACACATGAAGATGCCGGCTGTGATGACATCACGTCCACGGTGCTTGGCAGAGGAACACTCGGCTTGCCAGACAGGGATTGCAACACTAAATTGGCCCACGCCGGCTCCGAGCAGGATGCGGCCAATGACAAACTGAACGAGGCTGTAGGCAGAGGCTTGAAGAACCGATCCAATGAGAGTCAAACAGGCACCCAAGAAAACAGACTTGCGTCTGCCAAGCGCGTCTCCCAACCAGATGCAAGAGAGCGCTCCTATCAAAGCACCCAACTGGAAAGATCCAATCACGGCACCTTTGCTCGTCGAGTGCTGCGACTTGAGCGCACCCGTTGTGTTGACCGTGTCAATCTGGGGAAACTGGTGAACCCAAGACTGAAGTGTTGCCAAGGGGCCAACGCCGGCCTGGTTGTAGCCAAACAGCGTGAAGCCAGGGGCAACAACCAGAGCTATCTGCGCTACGCGAAGGGCATGGCCACGCAGGCCCATGAAAGAGGCTTCCGACGACATTCTGGGCGAGAATCAAGGGAGAAGATGTCTGTCAATGGCAAAGAGCAGAAGAAAAAGGAAAGAAAAAAACGTGAAGGCGCCCCGCGCTTTATGTCCTTCCTCGAGAGGCCCACACGACCCCAATCCCCCACAGGCGCGCGCGGACAAGGTTGTGGAGGAGGGCCGTTCCATTGTGTGGAGTCTCCGCAATGCAAGACCATTTGCTCTCACGGAGCACCCGGGTTAAGGAGAGAGGGGGCGCCCGCTAGGCCGTTGTGTTGTATATATGGAGCCTGTCAGGAGATCGGCCGAAATCCCCAACTTTTCAGACATATGACTCCATTACGCTGAAGATCCCCCCAAGCGGCTGGGAGAGTGAATGGTGGTTTTGTGTCAAATTGAGGCTCTGTGTACGGTTGTTGTCTAAGATGTGACGCCAATGCGGGATTGAGCTTGGCAAAAACATGCAAAGGGCATACACTAGAATGCATGGTTCAGCTTGCAAAACTACAGTTCGCTGGCTAAATTAAGATGCATGGACTGATATAGCTACTTGGCAAACCGCTACGGTCTACAGACAAGACGGCTTGGCAACATGTAGCCAAGCCATCAAACATCAGACAGTTTCCAACCACCCAACCAGGGAAAAATCAAGCTGGCATATGGCTCCTCGCACCCTTGTGTTTTTACAGCAAGTCTGCATTAGACGGATGAAAAATCCGGGATCTGAAGGCTCGGGTTGCCTTTTTACTGCGCATAGTAGGCCCATAACCACGGCGGGCGCCGCTCAGCTTGCGGACAAGATAAAGTCCGCGGTGGGCTTGGAATAGGCCGACGCGGCACAAACCTGCCGACCGCGGGAAGCAGTTCGGTGGGGCGCCGAGGGCTGATCTGTCTTGGGCGGACTTGATGTCGGACATTTCTAATTTGCAAGCCGCCCGAAACACCTTGTTTTAGATCGTGGTCGAAATATATTTGTCCGCTGCTATCTGCTGACCGCCTTATGGCTGCACTTCTGAGCTGCGGGATACTACGTCACTATGAGCCCCGTGGCCTGACTTGCGCAAGGGTTGCGTAAGGCGTCAACACGAGGGAATGCCGAGAGCTGAATAAATGCAGGAAATATCTATCTGGTGCAAGATTAAGCGATGATGTCGTTGCCTCTTTCACAGTCATGTACAAATTGATGGATAGTGGGTCTTGCATCTGCTATTGGTGTTTCGGCCACAAAGATTGTGGTAGACTGCAGCTGAGGGTATTATCCAAACTTCCAAGCTCACAGAATAGCATTGGAATCATGGGAGGACAAAGAATCGGATTCTTGAGTAAGACTTATACTCAAATAGAATGACGTATGCTCAAGCATCATCGTTTGATTCACTATTCATCGTTGGAAGAAGCCGGGCTATCCTGCTATTCGCTAAGGCCAATGACGCCGGTCATGCTAAGACAGGAAATTCAGGGTATGAAATATTCTATACACAAGGAGAAACAGCAAGAAAGTCGTACTGCAATGTTTCATGACCGTCTACGAACCACGGCCACAGTACTGTGGGTGTGTCTAAGATGTGCCATGCATGCACTCAACATGGACATACATTACTCCGTGCACGGCTGTAAGATTCTAATCAACGATCTTGGTTTAGGGAATAGCATGTGACAAGCCATTGGCTGAATATACGCAGTGGATATCAACGCCCAATGTTGTTGGCATAGATGGTATGTCCTAGTTTTATTTCCTCCGACCATTTGACCTGGAGGACTCCGGTGGACTCTCAAATATAGCATGAGATAGGCCCATTTAAAATCCATGAAGGCAACGGACATGAAATCTATAGATGAATTATGAATTTTGGTGGCAACATCACACAACATGTTGACGAGACCGGTTCGGCACGAGACGCCTTCCGATACCCATTACTCGATTCAGCAAAGAAGAAACGGACTTAGTATTGTCCCTGGACGCGGAATTTCATTTCCGTCGGCGCTATACGAAATTATAAACTGCTAGTATGTTTGGATTGCACTACCCCCACCAAAACCAGCGAGCAGATCGCTTATGGAGATAATTTTAGGCACTTCAGACGTTGGGTCATCCTATTCCGAGATTGCTTGAGTAGAAACACGTCTAGCCACACTCAATCCTCTTTTATCCCCCTCAAAGCAGCCCACTCGTGTTCCAGCATTCCGTAACAGACATGGTCGTACCACTTCCGATTGAACCGATGGTACTCGCGCTCACGACCTTCCTCGATGAACCCAAGCTTCTTGTACAAGTGCATCGCCCGCTCGTTGTACGATAGGGTTCTAATACCGACGCGATGGTATCCTCCAAACTTGAACGACCAGTCCAGAGCCCAGTTGATGGCTTCCCCTCCATAGCCCTTGTTCTGGTGCTCCGCCACTAGGAGGATGCCAATATCGGTGCAGCGGTGCTGCACTTGAGTCGGCGGCACGATGGACCCGACTATCATCATGCCGATGGGCTTTGGCTCCGGGGCGGCGGCACTTCCTTCTCCGTTGACTGCACCGGTGACTGCTTCGCTCTCACGCAAGCAGATGATCAAAGGAAAGGTTGTTTTACTCAGCCTTTCGAGTAATTCACCTGCGTAACTGCTATCTCTTGGCCGGACTATGTTCCTCTCGGAGAGGGCAATCGTCATGGCATCATTGTTGATCTGAGTATGCAAAAACTTCTTGTCCTGTTCGTTGTTCTCCATGGCCCGGTAAATCAGGCGCTCGGAGCGAAATATGTTTGCGAGACCGTCGGTAATCATCTTTTCACTGAAGTGCCGCGTTTGCTCAGACGGCCTGCTGGAAATTGGCGAGCAAAGTGCGATCGTGACATGGTACTGATAGAAATATGGATGTGAGTGCAGCAGTGACGTGTCATTCCGCCAACACCTTCCTCTTTAATCGAGATCTTACTTGTATCCAGCAGAATCTCTCTTCGGCGGATGCCTAATAATCGTTGACAGGGATCGTGCTCCTCTGTCAGCCTTATCACGAGCACCTCCATTTTCATGTTAGCCTGTTTATTTTCTGACGGTTTATCTTGACGGCTTATGGTGAAGAGTGATGTGCCAATCTATCTGTGAATACCAGAATCTTATATTCCGGAAATACAGTAGGCTATGGCTTCATTCGGGGTCATTGATATGTCTTACATCAGCACCGTTGGCATGCATCTTAGCTCCATTTTTTGGACCTCGTGTCCCTGCCTTTGAGATATTTATGAGATTTAATATAGGGAAAAGATACGGCTTATTGACTGAGAGTTTAAAGAAAAAAGGGTTGACGTCTCAGACGAGAGCTCATAAATGTATCTCCTGGTTTCGAGTCGAAATCTCAGCAGTGACTCTGACTGAGGCTAAAACGCTGACCTGCCTTTTGTTGGGGAAATATGACGGGAACGGTTTCGCGAGAGAAATGTATTTTAGCCAAAAAGGCGTTCAAGACGACAGACAGTGCATCTCTTCGGGCGATTGCGGTGAGAAATACGGACCTCGTCCCGGAATTTTCTTGAAATAGCCTAGGACCGGATGATGCGGATGTAAACTGAGCCTGGAGGGATGGGGTATTAGCGTTTCTCGGAGAGTATAATGCCTTAATTCTTACTCCTGGAGTTCAAAATAAGCCCACTCTTTTGCACCCGAGTAGATGCATCTTGCCACCGTCCAGGTCGGCATCTCTTTGTTAGCAACTTGACTAGATTGGGATGTCCCCGCAAAGAACTCGACCTGCCACTATATCCGACATTTCAATAAAGACAGCAAGTTGAGGGGGAACTCCATAGTTTGGCAGGCACACCGAGTTTCCACGATGCAGAGTTTCACTATCTTCGTACTCTGGTTCCAAGGTTCGGGTGAGTCATTCATTGCATGATGCTCGAAATCATCGCATTGACTTGTACCAAAGGTTCTTGTGCGGAATAGCCGTGTGCAAATGGTCGAAAGGCTGGTTCATTGTCTTCAGCAGTCCTGCTGGTCACGTGGCCAATACAGCGTACGCTCAGCAATCCATCACTCATCCTTCTCGCCGCTCGTAAAGAGCCGGCAACTTTGCCGTTTCCAAGACATCGGTGACTACAGCACTGGCGCGCGGTAGCTTGGTCAGCATCCGTTATCACACCATAGCTATCGCGCTTTGCCCAGAAAACCCCGCGCGCTGCCGTCTTACACCCATGTCGTGGCCGTAAATGCGCCAGTCAGCAGCGACGAGTAACCGATAGCAAGAAGTTCAGTCTTGTCGGTGGCGGGTATCGGTTTCCGGGTCTCGGCTTGGTCGCTTCCCAGGCTAAAAGTGGCTTCGAGCTAGGTCACAGCGGGATTCCGTCGTCGAGATATGTGGGCGATGAGGCCTGTCGGTTCTTGCTGGGGAGGGTGTGTAGGTGCCTCCATTTATACGTTCACTGTGGGAAACCAAGCCGAGACTGCGGGCCGCGTAACTAACCTGCCTAAAAACCACCCCAAGCCTGTTTCAAGCGCAAGCGTGATACTCTAGGAAGCTGGATTGTGCTCAGGAGGACTGTTGTGTGGTGGGTACATTACAGTCTCACCAGGCGAAAGATTGCCGTTTTCAGCATCGTCTTTCTAGCGATGCGACCTCAGTGCCACCGATAAGGTGGTCAACATATTGGACTGTAGACTGGGACGCACGGTCGTTCTGTGAGCCAACTATTCGCCATCCCAAAGACACGATGGTTAAAAGGGAAAAGAAAATGGCTATAAGCTAGTCGAGTATTTAAGCCAGGTGGAAGTTCATTACTCTGAGTGATGAGAGACCAGTCGTAGTCAGGTATTCGCTTTTCCATCTTTCCATTGACATCGACCATCATCATGTCTGCAGAGAAGCTCTAAGCTAGCCTTAGCGGTCTCGGCCGCATGGGGAAACGTCACGCCCTCATTTGGCTTCGCCAAGTTCCACGCACCAATCTTGTTTCCATCTGCAGTCCCGATGCTCAGAAGAGGCAGTGGGTCATCGAAACACTTGGGCCACATGGTGTTACAGTCTTTGAACACTTTGAGGATATGCTACAACTACCGTCACGAGAGACCGGCATCCAAAGCTCGTCGACAGCCCTAGCCTAGCAAGCAAAATCAAACTGGAGATTGTCCCGTGGGCTGACTACTCCGGACCGGGGCGATTGCGACGCACTCACGTTGCTGTTGAGATCATGTTCTTCCAATAGGTGGTTGGGATCAATGCCTTGATCTATTACTCCCCGACCCTATTTGAGACCATGGGTCCTGGATGTAACGTGCGGCTTGTGATGTCTGGAGTGCTGAACGTCACTCAACTCTTTGGCTTTTTGAGCAGCTTGTGGAATATGGACCGATTTGGTCGACGGAAGCTGCTCCTAATCGGAAGCATTCGCATGGGCATTCCTCACATCATTATTACCATTGTAGTGGGAAAATTCTCCCACGACTGTTCGGCTTACAAGGCTGAAGGGTGTATCAGCGTGGCTTTCTTGCTGTTCTATGCTTGCGTTTGGCTGTACTTGGGGTCCTGTGCCATGGGCGATGCCGTCCGAAGTATTCCCATCTTCTCTTAGAGCAAGGGGCGTTTCTCTCGCAACCTGTGGCAGTATGTATTCCCCCTTGGGCCATTTATTCAGTCTACTGACGAGAAAAAAGGCTGGATGTGGAACTTCATTATTGGCTTGATTACCCCGCCTCTTATCCAAAAGACTGGAGTTGGAGCTTATGTATTATTTGCTACTTTCTGTCTCTTGTCCTTTGGCTGGACATTCTTCTGCGTGCCCGAAACAAGCGGCAAGACCCTAGAGCAGATGGGCGAAGTCTTCAACGATCGCAGTAGTGCCGCAGATGCTGAGAGAAAGAATGAGATCTTACATGAAATTATCCAGGAGCGGATTTACAATGGAATTTGAGGGAGATGTAAATGCTTCTGGTTGCAAGGGCGTCAATGAGTACTTACAAAAGCTTCTGATGGATCCAGCTGTATCATAATTGACGCGCCGTTAAATGCCTTTTGCTTTACGACAATAAAATATCCTAGAAAGTGCCAATAGAGCGCTCAGGGGTGATTTCTGTAGCTGATCGTGAACAAAGATAGGTTTGGCTATTGGAGGAGTGGGCGGAGCATAGGGGTGGTGTCCCTAAAAATAGCGCATTTCCCTTTTCACCCACAACATGAATGAGAGCACTGAGGCGCAGGGCTAGATTAACCAATACTACTGAGGCCACATTACCAAGAAGAGAAACGACCCGGGGCTTCCGGAGGAAACACGAGACACTATGACAAGCCATTGTGGTATGAAGGCGATGTAGTAGGTTTTTTTGCGTGAATACGAACCGTGTCATGATATACACACCGTAGAAGCATGGCAGCAATTGGTTCAGTATGTTTTCTGGTCAGTGTTTCATTGAGATTTTTAATTATTCAAGGCCTTCAAAAGCATAACGACTATCATTTCGACGTAAGACATTACATAAAGAGCTCAAAGAAACATGCAGAGTGTGATCTCATCACCGATTACTCTTTCCACCGATGACTGTTTTACTTTTTTCGGCGTGGGCCGTCAGGGCCCCTGCCAAGCATTCTTCCCACCTGCACAATCCTCATGACCGACTCCGCGCTCTCCTGCGTCAACTTCTCTGCCTCCTTGACGGCATCGTCTAGCGTCATGGGTCGTTGTATGATGCAAGTAAATGCGTCGATTCCGATGTCATAGTTGACCCCTGCGCCCGGTCCGATGGTACCAGCAATGGCGATAACCGGCAGACCATGCTTCTTGGCAAGTCTTGCCACTTCTGCGGGGATCTTGCCCTGAGGGGTTTGATCGTCAATTCCTCCCTCGGCAGTTAAAACAAGATCGCAATCATTGAAAATACCGTGCAAATCAACGTACTCGGCGACAACCTCGTATCGGGGTCGTAGCCGTGCTCCGATCAATCGCAATCCCGTTCCGAGTCCGCCGGAAGCACCGCCCCCTGGGGTGAATCGAGCGTTTTTGTCCTCGAGAATTGATCCGCTGATTTCAGCAAAAATTTCCATTGCCAGAGAGAGTAGATCCGTCTGTTCTGGAGTAGCCCCCTTTTGGGGTCCGAAAACGCGTGCAACGCCTTTTGGCCCTCCGAGGACATTATGCCAATTCACGGCGACGTCGATTTGGGTGTTCCAGATGCGATGGTCGACATTGGAAAGATCGATAGCCCCAAGATGAATGAGGGGCATGCCACCCCCCGCGGTGGGAAGCAACTGGCCGTCTGCGCCAAACAGCTTGGCCCCGAGAGCCTGAAGCATGCCAGCGCCAGCATCGCAGATCCCGGAGTCTCCGCATCCAATTAGAATCCTACTTGCACCGGCATCCAGGGCAGCTAGAATGAGTTCCCCGACTCCAAACGATGTCGTGGCACCTGGGTCGCGCTGGTCAAAAGGCACCAAGCTCAGTCCCGCAGCAGCGGCCATCTCAATCACGGCTGTACACGGTTCTCCAGAGTTGCGGCCCAGAATGCCGAAGAAGGAATCCACAGAGTCACCAACAGGGCCAGTGACGGTAACATGGTGAATCATGCCTCCAGTTGATGCGACGATGGCATGCGTAAAACCCTCGCCTCCATCAACGAGAGGAACCTTGCGAACTGTTGCGTCAGGTTCGACAGCCAAAATGCCCGCCTCAATGCAATCAGCAGCGGTACTAGGCTGGAGACTTCCTTTGAAGCCTGAAGGGCATACTAGAATCCGCATTTGGGCAAAATGTTGTGAATGTAGATGAAACGATTGAAGTAGATATTGAACGAATGGGTCAAGACTTGAGAGTCTTGTTCAAGAGACGAATCAATGTAAAATTACAATGTAACTTTTAAGCGAGCGTTGTTTGCGATGAAAACCACAAGTATTCGAGTCGATCCCTTGGGAGGCATTTATAATTTCCTAGAGTCCAGCACCAGATACCGCGCCATGATCACCGCGGCTTCTGGAAGCTCTCAGTTCTCTACTCTAAGCGCCTAGCTTCTTTCACCGATTCAGTCAATACGAATCAAAATTTTAATAGTCAATGTAGCTATTTGCAAGTTTGCATGCGGAATTCCATGTGCAAGGCGCTACGCCACTCATGCTCGACCCAGCTACTTCATTGAGGCGCTGCTGCAAAGAAAGCCTTATCGCGCTCAGAATAGCAACTTGTCGCATGTCCTGCAGTTGCCCATTCAGCCTTGAGCCATCAAGCGACAAGTGTCACGCGACAGGGTCGGAAGCCAGCGGCTAGATGAATGTGAGGGACGCGTCATGCAGACGCTCATGTTGGAGGGCTGCGCTTGGTCAAGACACATTTCTCGTGTCCAGACAAAGCCTCCGCAGGCGGTCGAGTCATCCGACTAGTTTCTAGAAATGGAAAAAGACAGACATGAAAAAACTTGGCTTCATCTTGGCTGGATAAGAAGGCAAGGGTTCAGGGCTTAGCCATTCGCGCGATGCTTGATATAAGCTTATATTAACCACGTTTTCAAGCCGGGGCATCTGCAGGGGCTTGGCCACCAATGACACTTATCCACGCACCAGTCTTCCGTTGCTTTGCCAAAAAATGTGAAACGGGACTAAGAAGGTCGCTCGATGGTATTCATTGGGCTGAGGCTCTTGGCAGAAGCGGTATACGAGCATTTGGATGAGCCTAGTGATGAATGGGGCTTAGAGGGATCGCATAGCCACCACTGTGACGAGGAACCCCCGATTTGCGCAGGCCCGCATTATTAACGCAAAACCTGTATGTACACACTTCTGTGCGCATCATGTAGCAGCAGCGATTATCATCAGTGATCTTCGAAAACTTTAATGCATGCAATTATGATGTGGTCATTGCTCATCGCCTCGGATGGCTCCGGATCGATGCTGCGGATGGCGGATGGCGGTTTGAGACGGAATTTGATCAATCCATGATGCATCGCCGCGGAATCATGTGGACTCTTGGGCAGCCTTGAATCGGAGCAAATTCCCTTTCGACATTAGAGGTACTAATTTTAACAGCTCCGCCACTGCAAGTAGTTGGTTGGCAATGAGACACCCTCTCCTGCGTAGGTGCATTAGTCAAGGCCGGGGTATAAAGACATTCATAATGAACAATTCATTACATTCTTCGCTTAACAAACACAGACTATCTAACAGTCACTCGTTCCCTTGCACCTTCGTTAAAGACCTTCTCCAAACTATGAACCACAAAAAAAGTACTGGGAACCTCTCACGTGTAAGCTCAAGATCTTCGCTTTGGAGATCCTGGAGCCCACTGCACGACACCCTCACAGCTTATGAAAAGTCTCGTCACGAATACCCATGGCTTTCAGCTTCTGAGGAAAATGATGGCCTTCACAGTAGCCTTCTTCAACGCGCCACGCCGTTGTCCTCTCTGACTGAAGTCTCGGATGGGTCCCGTGCGTCCTGGGAAGATCTCGACGAGGAGGCAGGGAATCAAAACTTGGCTCCACAGCAAGACGCTCCGGAAGAAGACCCGAATTTGGTAGGTAAACCTTAATCGAATGTGTTCGAGGCTCGATAGGCCTATGCAAAACCCACAAGGCTAATCTAATCTGACCTTGCAGGTGAAATGGGATGGGCCGCAAGATCCAACGAACCCTCGAAACTGGAACCATCGCAAGAAATGGGTGGCCATAGTTCTAGTTTCCTGTTTCACGTTTATTTCACCAGTCTCTTCCACTATGCTTGCGCCAGCCCTCCCGGATCTCGAAGACGAGTTCAACATCTCGTCAGAGTTTGAAGCCTATCTTATCATGTCCATCTTTTTACTTGCCTATGCCATCGGTCCTTTCATCTTAGCACCCCTCTCAGAGATGTACGGCCGCGTGGTTGTGCTTCAATCGGCCAACATGATTTATCTGATATTCAACACTGTATGCGGATTCTCCCAGAACAAGCAACAGATTCTCGTGTTCCGCTTTTTGAGTGGATTGGGTGGCAGTGCTCCGCAAGCGGTATGATTACACCCCTGTCTGTGCCTTCCAAACCAATCAACGCTAACACTTTGGTCATAAAGCTCGGTGGCGGTGTCTTGAGTGACTGCTGGGCGGCTGAAGAACGCGGGGCCGCAGCAGCAATCTACAGCCTTGCTCCTTTCCTCGGCCCGACGATAGGGCCCATCGGTATGCAACACCACCAGCTTTAATTCCCAGTCTAACCTTTTTGCAGCCGGTGGTTATTTGACGCAGTACATGAATTGGCGCTGGATCTTCTGGATTGTCTCGGCAGCCGACGCACTGGTTCAAGTTCTTGCATTCCTCTTTCTGCCAGAGACCTATCCTCCCAAGATTCTCAAAAAGAAGGCGATACGTCTCAGAAAAGAGACAGGTAATAATGCTTTGCACACAGAGTACGAACAGGTTGGGCAGACATTTTTGCAGTCATTCGGCCAGAATATTCGACGGCCTGTCATTATGCTTACCACCCAGCCGGCTATCCAAATCACTGCCCTATACAGAGCGTACTTGTACGGTCTTATGTATCTTGTGTAGGTAAATCTGTTCCATGATAGAGTTATCTTTCACTGACACCTCTTTAGTCTTGCTTCATTTCCACTCGTCTGGAGCGAGCAATACGACCAAGAACCGGGCCGTGCGAGTCTAAACTATTTATCGCTCGGGATCGGTTTCATTCTTGGACTTCAAGTATCCGGTCGATTGATTGATAAGGTAACGCTCTTCTATATTATTTTCAAGGAGAGGTTCTCATATTATATTAGGTTTACATCTCGCTAAAGGCAAAATATTCTCATCCGGGAAGACCCGAGTTTCGAGTTCCGCTCATGATCCCAACAGCATTCATCACTCCCGCCGGTCTCGTATTGTACGGAGTAGCTGCGCATCTCAAGCTCCATTGGATGGTTCCAAATGTGGGAGCAGCCATCTTTGCCGCTGGGTTGATTCTTTCATTTCAGTGTGCTCAAACATACATCGTTGATGCATATGAACGGTACGCAGCTAGTGCTACTGGAGCTGCAGCATTCGTCCGTACCATGGCTGGTTTCAGCTTTCCTCTCTTTGCACCTGACATGTATGATGCGCTTGGAATTGCTTGGGGAAATGCTGTGTTGGCAGGTACGGCGCTGGTCCTATGCCTATTGGCCCCAATGGTTCTATGGAAATGGGGTGAGTGGATTCGAAAGAAGAGTCCATATTGCGCCGGATGAAATTTTTTTACAGTATGAGCCGGTCTTATTATCTAAAAAACCGAAATCGGATGATATTGAGCTTAATTTACCTTAACGGAGGGAAATGATACTAATGCGCGGATCGACTAGTTCATAGGGGGGTTCAGGCTTAGGGTGAGAGACAATGGGCGTTATCCTACAAGAGAAGCCTCTTAAAAATGATGATGTCAAGAAAACTCAAAACCGGATTTTGAAATTAGATTCGAATAGAAATTGGTTTGTTGCCCAATTCCAACTTTGTTGACTAGAAATGGCCGGACTGATACACTAGTCTTGTGATGATACTTGAAGTCAATTTTGAGAGGCCTACGTGTTCAGGAGAAACCCATCCCGATTAGGTTGATTACGTTTTTTTTTCGCTCACACACTTGTATCATGCGGATAGTACCTCCTATTCAGGTAATAAATAGGTGTTGTAACAATGCGGATATACCCCACACCAAGCCGTTGAACCCCGATTGCCGCAATGCCACATCGTAGGACCACTTGATTCCGAAATCCTGGTCTTGTGCGCATCCTTCTGATTTCCTCCATATCAAGCATGCTTTTACATAATCACTGATTTCCAAATTTGAGGCTGTTGTTAATCTCGGGGATGACATTAACCGAGAGTTGATACATCTTTCTACCCAAGAAGCCAACTACACTGGGTAAGCCTTGTTGGAAGAGAGAGAAGAGCAATCGTCGTTATTTCCGCTTCACTGATGGGTTCTTTATCTTTCTGACCCGGGAAGATGACCTGACGATATTACATTCGTCTTTTACGTGTTATTGCGTGATTTCCATCGCTTCCACGTCGGCTCAAATACCAATATGCCGCCTGAGGTGGTTAATTTATCCCCGGACTGGACATAGGGTGGAGTTTTAGCGACCGATGGATCAAAATACTGTTATCGGTAATCTTCGAAATATGCATACTACCTCACATATATGGCACTGTCACCTTCTTCTTGGGGAGTGCTTGCGACAAGGAATGAACCTTGGGTTGGCTTACATTGTTGAGCCATTCGTCCGTCACCATGGCGTCAAACAACAATTCCGCTGTCCCGGACCAATCGCAAAATACCTCATCGAATGGTACTCAGTCGACAGAAATGCCGCCTTTTTGAATGGATAACTCAGACGACCGTGCGCAGAAAAAGGTCAGCATCATCGACTTTCGACCTGAGAATTGATTCCGGTGTAGCCTCCGGGAGCCGTACGGCATGACGACAGCCAAGACGGCAAGATCCCGATCACGTGATAAATAAGTCTTCTCATTGGTTCGAATCTTCCTAGCTCGACCACGAATGCCTGCAAGTGGGGGCGAAGGAGTCGGGTTTAAACCGCACGGAAGCCAGCTGAAGCAGGAACCTCTTGCGAGGCTTTTATAACTTGGGATGCCATGGTAAATAAAACATTCTGTACAGACCTGGACAATGCTCTCTTTCATTATCTGCAAAGCCGTTGTATAGAATCATTTCGGGCGGTCGAGCATACAAAATGTCCACCAAGAGAAAGGCGCGAGGGCTTTCCATCAAGCCGAGGCTTGCCATCTGTGGTGTTCGTGATCTGCGCCGCTTGTAAATAGCGTATGGTAAACTGGGTGTCGGGCCCCATTGTGCCCGATTGAATGCCCTCGGAGATCCCAAGAGACGATGTGGGCCTCACTTCAAGGATCCAAGTCAGCGAGTCTTATGCCGACATTTGTCTCAAACCTTGAGCCCATGGCAGAACTTTGGATAATGCCTCGCCGATAAGCAGTTATCTTAAAATGACCAGTCAATATGTATATACCCACTCTCACTTGAATGAGAAGAGTGTAGGCATGTAAACATTCCGGGCTCTTTGTGGGTCAGCCTCGGGTACCGGAACTCACGGGTCCCTTCCCGCCAGACTAGTCCTGTATTTCCATGGCACAAGACTAAAGTCTCAAACTTGTTTCTCCCAACACGGACGTGGGGTTGATAAGCTTATGGGGCAGTGACGGGGTTCTGATGGGGCTGGATGGTGTCATTGTAGACTTGCGCTGGGGGTTCGAGTTTCCTTGACACATAAACGACCGACTTCTTAAAAAGGCCAGGACTCCTCAGAATCACAAGACCCTTTTTCTCCAGGTTCCCCGGATTCCCCAGATTTATTTCCACAGATCCGTCAGCCGCCAAGCTTCCCATTCCACTCCATCCCCTCAATTTTCCCGTCTTAGACCGCAATGCTACCTGCGCCTGCGAGCATTTGAGCTTCCAATCTCGAATTTTGAACGTCGAAATCATGTTCAAGAAGGAAAATGCACCTCAGGATTCCGAAGCGCTGTCCGACGGTATTCACAGGACTCACACGCAATGCTCTCAGAATGGCTCAACTACTTCCCATATTGAGGATGCCGTTTTCGGAGAGGTTACTGAAGATGGGCCAAACTACCGAAATGTACGTCCACACATCCAGACATGAGATGGGAACTAATGTTTCTTGCCAAACAGGTTGGCTGGATCTTCACCGTGGCTCTCATGACAAAGACTCAAGTCGGTCTTGGTGTGCTATCCATCCCTCAAACTTTTGATGCGCTCGGTCTTATCCCGGGCATAATATGTCTTCTTGCTGTGGCCACTATTACGACTTGGTCCGACTACACTATTGGCGTCTTCAAACGTAGTCATCCTGGAGTCTACGGCATTGACGATGCTGGTTTCATCATGTTCGGGCGGGTTGGGCGCGAGGTCCTTGCGACTGTCTTTATGCTATGTGAGCATTTACGCTGCCAATGAAAGTGCTATGCACTGACATGTCAGATTGGATCTTTGTTGCTGGTTCTGCCATGCTCGGTATTTCAATCGGCCTCAACTCCGTATCTGCACATGCTGCCTGCACCGCTGTTTTTGTAGCTGTAGCAGCTGTAGTCGGCTTTCTCTTTGCCAGCATCCGCACGCTTGGTCGCATCGGATGGTTGGCATGGATCGGCCTTGTGTGTATTATGACAGCCAGTGAGTTCAAGACGGTCAACCTCTAATCTTCAAAGCATTTCTGATCCTTTCAGTCTTCTGCGTCACTGTCGCAGTCGGTGTTCAGGATCGCCCTGCCGCTGCCCCGACTGAGGGTCACTGGGAGTCTGACTACAAAATAATAAATAATCCATCTTTCGTCGACGGCATCTCAGCCATATCTGCACACATCTTTGCATATTCAGGCACCCCGGCATTTTTTCAGATTGCAGCTGAGATGCGTGTGCCGCAACATTACACCCGGTCGCTGCTTACTTGTCAGTCCATCGTCACCATCACTTATACTACAATCGGCATTGTCGTGTACTACTATTGCGGCTCGTACGTTGCTTCACCAGCTCTTGGCTCCGCGGGAGCCCTCATGAAGAAAGTGTGCTATGGCTTTGCTCTGCCTGGCTTAATTGTTACGGCCATGCTGATGATTCATGTAAGTTACAAAGAGCTGCCCTCCCAGACCCTTTGTCGAGTCTTCCCTGGGTTGTTCGGTATCCAGCATATTAACTATAATGCAGATCCCTGCAAAATATCTGTTCATCCGTCTTCTTCGCGGTACAAAGCATCTGAACTCAAACAGCGTCGTGCATTGGAGTACGTGGCTCGGTTGCACTGGTGGCGTCACTCTCGTCGCATATCTCATTGCCAGTGGTATCCCCGTATTTGGTGGCCTTGTATCTCTTATTGGGGCCTTATTAGGCACATTGATGTGCTTTCAGCCGTACGGTTGCATGTGGCTACATGACAACTGGACTGAGGGAAAGAAGACCAAGTCACTCAAGTGGTGCTTGATGGTCGTTTGGTCCATTTTTGTCATCGTATCAGGCACTTTCATGATGGTTGCTGGTACTTACGGATCAGTCGTTAGTATTAAGAATACTTTTGAGGAAAACGGAGGTTCTGGTGCCTGGTCTTGCGCCGATAACTCTAACTCAGCTACTGCTCACTGAGTTTATTTATGTTGTTTAGGTGTGTGATGATAGAGATGAGTTGACAATAGATTGACCCATAGACCTAGATGATGTTTTTCATGTCTACTAATTCCGATGGATTATTACTTTTCTGTCGTGCATTAGACGGGAAGATAACAAAAACCTTCTGAATTCTCAGCAACTTTTAAAACCTGCGCACGCCCATTGCTTCCAAGCACATCTGACATTTATGCATGGCTGAAAGCTCCCAAAAGTATCTTAGTTCATCTACCAGTAGTTCTCTGAAAAATCATTTTTCACATTGCTCTCAACTATGAGCAGCGCAATCATTCGGGTTGGGTACTGAAACATCCGCAATTCAAGAGAGCAGCAATCGAATTGGGACTGAGACCTTATACTAGTTACGGAGCTTTTCTTTAATGAAAAACCCCAATTTAATAAAAGAAAAAGAAAATTCCAGTATAGTTTAGCTATTAATCAATACTACGACTTGGTACAAGAATTGCGACCCTGAGGCCGGTTGGACCGGTATTGCTATAGTAAGGGTTAGGGTTAGGGCTATGTGCCCCCAAGGGTTATATAACCCTTGTAACCCTAGCCTATGATTTTAGTTCACATGGTCTTAGGTTGGTACCTGCGCCATTAATAACTTAAATAGTAGGTTTTCTGGCTCAAAATCTATGCTTATTAATCCCTTTCGTGCTTTGAAGCTGTTGTTCTCAAGTATTAGGTCGTGAGTGTGTTTTAGGAGGCGTGCAGATGATGGACAGATGCGACAGCATGTGGGGATTTTGATAATTGATTCGGGTTAAGATTCTTCATATTACCTTGATAATTATTATAAAATGGAAGCGCAAAAGTATTCTGCGTTCCTCGAAATAGATTCCTGGCATTGGCTAACGAGGTTTGATGATAACCAAGGTGGATTATCTACACGACCGTGTCCAGTCAATCATTGTTTTCTAGTTTGTTCCGCAAGGACGAAAAAGGCATACTTTATATCTTTCCGAAATGCCCCGGCAGTTGGGTATTGGCCGCTATCGGCGATGCTCATCCGAATCTCGGGTCTCATCATCTCCAGCATCCACAACAAGCCCCTCTTCATGCGCAAGCACAATCACTTTCACCCGCATAGAAGTTAAAATGATATCGTTCCCATGTGATCCTATACGTACATTCAATCTTGCGTCAACTGACGCTTGTCATTGCGTGAAATTGCGCTGCGGGACCTTGGCAAGGCATTGAGCGAAATCTTGAGCCTCAACAAAGCACATGTACGCCTTGATGGGTGCTATTAGACTTTCGTACAAGTTATGTAAGCACCACTTGAATGTCCAGGTCTACCGTGCCAAGCCTTTAATAGCTCGGCATAAGAGTTTCCAGAGACACCCGTGTCACACCGCTCGAACAACTACCAAACGAGCTCAAGCAGATGCAGCCCAATCGCGGGAATTACCAGACGCGAGCACACCCCGCCCCAACTTGCTTGGCGAGAGAAAAGGAGTGCTGTCATTATTCGTAATGATCCCTGAACCCAAGTGCTATGCTAAACCATTTCGATGACCAATGGCGGTCGCCCGGCCTCCGCGAGCCGAACTCTTACGGTCTACATTCACCGTCTCTTTAGCCGCATAGAGATGGATGCACAACGGGCGCACCCAGTACCCATCAAGGCCCCCGTACCTCCTGAGATATACGAATGCGACCCAATGATGGCGCACTTCCCCAGTCTCCCTCATGGCTAGCTAGGGTTAGGCTAAGAATAGGCTATGTTTCAAGTGGGATGTTGATGGTGTGGCTAAAACCACGGGCACTGATCCCGCCAGGATCTCGCTTTTGGCGGACTTAATGCACTAAAACCAAGCGGCTGAGGGGCCAGGCGGCACCGCTTCGATCGACGAACCCACCACGCTTAATTTTGACCGCTCTCGGTTGTCGCTTACATGAATCAGATCAGAGTCCACATTTCATGGCATGTACCAGGAGCAATCTTGCGTCCGTCAGTTGCGCTAAAGCCTGAAATGGAATCTTCCGCGGTCAGCTCACACTGATCCGGTCTGACGACCCCTGAATGTGACGAACCTCCCAGCCCTACCAGGTACACATGCTCAATTCGTATGCGACTCTCCCTTGTGAACGCTCCCAAAATCATCGAGGTTGTGAATTCTGACGGCATTATGGCTTGCGCCTGCATCTTTATGCTATGAAAATAATGCGCTGCAGCACATGTCGCATGTTGAATACGCTAGACGATGACAGAATCCGAAACCGAAACCGAAAAGCTACTCGGACATGGCTGGCGCGTGTAGGCTCGCAATGTGGCGCAGACGCCAGGCAGCTTGGCGCGCCAGGGGCATCTTAACTTTATACCTGTATACCCTAGACGCATAAACAACTTACGATCTGAGACGCCTAGGAGCGCCTCGTCAATAACTATTTTGGATTCGGCTTCGGACTCCTCGTTCAGTCCGAGTATCACGAAAGGGATACGTTCATAAAAGTAACTCGGGGTTTCTATATAAACCTGTCTTCAACTGCTCGAATTGAATCAATAAACTCAACAACTCATTCACACCTTCCAGCTTCAACACCAACAACATCAACTCTCTCAACACCAAGACCATCCGCAATCATGCCTATCTTCACTGTCGTCAACCCTGATATCCCCGCCGAGTCCAAGGACAAGTTCCTTGCTGCTTGGCCTACTCTCAATGCTGAGTTGAAGAGCCAGCCTGGCGTTGCCGGTGTCTTGGCCGGCCGAATCGTCTTTGAGGACGGCAAGCAGGTTGACGAGTTCAAGTGGGCTGAGACCCTAGGTAAAGTATCCAGTTTCAATTCTTTTTCGCAGCTTCAAAACTAATATTCCACACACAGCCTTCAAGACCGCCGAGGACTTTGAGGCTTTCGCCAACTCCGACTGGTCCAAGGAGCAGAAGGCCAAGTACGTCGCCGCCCGAGGCGAGGACCCCAAGGTTGGCCGATTCGAGGTTGCCGACTTCCCTGTCGGCGCCACCGGTCCCACACCTTTCATCCAGTTCTCCACCCTGCTCCTCGACGACGAGTCCAAGGGCGAGGAGGCCAAGAAGGCCTGGTTGGAGCTGACTACCGCCCTTGGTGGCAAGGAGAGCTGGGGTGGAAAGAGCATTGGTGACGGTCCTACCGTCGGCCTGGCCCTGGTTGGCTGGGACAGCCTTGACGTATGACGCTACATCATGTTGTTTTATTCAGTTACTGACCATCTTTAGGAAATCATCGCCGCTTTCCAGAAGCCTGAGGCTGTTGCTGCTCTTGCCGCCTACAAGGCCCTTGGCAAGTCCCGCAATGTTGTGGTCAAGGTCGAGTAAATTTTGGACATGGGGGAGCTCTTAGAAATATTACCCTGGGTCAAACAGGCTGTATCTCTTCACTGGATCTTTCAAAGGACTCCAGAATCTGAGACATGAGATTTTATAGTAGCCTCTGCTTTCATCATACCAATAAATCAACGCTATGTTTTTGAAGCATTCACATTGTGCTCGGTTTATTCTCACTTCTGATGAGGTCAAAATATTTTTTATTTGTTACATCATGAAACTTAAGCCAAGTGAAATGATTAAATCTAGTGGGGCTTGGCGAGAAGTTTCTTAAAGCCATCATCTAGAGCAGCCCAAACGGCCTCATTTTGCTTTTCATCGAGTATCGTAGTCGCTAGGTCGGTAAATTCCAGCTTGATAGATTCTTCCGTAATTGATAAGATTTCCTGGATTATCTTTTTCAAAATGCCATTCCTGCGGTGGGGGTCTTGCACGCCAAGGATAAGGTTATCCGTAATGATAGACATGCAAGTCAGATTCAGATCAGTTACGGGTAATCCCATGGCAGATTTCGCCTTTGATAGAGATTCTTCGTATACCTGGCGATATTTTTGGAGTTCTTCGGAGGCATCTTCCAAATGCTTTTCGGCTTTGTCGCTGTTATCTGTCGACTTGTTGAGATAGCCATATGTTGCTGGATCCCAATCTCGAATGAGCCATCTTGGGTATTTTTCATTTCCAATCGTCCGCGGGGTTGACATCACACCTTCCCACCCGATAACACCCTTTAAATGACCTTCTTCGGAGACAATAAAATTTTTGAGGTCGAAATCTGGATGTGCCAGGACAAAGGGCTGTTTTCCTTCTGGTTCTGGTATCCATTCAATGAATCGTCGAAGGAGCGCTGTAACGGATTGGAGAGTTGGGTTGGTTTCGGGATACAACTCAAGAAGGAAGGTGTAAAATTTCTTGGTGTCTGAAAACGCAGCACCATCAGCCCACATAGGATTCTTGCTAAGGTTCTGGTGTAGAAATCGGCGGTTAAGAGCTGCTCTGTCATCGAGAAGTCTCACTGGGCCGATGCTGGATGGTTTTTCCTTCGAGTCAAATTCAATAAATCCGCCATGGTTGAATCTGTAACTTCCCAATTGCACCATTGCGGATGCGATATCATTCAATGCCAAAACCCGACGGGAGTGAACGGTATGCGCATCAATGCCACTAAGATGGTGTCCGAACCAAACATCGTACAGGGAATGGCCCGATATGGATTCCAATATAATATAAGGAAATTTGATGGGATTGCTTGTCGTGGCAGAATAGTCCAATACTTCAGGAATCGGTATTGTGGTCTCGCGTTTCAGCAAACGCATCGTTTTTGCTTCCGCTGTCAAAGCGGTAGCTGAAGCCTGGTCCCATTTCTCCGCTACCCCATTGATGGGAATTTTTACATGCCACAGAACGCCATCATCAAATTCAATCGGGAAGATGATGTGCGATGCATTCTCAATAGGGTCTCCCACGACGGAGATGCTGTGATCCACGCCTGGTTGGGCTAACTGGCGAGTCTTGATGGCGAGCGCCCGCAACTCCTGCACACCGACAATTGAACGGATAAGTGAAAACAAATTGAGGTCGTTTGGTTTATCGGGCGCCGAATCATGCGAGGCATTGCCGAGTACGGAAAGTGGACCGTCGAGGCTATCCATGTCGCGAGGTTGCAATGTAATATCACGGTTTGGGCGTGAAGAGGCGGGGATAGCGGGCGATGAAACAATCATTCTCACGTGAAATATTTAATTTAAGCGAAGGGCAACTTAAAGCTGCTGACTCATCTTCCTGTTTCGGTGAGTCGTGTTGGTTGGGGTGATCTGACGGGCCAACAGACAGCCGGGTTTCAGCCTGACAGCTCAATTTCACACCTTCATCTCACAGATGCACAACACTAACATCAGCTTCAAATCTGCTGCAAATTGTCTACTTCTCGATTTTGAGTCTCCAATATTGTGATTTTCTAAAGCCCTTGGAGCGATGTGAGCAATCTCAATACTCGAGGCCCCTAACCAAAACGCTGAATGCGCCACATCCCAACCTTAAACCCGGCCCTCCAGCTGTCCGAGCTGGAGACGAGTTCCAACTTGAAGTAAGTTTATAATGAATAGGCTTTATAACGATTTATTTTCTTTCCTAATAGCACCGATTCGTCTCACCATCTGTGAAGTGTCCTATACCGTACAATCCAACTTCGAATGATCCCCCATATGACTGACCTAAAAAATAATCTTTACATGAATACAACTATCTAGACATTGCTTTTATTTATTCTAGCTAAAAGAAAACACCAAAATCTTTGCAGGAGCCCATACGATAAAATATCAGCAGGGATTGGGCGGAAGAAGCTCTTGGTTTTCGGAGCCGTCATCCATTCCAATGTCGTTTACCACACGACTCTATAGGTTCTGGGTGGACGATAACTAGAATGCTGCGCATTATCTGTGTGTGAAAATAATCGGCCATAAGCAGTGATCGTCAGGAAAAAATCACGCCAGACCAATGCCGCCGCAGGTGACCTGGTTCCATGACGCCCTTAACTCCACAGCTACATGCATCTTCAACCCAACACAACACTCCTCTCTTCCCACGATTTTCAATACCCCAAGCTACAATGTCGAATCTAAGCCTTCATAAAGTAAAGAAGGCGAGTAGATTGATACAGGCCAACCTACTGAAGCATCGATTCAACACTCCAATAAGTCCCATATGGGTCCAAGTTCCACGACGAAAACCTTCGCCACTTAGGACATATCGTCCACAAGTTGAGATAACAGACAAGTGTCTCAAAATAGGCAAGAGAAAAAGGTTCTTGTCCCGTCCCTAAGACGTCAAAGATGAACTCAACGGACTCAGGTCCTAGTATCTACTTGTCAGCAATTGGCGACGGCGCCTCTGATTACCGCGGATGGCATTGAGAAGCGGTTTGCACGATCCTACGCTGACAACTTCGACCCAAAACGCCCCCAGAAATCCAGCAGTTCTCAGCAACGCTCTGAATAGTGCATCAACGGCTCGCCGGCCGATGGAGACTATGACAATCATCGACGGGCAACATACTCTGAGATGGCTGTTAGCATTACACTTGTTACTTTTTGAATATACTTGCGATTCACATCAAGTTACCACTTACAAAGTAGGCCATCGACTAAATGCTATGATCCAGATGCAAGAGTCGGTACGGATGACAAGTTGTATTTCCAAGAGTCCGTCATCTAGATGGAGAGAGACCGAGTTGATTATTTCTATCAATCTTGACAATGAGCTTGAATGCAAAGCATCAGTGAGAACAATGAAAAGGCAATCCCTCATCCCTTAATGGAGAGACTTGGGGAAATAATGCTGGCGACCTCATTGGTGGGTGGGGTTCATGCTAATTCTTCTAAAGGTCATCCTTAGGTACGCATCCAAGCGGCTTCTAGGCAGCAGAACAGTTCCCGGGACCAAACCCCATGCTATCCCAATCCTACCAAAGCTGCCCAAAATGGTACTGTTGTCTGACTAAAATTTATTGGCCCAGGGATGTTTAGCAAGGCGGTGAGGTCTAGGGTAGTCTCGTTTGCGCCGTAAGTCAATATGCCGTAAGGGGAATCTTTCCAGGACTGATGTGGTAATATGCTACGCGTGACTAAGGCAATTTGATGAAGGTGGCCAACTTATCTAAGGGATAGACTATTGTATATTCGTAAGTTAACACGACGTCTATCGGGGAGACGTTCAAGTTGAAGCCCTGTTGACATTGAGAATCGCGCATGAAAACAAATATCCTCGGTCCACAAATAGCAAGACAGGTATTTGCACCTGAGTTATTCATAACATAAAGTGTAGTAGAAATGTATTTTCGACTTTCGACTTAGGACTACGCTTTGTATTTGAATAGGGCACCTTGATGAGGTTGAATCGCCGTGGATTAGATCTGTATCGCTCTTCAACCCCTTCCACAGCCGAACTTCATTGCGACTTTGATAATTTCATCCACGGAAAGAAAAGTAAGTGCCAACGGAGAAATCCATTATTTCCAATAGTCCATCTCGGACTATTCAGCAAAATTTACCAGCTGGCCGGTAATTGGTGGTCTGTGCTTCCTCGTTGGAAGCTGTCACGGATTTTATCTCCGCCTTGTGTCCAGTGGATAGAAAGCCGCGGGGGTGAGGAGGATGGGCTGGGCGATTCATTTATTCCACATCCTTATTAAAATTTACCCGGACATTCAACTCAATCCAGCTGTTTTTTTGTGTGCGCGGCCCTGGATGACAGGGGCGATCAATTGCGGTTTGGGGAACACGGCGGGATCCACCATCGGACATAGCATTAGACCGAAGGATCAAAGCTTTTTTGCTTGCTTTTTTGGCGATCCTATCCGCAATCCATCAGATTTGACTCGTGCGCAATTTAACTCTACAAGAGTCGCCTGCGGTTAATTGGTTTATGCATGCGTTCGGCAGGGGCTGGGCCACGTTGTCACGGAGTAGAATGAGGGGGGAGGGCGTTGGCGAGCCAGGTTGGCGGAGTTTTCGGTGTTTGGCCATATGCCGGCACTGCGAATTGGCTGCGTGGCTAGCTAGGGCTCTCATCTTGACAACAGCATGTTGATCTTGTGAACTGGCAGGAAGCCGCTAGTGCAACCTCACGGAGAAAATAAAAAATTCTGGAAATTGACCAATGCAGGTTCCCAAGAATAGCGTGGTTAGCTTCATGTTTCAAAACCAAAACTAGGCTGTGTATGCAAGATCAATAGCCCGACATTCTCCCTCTCGCTCCTCGTTTTCGCGCTCGTTTTTCGCGTGGCAAGTACGATTTTTCAGCATGGATACCCCATGGCGCACGTTGATGGGGCGGTAGCATCATGTTCGAAACAAAGGGGGATTCCATGAAACAGGGCACAGCTTGGATGGCACTCTAGAAACCTTCTATATGCTAGGCATAAAATGGTCCATTGTTATGCCAGTAAGCATACTATTCACAACAAAGCACAAAGCGCAGCGGTATCCCACAACTGATGTGACATGTCATAGCACAAACTCTAGGTCAGCCAGTTGCCCTGCTCATCCTCCAGGCCAAAGTCCACCACGGACCATCCTTGGATCGTGCGCTTCCCGTCGATCTCAACCCACAAGTCTTGGATGTTGTCAGTGATGCGATATTTCTGGAGAACCTTGTGGGCGTCGCTGATCTTTTGCATTTCCTCGTCAGTCAACCTTACGAGCTTGATGTTTTCCTCAATGCGCTTTTTGGAGCTGCTCTTTGGAATCACCGTGATGCCTCGTTGAACAGCCCACGACAGTGACACCACACCGGCCGAGCAACCGTGATTGGCTGCGATTCCCGTGAATATTTCGTGGGTGAGAATTTGATTGTTCACTCCCGTTCGTTCTCCTCCCAATGTGCTGAGTTACGATCGTTAGCCTAACTTTTGGTCCCCTGTTACGCAATGACTATAACCTTACCTCCAGCTCATGACATGGATTCCGTTGGCTTTACAATACGGGACAAGCTTATGATTTGGGTGTAGGGCGTGTAGTTCGATTTGATTGACAACGGGCACGACCGAGGCGTGCGCGAGCAGTTCCTCCAACGTCTTCTGTGTAAAATTGCTAACGCCGATGGACTTGCACTTCGGGCCGACAAGCTTTTCCATCTTCTGCCATGTCTCAACAAATGTCGGGCTCTCGTGGATGCGCAAAGGCCGCTTCTCGGGCGCAGGCGTCAATGCCCATGGCCAATGCATGAGAAAGACATCCACATACTCAATCGAGAGCGCGTCTAGCGAGATGCGGAGCGCGGCCTCCGGGTCATGGTGCCACTGTCCCCAGAACTTCGTGACAACCACGATTTCAGATCGAGGGATTCCGCTGTTCCGGATGGCCCGGCCGACAATGTGCTCGACGCCATAATGCTGGGCAGTGTCAATCAGGCGATATCCACTTTGGAGCGCATGGATGATGGAATCCTCGAGGGCCTTTTCATCGTCGGAGCCGAAACTCCCTGGGTTTAATTAGCAGACGGATATGATGCTCAATGGAGCCACAAGGTTAGTACCTTGCCAGGTTCCCAGGCCCACGGCCGGCATGTGCTCCCCTGGCCAGCGATAGCCGTTAGCGTAATCCTGGATGAAAGTGGACAAAGCGTCGTCATAGGTTGCCTTACCATTGTTCAGTTTGAAGGTAGTGTTGCAAATCGGCGCGTCAGCCATGGCGAAAGATTGCCTGTTTGGGTGCCCAAATCGTCCCGGTGCACTCGTTTTGGCAAGAAGAGATGGTACCCGAATCTCAGTGGGTGTATCCCTTCAGACAAGTGATCGATCGGTGGTATCAACAGAGCGCCAAGACTCTCGAGCCAATATCTCGCCAGAAATGATGCAACAGGTGATGACAGGAATGAGCCCAGGTTGTAAACAGATGATGATGCAATATGAGGCGAAGGCACTTTGCCACGGGCACAAAGAGGGGAAAGCAGAGGCTTGGCAGGTAGCCGGTGGCGCAAATTTGTGGAGTTACGGAGTTAGAGCTGATCCACTCTAGAGCGAAAGCGAGTTCCCCTTGCCGAAACTTCTCCAGATCTCATGAACCATGGCCTAAACTAGGCACTCGTAAGAATAATCCGAAACATTGCCCTGAAGATCGTTGATTAATCGTATCGAAGGCATTTTTCGTCGTATACGCGTGTACTGGCGTTTCAAGTCGCTCTCTTGTTAAAAAAAAAAAAACACGCAGACAGCATTCCTTCTGCAGAGACATATCTGACCTCGTCTCCGGATGCTGAGGAGATTAGACGAGCTAATATTTATCAATTTAATATCCAGCGCCTCGGCATCACATGCGCTTTTCGAGCGGCAATTGCCGTCTGATAGAGTAAGGGCGGAATCCAATTCGTTTGCCAACAGGTGTTGGAATGGATAGAACTCCAAAACTTTAGCCGGACCGTTTCGGGACAAAACGGGCTCAAGGTGTGATTCAAACGCATCCAGAATATTCGCGCAGTCTCTCCTTGTTTTGGATGGGGAGTCTGCCGTGACAACAGCAAGACCCAGGACCAAGGTGAGGACGTGTGCTGGTGGAGGACTAGTTGATCGGCAGGACCAAGAGTGAATCAAGAACGCGGCAACTCTGAAAAGTCATGGGGATGGGCCAGAACTATAAAGCATGACTATCTTGACAAAGAGTGCCAAGCCGAAGCGGGAAGGTGCCGGAGAAATTTGAACCCTGGCTCCAGCTCGAACTCTGGCGATTACGAACAGGAAAGGTTCAGGGGTCACACGGACTTCGCCTGCGTCAATCTACGGGGTAAGCTCGGATGGGGGGATGAAGGGTCAAAACTGTGACCGATGGAATGGGTAAGCGAGCTCAACTAGAGATGAACGGGGTTGTTGAGGGGCAAAGTGATTGTATTCTGGAGATTCTAATGCAAGCGAGCTGAGTGGCCGCCACGATGGTATTATCCCCAATACAAGGCTGTTGAGGCCACAACCTGCGGTCCAAGTGTCTCCAAGTGCATGGACCAGAACCCACTCGCAGGTGACTTGCGGCGTCGAGCACGTTTTCATGGATGGTATGGATGGAACATGGGTTCGCATTGAGAATGCCCTCCACGTGAGAGACACTTGCATACGCGGATGCCTGCCACGCGGGAATACCAAGGGTCTAGGGGGATCGTGACGGGAGCGAGAGTTAATGGGCAATCTTAAGACCGGGAAGCGAGGTACCAAGTTGAGTACAGAAACTCTGCATCATGTGAGAAACTGGCTCTGCCCATTTCGCTGTTCTCGGTTGCGTTCCAGACATAGTGTTTTTTCCTTTTCTTTTATTTTCTTTTCTTCTTAAGAAGGGCTGATATTACTTGGCGTCGCCAAATCAACTGTCGGTAATTATCGAATCGATATTAGTGACGTCTCAGCACACGCAGGAGCCGATAACCGTCATGCCGTCCCACCGCACCTTTTTTTGAACGGCAGTCTCCGAGGCTTAGTGTGCGCCCGAGAACGAAATGAAATACGGGGCCCGCTGTCAAGTCCACGCGGGACAACCCCGGACCGTTTCGAGAGTGAAACCAGGGAACCAGCGTCACAGTTTGACATGGATCGTTGCTAATAATGACAGTGCATAGGTCAACCTCTGGTGGTTCCACATCGGCTGCCCTCATCCAGTCGTAGTGCGATTCCACCTTGCAAAATGCCGCCAAAATGCCCCGACGGGGCTTGGTACCTCGATACGAAACTAGCTTTTCTAGTGCGAAAGTCTATGTGTGGCCCTCGTTGCGGTCCCGAACCCGTACAGAAGAAAAGAAAAAGATATGGGGAAAGAAAAGTGTCACACTGGATATGCGACGGGTGTGATTAACACAATGATGCCGGTAGTGGATCAAGGGGGCGGAATGCCTAGGGTGTGTGCGTGTAACTGGCCCCCAAAGTTCAAAATATATCAATTTGTCTGATCCGCCGCGCGCGACGATGGGGCTTGCTTCGCAGGTTTACCATCTCTCCGCGACGCCGCCGTTGCACCACGGTGAGGGGCACAAAAAAGACGACGACAATGGACTCGCTGAGTTCGCTGAGCCCGGAAATCCTCGCCTCCACCCCGGTGATGGCCTCACCGGATGGCAGTGCACCCCAATTCGACGGACCCCTCACAACGATTCAGGTCGGGACAATAGTGGCCTTCGCCGTCACTTTCTTCTTCGCCACCGTCTCCATGGCCCTTCGATACGTCCAGGCCTTCATGCTTTCCAAGAAGATCGAGATAGATTTGGGTGAGCAAAACACGCCCTTGATATACGAACTAGCCGATGGTGCACTCGACTTTAATCCGACCGGGAAACTAATACCGATTGCCCTGCGTTTCAGTCATCATCACGGTATCCTACGCTCTCTCGATAGTCTACTTTGTCACCATGAATACTTGTAAACTCGCCTCGCCATCTTCGGGGACCCGCATCTTGGCTAACACGGTGGTAGTGATGGAGCATGGTTGGGGAAAGCACATGTGGGATGTGTCATTATTGGACTTCACCAAGCTGATCAGTGTAAGCAAGATCCATCTTCTTCGATTCTCAGTTTTGCATCCTTGGCTTGGTGCTAACGAATCCCCCCAGTCCCTGCTTCCCAACAACTTGACCTATTTCATTTCTCTTTCCGTCACCAGGTTTGCGATGCTCGCAGTCCTGTACCACATTAACCCCAACAAATTATACCGCTACATTGTAATGGGCATCACCGCCGTTAGTTTCGCCTACACGTTGGCCTTGTGCATCATCATCGGCGGGCCTTGCAACCCCTCTAAATCAATTACCAGCAACATCGCAAACGGGTCGTGCTTGGAAAACACGACAAAGGCGCACGCCATTCTCAACATTCTGTCTGATCTTGCCGTCGCTATGGTGCCCATTCCCACCATCTACGGGCTCAACCTCCTGCTGAAACAAAAAGTCATGCTCGGCTGTATCCTTGCCGTAGGATCAGGGTACGTTCCTTTCTTCGGTCGATCCCCGGCTATAATAGCATCTCAATTAACCAACCCCATCTCTCTTATTAGCGTCGTGGTTTGCTCGATAGCTCGTCTACCATACGTCTTTCTCATCAACACCGACGACGTGACACATACGGAAGCCATTTTGGGCGTGTGGTCCATCGTGGAAGTGAATCTGGGCATCCTGTGCGTCTGCGCGGTTCGACTGAAGCCGCTAATAAAGACATACCTGCCCCAGCTGGGTCTCTTTTCCTCCCGCTCACGCAAGAACAGCCAATCGTGGAGCAAGGGGATCCGAGGCCAGAAGAGTAGCGAGCAGCATTCATATCAGCTCCACAGCATCCAGCGAGCCAACGAGGAGTTGAACGTGGACGTGGACCTGGAGAGGAGGGATATCCGAATTAACCGCTCCTATCACGTGGACGTGGAATACGTGAGCCAGGGGAATGGCCACAGTCGAGACAAGGATCGAGATAATGCGAGTACGGAGGGGATTTTAACTTGACGTATTCCGGCAGGCTCCGTTCAAATACGACGATGATAACGAAACTCACACATTATGTTCAATAATTTTTAAGACTTTTTACTAGCGTCAATATGATTAGACTTGGGAATCATGCCGATTCCCATTATTTTCCACTACGACCCTGTCAGCCAACTCCGGGGCCAATCAATGTTACACTAACTCATCCGACTCGAACTACGCAAACACCGACACAGTACACACGAATTCACACGGAATTGAAACAAGACAAGTTTGATAAAACTAACGCCCTCTATCTATACCTTGATCTCGAATTGGTTGTTCGGCATCGGCCCACTAAGCGCCCACAGAATCCCATCTTCAATTACCTTGTCCCAGCGCAGAGACGAAGGCATTGTGTCATCACAGCGCCTAAACCCGTGAGGCATGCCGAGAAAAAGATTGACGTCCGTCGGGACCCTTGCGGCTGTTCGTTAGCAAATGGCATTCCAAAATCAACGACTCGTGCACCTTACCCGGCTTCCGTCAACATCTTGGCATAAAGCAGAGCCTCATCCCTGAGAGGATCCAGCCCAACCACCCCCAACACCGTCGGCGGCATTCCTTTAACCTGTTCGGGGGATGCGTTGCCCGGGTTCAACTTGGTGTCGGTGGCGTCTGGGTCTTTTACGCCCAAGAGGCTGGAATAGTATCGGTGGTCTGCGATGGTGAACAGGGGCGCCTTCTCTTGCTGGTTGTAGGACGAAATGGACGGATCCTTCATCTTCTTCAGCTGCGGCTCGTAGCAGTCGGAGTACACAAGGCACGGGATCATCAGCACCTGGCCCGCAATCGGGGGCCGCGCATCGGATTCCCTAGACAGGTGCCGCTGGAGAGTTAAGGACGCGGAAATCCAGCCGCCGGCCGAAATACCGCCGATTATGACCTTGTTCGGGTTGCCGACAAGTTGGTCCATGTTGTCGTGAGCCCACTCGAAGGCATCTTCTGCATCGTCGAAGGGGATCGGATACGGGTGTTCGGGGACCTTTCTGTAGCTCACGCTGAGCACGACGACCTGGGAACCGCAGGCTATGCGTGCGCAAATCGCGGCCTCTCCATCCAGCGTGCCCACCGTGAAGCCCCCGCCCTCCACATGTATGTAGACGGGCAGCGGCGTGTCGTTTCTAACGCTGACGGGACGATAGCTACGAGCCGCAATAAAGCTGCCATCCCGGGTCGGAATCATATAGTCGCGACTGTATATCCTGTGCGCGAACGATTTCATGGTCTCATTGGAGACAACCTCGAGCTTCTGGTTCTCAATACGCCGAAGCTCAGCCATCGAAAGTTTGGGCGAGGTGGTGGGCGGTGGTGGCAAAGTGGACTCGACGGCGAGCCACTCCTCGCTGGGCCCGCCATAGCATGAAAAGTCGCACATCTTGGCTTGCTCGAGTTTCAAGTTTCCAACTGCGATGGTGTTTTTAGTAGACGGAAATGGCACCAACACCCGATGTGCTGCCCCGCAGGGTAATGCTCCAAGGGACCTTAGTTATTGGCAGTGATTGATGTCTTATTAAAGAAATGCCCGAGTTGTGACTCTCAAGAATGTCGGCCCTTGCTCGGAATAATAGATTCTAGAGCTGGGCTAATAGCAAATTATCAGCTGAGGTGAGATGGCAGAGTGCCTTCAGCCGCGGGATGTTGAGCGACCATTCGCGATTCCCCACCTGGCCAACAGCAAAGCATTGGCTCGGCAAGTGGGGGTGTGATTTCATTGCATTGGTGCTCTGTTAGTTACAAATGGCCTAGCCGAGGTACGCGATAAGGTTCCCCGGACTCCGTCTTTGTGCCTGGGCCGAATAATCAACTGGCGCAATACAGGGCGTTAGGAAAATGGCCCTGCTCGAGTGCCGAGGTAGCCAATTTTGAACTAAATGTTGAATTTTTATCTATTAGAATTATCATAAAAACATGGCCAAGTCGTGGCATAACCCTCTCTTCATAGACTTCATCGTTGTCTCATATTTTCAAGTAAAAAACTCTCAAATTCCTCAGTTACGCCCCAAAGAAAAGGAAAGGGTATCATCTTCGACCGTGAAACATCGGAATGCATGTTGAAGCATTCAACAGGGCCATCGGGGCGTGATGTTTATCATCAATGACTGGCCAACTGACCTTAGGAGCTTCTGCGACCGTATGGTTCGTATGGGAACAAGACGGAGACTCCTGCCATTGCAATGAAAAGAGCTGCACAAATGTACAAAGGGGCTGGAGTATCAGTGTTTGCCTCAGAGGCAACCACGGCAGAGACAATGCCCATGATGCGGTTGCAAGACACAGCAATACCGTTTCCAGTAGCCCGGTGGGCACTCGGCAAGACTTCAGGAGTGTAGGCGTACAGAGTACCATAGTAAATGTTGATGCAAAAAGCAATCAGGCAGGTGAAGGCCGTATCCTGAGCGGCCGTCTTGACGGCTGTGTAAGCAAAGAAGAAAGCCATGGTGATCAGAGCACCAATGACCATGGTGTACCTGCGACCAAGCTTGGTATTGCACAAGAAACCTGCGAGAATGGGGCCAGGGATACCGCTGATGTTAGTCAAGGTATAGTTTCGCCATGTCTCAAAAACTGTACGGTGGAATACCCGGCCGTTGTTGGCCAAATAGGTGCTAAGAGAAATCATCAACATCTCAGGTTCAAACATAGAAGGAGGGGCCAATTCCAAATGCATCAAAGTACTTACGGCAGGAAGACGTAGAACAGGGGGTAAGCTAGACCGATCAGCGTCCAGGAAAGGAAGATCAGAGAGGTCGAGAGCGACATTTTGGCGTTGGAAAACAGACCCTTGATGTGGATCCAGATTTCACCCAAAAACGAGCGGTTCTCACTGTGGGCGGTCTTGATAGTGCCGCAAGCCTGGAGCTCTGCAAGAGTGAGAGAGCAGGGGCGGTTGTATTTGGTAGCAAGATACTGAAGCGTCTCAATCAGCTCTTCTTCTTTGCCCATTCCCAAAAGGTACTTTGGCGTCTCGCGGAGTCTGATGATGGTAATTCGGAGGATGGACATGACAAAAACAATGGAACCACCAGTGAACATGACATAGCGCCAGCCCATGTTATTGTCCCTGGTGCACTCCCCATCAGTATCACAGTTCCACTTCTTGGGAACCATGAATCCCCAAGCGATAGAACCAGTAATGGCTTGACCAAAGCCCCACCAGCACGCAAGAAGGGTCAGAAGCCACTGCTTGTTGCTAGGGAGGTATTCCAGAAACACGGCTGTATCCATGATGAGGTTGCCACCAGCACCAAAGCTGAGAAGGGATACAAAGAAGCCAAGCGAAGCCCAGTTGGGCATTGCGCCCGCTACAATGCAGCTGGCAGAACAAATAAACAGAGAGCTGTTGAATGCCAAACGTCTGCCAATCATGTCTCCAGTAGCTCCGAAAAACAAGGCGCCCACGAGCATTCCAACGTAAGTTGCGATGGTAAGGCCATTAGCATATCCTTTGCCACCAAATTCAGCAAACGCCTGGGTAGCGATGATGGACTGGAACAGGGTAATCATTGAGTCCACAGCATAGCTACAACAGTTTGTCAGCATCCATACCAACTTGAAATCTTTTAATTGAGTGCATTCGATCCTCGAGAAAAGGACTAGCTCAACAAGCATTCACACGAATCAATTGGCCAAATTGGGTTAATTGATCGAGCCAGGGGCGCGGTGGCGGCAACGGCCCCGGACAACTTACCCGAAGCCATTGAGGAAAAAGAGTTTCAGGTGATAGGGCGTCCATCCGATTTCGTCAATAGCCTACAGTTCTCACGTCAGATGTCAATTGTGCCAAGTGAGCGATCCCGAGAGCGTGGCGCACATTGTTGACCAGGTGCATCTTCTGGTTCAGGGCGGGATCGAGGTCCTGCAGGTCCAGGATGTCCTTGCCCGAGTGAATCGAGCTTTCCGTCTGCGAGAGTTCCTCGGGGCCGAGGTCGCCCATGGCGCGGGCGTCGCTCTCGAGCTGGGCGGCATCCTTTGTTGGGGAAGCCATCTTCTGGTCGCGTGCGTCTGCCGGGAAGTGGCGCACGGTGAAGCCTGCTGATCTCGGAGAATTCCTGGCTGGGCTGCAGATGCACGTCAGAATAAGGGCGAAGGCGATGCAAGAAAAAAAAGGAAACAATTTTCGCGTCCTTACGTCGTATTATGAGTGTTGATGGTGCCATATGAGGGTGGAGATTCAGACATGTTGAAGAGCGGGGTTCGCTGATAGGCGACGACTTTTTCTGCAAGCAGTCGTCCTGCCCCAAATCTTGGCCGGCCGTTGCAGGGTTAATAACATGAAAGTGAGACCTCTGAGGCTGGCGCGCCAGGGAACGTGGTCTCGGGTCACACGATAAGAGGCAGATCGCCAGCCAAGGTTGCAGACCAAGACAAGCGGCACTAAGCCCGTTACAGAGCCCAACGGGGGCCTTAGTGCTGGGGAAGACGCCCACGTGCTAGCCAGCAGCGGCTGGGGAGAGCGCGCGTGAAAAGTAACGTCGAGAACGATGGATCTGTCGTGTGACACTATCAAGCAGCTAGTTTGATGACACTGGATGTCCTTCCCGATAAAGCTGTTGCCCGCCGTCGCCTGCCTTTGCACGTGGGATGAGACCCCAATTAGACAAAGGAATGAGCTCATGCAACGAACGCTGCTCGTAAATGATAAAAATGGCTGAAACAGGTTCGGATAAACCTCGCGCATATTTAATCATTTCATTTATTTCTTCCGTCCCTTCCAATGGCTTATCGCTGGTTATCTGCTTCCATCCCAAGATAATTTGAAGAAGGGAAATTGAGCGACCATCCGAACAAAGTAGCATGCGATGACGCAAATTCACCCGCAAACCCGAAAATCCGCAGCGACACATTTAAATCAGCCACGGATCACAATATATAGCATGATGTTCATTTAGAAAATATTATTCATCTCACTGTTCATTTGTTCTCTTGCTGATGAATTAATTCCGCAACATTTCTTGCTTTCTACCATCCTACATTTACACTTGCAAAATGTGCGCCATTTCCGCGCACGAAATACAAAACACATAAACAACCCAAAGCCATCCAATGCACTTCTCACGAACCAAAACAATAAAAAATACGCGTATTTTGAGCCTTGTCGTATATGCCTTCCCCTTTCGACACACGCAGGCACCGCATCCGATATGCATGCACACTTTTGGCGAAGCAAAGATCCACGTCTAGGGTTCATCAGGGTGGGGATGATAACGATACACCAACCAGTGACATGGCCCATCGTTCAGCCTCGATTCGACCCCTTGAATACGGCAACGGCCCGTTCCATAAAAATGGCAGCGCTATTATAAAATTGGTTCTGTAGATAGCCTCGTGCCCTTTTTTTATGTGACTGCGTCTGGGCTTTAGTAAGACGAATACCAGAGTGACATGACGCAAAGTACGGTCAGAATTCCCTGCTCAACTATGCCAGAGCTAATGCATGAGAGGGGGGCAATCACACCAAACCTCCGGTAGCCAGGTTCTCGTTTCTCTTATTGTTGCTTTTTTATATCCGAATTTCCATTGCTTGCATTGGCTCCATGCCTATTCGCCGCTCGGTGCTTTTGGTCATCTATTACCTATCACTCACTCCACCAGCCATAACCACATCCATCCATGTCCCCCCATTCGACTCGTCAATAATGCTCTTTTCGTCCAGACATGACTAGCGTGTCCTCCTCTCTTAGAGGTGGTTGTTGGCCGAGACCTATGCGGAACATGTCCCGTCCAACACCATGAAAACAGGCACACCGCGTCTCTCACATGTAAACTCAAGCCCGTATCCCAAACCGGCTGATAACGTCCACAAAATAAGAGACACCGCCCGTAATCTTCCCCCGCGTTTTTCAAATTCTCGCAATGCCATGTGCTCACGAAATTCTCCGCCTACGAGGTTAGCGTCGCGGGTTCGCCACCTCTAGCCGCTCCGAGCTGGGTCGCTGACGACACAAGCCATGCCCGACCAATTTCCGCCGTTAGCATTCTCCGCACCTCGAAGATACTTGGCTCGACCGACGATATCGCATCTGTATTAACCCCGCCGGGATGGCCAGGCCCCGCAAACCGTCGGCCAACTTGGCTAAAAAGCCTGCCACGAGATAATGCCCCTCTCTGCTGACAATTCCTTTCGGTTAGTGAGGGACACCACATCTCTCTTCTCAGCTATTTCCGTGATCAAAATTTGCAAAATTCAACAAGAAAGAGTCATCAGTTTGTGCATGCAAATCGTCTGCCATCATGTCTTCTTCCGCGAAAACTGCAGCCCCCTTCAAGGCTGAGCACATGGGCTCCCTGCTTCGCCCCCAGAGGCTGCTGGAAATCAGAGAGCAAATCCGGGAAAAGGGAGTCTCTGAGGAAGAAGCGGGGCTCCCCCAGGTCGAAAAGGATGCCATCGCTGAAGTTGTCAAACTGCAACGTGATCTTGGCTACAAGGCCGTCAACAGCGGCGAGTTCAACCGCACTCGCTTCTGGGGCCTCATGTGGGATGAGTTCGAGGGTACCACCAAACTACAGGACGCCGACGCCAGTCTCTTCCGCCTCTACCATCCCGACGTTGTGAGCTTGATCGAGCCCGGTCGAAAGGTGATGCCTGGAGACTCCGTCATTGCCGGTGCCAAGCTTTCCCACAACCCCGAAAAGTCAATTTCAAACCTTCATGAGCTTCGCCTTGTGCAGGAGGCTGTTCCCAAAGAGGAATGGGCCAACATTAAGCTCACCATGATTGCAAGTGCCGCCTGGAGATCAATAGTTGAGCAATGCTAACATTGAATCAGACCCCCGCTTGGTTCCACATGAGATATGGCCAGGGCAAGGCTTACACCCCCGAGGCCTACTCCAACGACGCCGAGTACTTCAAGGATGTCGCCAAGGTGTACCAAGCTGAACTGGACCAGCTATACAAGGCTGGTCTGCGTAATGTCCAATTCGATGACCCTGGCATGGCCTGTAAGTGCGTAATTAGAGACCTGTTGAGTGTGGTGCTAATGCTCCGTAGACTTTTGCTCAAACAAGTTCCGTGATGGCTGGGCTGCCGACTCCGACAACATTGGAACTGTAGACGATTTGCTGGACGCATACATTGAACTGTACAACGACTCTCTCTCCAAGTGTCCTTCTGACATGCACACTGGCATTCACCTTTGCCGAGGCAACTTTGTAAGTGGACATTATCAGAGTTCGTCGCCACTTCTAACCGTTGTGCAGATCGGTGGTCGTCACTTTGCCGAGGGCGCCTATGATATTATTGCTGAGAAGCTCTTCAAGAACCTCAAGGTGAACACCTTTTACCTCGAGTATGACACCGAGCGCTCAGGCGGCTTCGAGCCACTGCAGTATCTGCCCAAGGACAAGCACGTTGTCGTGGGCGTCATCAGCACCAAGTTGCCTCAGCTCGAGAACAAGGAGGAGATGAAGAAGCGCATTCTCTCCGCCGCCGAATTGGTTGCCAAGGGCACGGGTGAGACGCGTGAGGAGGCTCTCAAGAGAATTAGCATCAGCCCTCAGTGCGGTTTCAGCACCCACGAGTCTGGTTATCCCCTGGGCTTTGAAGAGCAAAGGGCAAAACTTGCCCTTGTCAGGGAAATTGCTGATGAGATCTGGGGACAGCCTTGATAGATCTCACAAAGAACAGTCGTCTTTGAAGCCAATGTGATATATGTTGATATTTGCTGCCGCTGTGGGCACTTGCCCATCGGCTACGATATGAATGATAAAAAACTATTAAAATTTCCATTTCACGCAAATAGCTGTACACAGAAATATGTTCTCCATTATGTACTCATCATCCAACTGTTGGAGATTAAAGTCCCTATGATACAAGAAAATATTTACCAACCGGATGCTTCGTATCGCTTTCCTACCGTGGTCCCATTGTTACCAGATCGGTCGGAATATATGGACAGGGTATCAGTCGTGTTCTTGTAATCCACGCCACACTTTTCTGAAAAGCCGCTAAACTTGGCCACTCTGTCCTGCAAGTAATCCTCAAAACCACTCCTTGAGCATGTCGTTCCCGGACCATCATGACAGTCGGGCAGCGGCTGCGGCGCACTGTTGACCAGCACGCGATAATATTCTCCATCGTCAAATCCGTAGCTTCCCGAGCAGTTGAACCTCTCAATGGCAATGTTGGTGAGAAAGGGCAAAATGTTGGAGCTCTTCCAGGCGCGTCGGTAGTTGATTCGATCCAATGGCATCGTGTCATTAATGGTTGACTCGCTGCCTCCAAAATCAGAATTGTTGAAAAGCCCCATGGCAACCAAAACCATGGGCGGCAGCTCACGATGGGTGAAGCTGACGTAGAGATCTTGATCATCGTCGCCTTGATCCAGTAGCAGATTCGCCGTTGCGTTGAGCCAGGGCAAGCCGACATAGCCAGCAACCTCGTTGCCATATCCAACATTGTAATGGTATCTCACATCCTCGGAATACTCCCAGCCAAGCCAGTCATCAGGAGTAAAGAGCTCCAGGTCACAAAATGGCGACTTTCCGCGAATGACGGTTTCATAGCCACACAGCTGCTGCATTCCGAAAATGTCGTTGACGGTGAAGTTGAAATCAGACACCAGGTCATTGAAGCGAGCGATGATTGGCTTAGCGTATTTCTCCTGGAAAACCGACGATTCGTCACTGCCTGCAGAAGAAGAGTATGCTGGGCAGGCTGAATAGGGCGTCAAGCTGTCAGCACCAGATTCCTCAGACTCGTAGATGCTAACAACATTCATGGTGTTGTCATCTGTCTCAAGGCCACGGACTAAGGACTGTGCAGACTTGTAGGTTCGTTCAGCGGATGATGTCCATACTCTCTTTGGCAATCTCAGCTTAGGGTATCTGAACTCCAAATCGACTCCAAGAGTAGTCGCCTCAAGTCTGCCAACCCGGGTCAACAGCTCAGACTCAGCCTCGGAAATGGGCGCCGACCAATCAACAAGGAAGTTTAGGTATGGTATCTTGCTCCAGTCGATTCCGGTCTTGTTTCCGAGCTTCTCGATGAAGGGTTGGATGTACTCTTCATAATCAAAATCATTCGCGTAGATGGCGGCATGTCGGACCAAGTATGCGGCACGCTCAGCTGTGCAGCCCTGGGGTGCATCTGGGGACGCCGGAGGATCCTGAGGCTCGAAATATGGGGAGATGCCGGCAAGATGCTCAAGGGGATTGAAATTGTATGTTGAGTACAAGGTCGAAGCCGATGCATGTGCAGCAAGCAGCAAGGGAGAAAGGAGCCAAGGGCCCAAGGCGCGTGTGGGAGCCATGACTATGACTTGGAATAAAGTGAAATCCAAGAACAAGTCTAACGATATGCATATACTAAGAAAGGTAAGGCACCATGCAGTACTTATGTGAATTTAAATCCCATTAAAATTAATTACATCAACCATTATGTACTTGCTTTTACTGGCTCCATCGATGCCAATGCAAGTGATGAGCTGTCCCGGCACTTATTTCCCGATCTTGACGTCATGCGTCAAAGCTCTCGGGGGTCAAATCAAGACACACTTTGGCAGTTCCCCACAGCTCAGCTACGAAACCTGTCATTACTCCAGCTGGCGCGTCATCGACAGTGCCACGTTCAAGAGTATGACAATGTTGAATATTGAATGCAGTTGGCCAGTAGACGTTCATACTGCCCAGGTCAGCAATTGCAACCCACCCTGTAAGATGGGGCTGGGTTCAGGCTGGTCGAGAAGATGGTGTGGATGCTCCACTGCACCATGACGCTAGCATATATATACCTCATGAAGAATAGCTGATCGCAACAGGAGCTGATCCACCTACACAGGCGCTACGCCTGAAATCTTCCGTAGTATAGTGGTCAGTATGCAAGCTTGTCACGCTTGAGACCCGGGTTCAATTCCCGGCGGGAGAGATCCAGCCACATGTGCTACACATGCCATTGAATTCTTTTTTGAGATTTTTTTTTTTTCTTGGTGGATTCGAGTTGGAAACGACCGTTTGTTTGTTGGCACATAAATAGGTCGAACTGTCAATCATTTTGCGCTAGATTTAGGACACTCCAGTGATAACGGCCACAATACTTTACCGCCCTCTTTGCTGCTAAACCTATCACCGTTCAATCGCGCATCTTGCTTACGAGCAGCCGACATAGCATACACACCGTATATGCTGAATTCAGTCCTCACCAACTCCTTCAACCTACTTACTGTATCCGAATATCTGAAAAGTCTGCAGGTTCAAGCACCGCCTCACCTCTCCCGACCGAATACACACCAAACATGATCCCTGTGAAGCATCCACCTATCGGGGGCGCAGTGGTGAGATCTTTTGAAAGCACTGCCCTCAATACAGTCGTAGATGGCGTGTGTAGTCGAATATTGTACACAGTTGGCTCAGCGTATATCTCGAACTTGATCGCTTCCTCGGACAAGTCAGGCAATTTGGTGTTCAGAAGATTAATCTGTCGACGGTTAGTCTAATGAATGCTCGGTGGATTTTTGGGCCATGTACCTCCATTCCCGAGTTATTTTCTCTACTTGGTTCTCTGTAGACAATTTTCGGTTTGATGCTGCCATCCTCTTCCCTGGCGGCAATGATTCCAATCGCGACGTTGGAATATTGGCTCCACCAAAGCACAACACCAGCTTCATATCCGGCAATGGTGGGGTTAAACTGCATTGTAGCATAAAATCGCTGGTTATAGGCCGTTTGCTTTCTCAAAAGCATAGCGGGGGCCTCTGGGCTGGAGAGGTCAAAACAGTTTCCGTAAAGTCTCAGGAATCCAGGCCTCTCGGTCAAGCTGAAACACTGCTTCAATGGAGTATCTACATTCAGTTGGTCAACGGGCATCTTCGCCTTTTTCAGAGGGGATTTTACTCTTTTGATACCATCCAAGTTCTAGAGTAGGCCTGGACAGATCAGCTGACCAAGTGCTGGAACTGGTAGTCTTGGAGAATTCTAAAGATGGTCTTCCCACCGTCTCTAGGGTAATGTTCTTGCCATCGTTGAAAATTGGCCAGTCATCAACCCACTCAACCGTTACCAAGAATGTTTCACGACCTACTAATGTTAGTCACTGGTGAAAATATTTGAAATGGTGCAAAATACCTAATTGTGGCTCAATGAATGACCCTTCATATTTTACCGGGCGCACACCAAGGAGCACAGCCCACCATAAGCCATCACCGTCTTCAAACACATCGGCGTGGCCTGTCCTTTGAACTTCTTCGTCTGGCCCGTTGTACCACAGAGGTTTGCCTTGGCCTTCCCAGGGGCCAAACGGACCATCACGGCTTCGGAGAACCCACTCCTGATGCCCCGCCTCGGTGCCTCCTTCGGCGGTGAAGAGATAGTAATAATCGCCGCGTTTGATAATGTGGGAGCCTTCTGCAAGGCCGTGCGGAGATTCACGAATCACCTTGGGTGGAGTCAGAGTGCGCCCAGTCGGCAGGTCAATTTCCGAAATGTGAATGGCAAAGTCCTTGACCTTCGAGTCAGGGGATCGCCAAGCCAATCGCATGGTTGTTGACAAGTAAACCTTTCCGTCATCGTCCCAGAAGAGCTAAAGGCGGTCAGATTCCACTTATTTGAGACAGCAGCAGGGAATGCGCACATCTTGGTCAAAACCGGGGTTGTCAAAGTATACCGGATCGGACCAGGCATTTTCATCCCAGATGTTGTCCGTCCACACGTAGAATCCGCGGGGAAAGATACGTTCCTGTAAGCCCAATAAGCTCTAGCGAACATGGAGGTGTCAAAGTAATCAGCCAGCTCTTACATCATAAATGGGACGGTATCTTTGGAAGACGCCATTTGCCAGGTACCACCGCTTTTCTTGAGGTCGGTATCTCAATGTACTTGCCCAGCTGCCCGCGCCTGGTTCAACGGTGCGCATCTCAATCTGGGAGCGTCTGTTGAGCGCATGGCCGATCAATGCCCAGTCAACGAGGTTTGTAGATGTGTAAATCGCGCATCCTGGGAATAGTTCAAAGGTGGATGTGCTGAGAAAATAGGTCGTGGGTGTGTTGGCAGTCGCGGGCACGACGCAGACTGTCGGATCCGGGTTGAAACCACGAATGACAGGATTTTGAAATGTCACGGTTGAACTTGGCGTCGCCATTTTACCCCGCGGTGTTCAGCGTCTACAAAAATGCCACTCTTTTCCACGCTCAGAACACTTTTCTTTTAATAAAAAAAACAGCGACTTGTCATTGACTTTTTATTTTATATCACGTTGGTTGATTCCTCCGTACGAGTCCCGGCCGATATCAGTTCACTCACCCGGGCGGGGTTGGTGGAGCTCCAAATTTCCATCAATCGGAACAAATGGGCTGGTGGGCAGTGATCGTGGGGACGGGAATTTACCTCGTCAGGACGTACTGCGGAGAGACTATGTGCTACAAGTCGTGTATAATTATTTATCTTGAATTTACCCGGTATCGTAACAGTTTTCGTATCATCCTGCACGTATTTGCACAAAGTGCCAAACCGGGCAGCGCCAGATCTAATGGCTACGGCCCATTCTGCAGCCGCTCCAATCCAGGAGCACGCACACATGCGTTCACACCAACGACCAACCAAGGGCACAGCACTGCTTTAGCTCTGTGGGTTGGGCACCAACATTTCAACGCCAGTGTGCTGCAAAAGAAAGACAGCCTCACCAGTAGCCGTCACCTGACTCACTGCGCCATTATTATATGCAACCCAAAAAAAGCAGGCTGAAGAAGCCTTCGGCCACAAGAGTCACCCCTACCCGCCATACCCGGGCGCCAAGACCACCCGCAAAGCGTTAATGGGCGCCGCTAGCTGGGCGACCCCAGCGGCCAAGCCACACAACGGAACAGCGGATCGACGCGCGCGCCCAGGCGGTGTTGGTGGAGCTTGCCAAGCAGTTCCCTTTGGTGCAGGTACAGGGGGGTGCCCGCTCCTCTTCAGCACCGTTCGTTAGGCGACGAAACAGAAGGCCACAAAGCACAGCGCGAAAGCATCGTCAGACAGGCTGAGACCAAGCAAGGCGCTTACAGTACATAATTGTGGGAATCTCGGTCCCCTGTCTGGCTTGTTACTCTTCTCACACAAACCTGTGGCAATGTCTGCCTTGAGTTGGTCCCCATCTACTGCCCTTGCCCAACGCAGACACATACGCCGCCAAGATCGTGTTAACCCACCCACTGCCTCTTCCTTTTTTTTTTTCTCTCTACTCATGCATTGCAGGGCTTCGCATCCTAGCCTCAGGTGATCTCACGCGCGTTTGAGACCGCCCGGCAGTAGAATCCTCTAGCACAAAATGGAAAAGAGGAAAAAATAAAAAATAAATATATTACACATCAGAGGTTGAAAATGATCGTCAGGCCAGTTTCCGCCTCCCCAAAGCGGCTTGTCAGGCGTATGACATAGGGTCCTATCGTTATTCGCCCTCGTCGCACACCGTCCTTCGCCCCCACAAGACCTATGGCTTGGAACTGGAGGCTCAACCGCCTGCTTCCCCTCTTATTAATGTCTGACCTGGCTCGTCCGACTGCTCGCATCTTGGGCCTTTGCAACCTAGTGCTCTAGACACTTGTCTCTTGCAGACTCGTTCTCCCTTTCGCTCCTTTTTTTGCGCAACACCATCGCCATTATGGCCGGCGGCGCCCCGGGGGAGAAACCCCACCAAGAGCCAGCCGCCAAGGCAGAAACCCCACTACAAGCCCAGTTCAGCGCCATCATTGAGGATGCTTCCAAACGCCTCTCCGCGTCCTCGGACGTGAAGCTGAAGGATTTCCTAGACCCCCCAATCAAATCGGTCAAGGATTTGGAAGAGGCTGTCGTGACGCAAAACGAAAAATTCGAACAGTTCCGCGAGAAACGGCACAAAATCTTCGGTGCCTTGTCTGCGGCACTGAGCCCGATTGAGATAATCGGCGAAATCGTCTCTGGCGCCGCCGAAGATGTATTCAAACCCGCCGAGGGCATCTTTGGTGCCGTAGTGTATCTTATGAATGGCGCCCGGGATGTTTCGTCCAACTACGATGCCATCGTCGAGCTCTTTGAGCTACTCAAGGTAACTACAACCCCGCATGCCGAGGAAACCTGACTCACTCCAGCTGGTAGGATTTCACCTCGAGGCTAGAGGTATATGCGAAGCACCAGATGTCTGCCTCTCTCCGGGCAAAACTGATCGAAATTCTCGCTCTCCTGTTTGAGGTCATAGTCCTTGCCTCCAAGGAGATTCGCCGCGGCCGTTTCAAGGCCTACTTCAAGTCCCTCTTTGGTTCCGAGAGTCCGGTAAAGCCTGCTCTTGAAAGACTCAAGGCGCTCACTCTAGGTGAAGAGAGACATGTCATTGCCGAAACGCACAGCGGCGTCGCAGAGATCAACGTCAGGACAAGCCATGTGGAGGAGCTCATGACCGAGGTGAGCCAGAACGTTATGAGCCTGCGCACGGAAGCTCGCGAGCGAACGAATGCAGCCCACAAGGACAAACTCAAGGAGATTCTGGAGCCGTCTCCATTTCCAGAGGACTTTTTCACTAGTTTCAACAAGTCGCGGGTGCCAGAGACCGGAGACTGGATTCTCCAAGATGAGGGGCTTCGGGCCTGGCTAAACACCGAGACCCAGTATCTCTGGATCTGCGGCGCAGCAGGCACAGGCAAGTCGTTTCTGACTACCCGCCTGATCTCTTGGGGAACCGACAACCTATCTCACCTCGCATACTTTTACTTCCGCGACAATAACCCAGAAACCCGATCAGTCCTTCAGGCCCTGCGCGACGTAGCATACCAGCTCAGCGAGAGCGATGCCTTTTACGCTAAGCAGCTGCTCAAGCTCCTCCACAGCGGCGACGAAATCAAGACGATCCCAAGCGCCTTCAGAAAGCTCTTGGTGCAGCCCTTCCAGGAGGACAAGCGAGAAAAGACAATCTTCATCTTCCTCGACGGCATCGACGAGGCAGACCCCGACGATGTGCAAGAGCTGCTCGATCAACTTGGCTCAAATGATGATTCAGTACGAAGACCAGACTACTGCAAAGTCCAGGTCGCTCTCATTGGAAGACCTCACTTGACTGAGACTGTAAACTATACCTTGGATCCTATGGCTGACGGCCAAATCGTCAAGACACTCCACGTCACACCTGACCGCAATGCGGCCGACGTCAACTCATTCATTGCCGACAGTGTATATCACTCGCGCGCCCTTAACCGCCTCCCCCCGGAGTTCAAAGACGATGTTATCGAAACCATGCAGGCTCGGGTCGATGGCCTGTTCATCCTCGCCAAGTTCATGCTGGCTGAGGTTAGCCGAAGGAGACACCCCCGATCCATCCTGGAGAGCTTGAGGTCCTACCCCAAGGAAATTAACGGCATGTTGATGGAATCCCTCAAAAGTCTTTCTCTCACCATCCTTGAGGACCAGGCCAGGGACCTTAACGAGCTCTTGAGCTGGGTTGCCTGCGCAGAGGAGGTTTTGACCCTTGGGCAGCTCGAGGCCATTCTGATCCTCAAGTTTAAGGATCCACCTTTTGCGCTCGAAGAGACGCTGCGAGGCCCGTTCGCATGTTTCTTCGAGCTTGAAAGAGCAGATGGTATGACAACAGATGATTTGATCAAAGAGTACGAGAGAAAGAATCGCCTCGAAGGTGGTCGACGATCAAGCTCAGCTAGACGTCCAAGTTCCGCCAACTCGGCTGGACGGCCTAGCTCAGGGCACACCGGTAGCCCAAAGCCTCGAAACCCTTTCAGGAACTCCGATCCCTCTCTCGATCTAATTCGAAACCTATCTCCCAGCGGCCGCAACCCACGCAGTCAGCTCTCACCAACCCACAGCCCGATTGGAGGGCGCAGTCCGCTTGGACGAAGCCCTGTTGGACGGAGCCCTGGACGCAGCCAAACTGGGCGCAACTATAGTCCCATGTCTAACCCTGATGTATTCGACTTTGAGACAGACATGGAGTTTCGCTCAAACAAGGCGACTACAAACGTCTCATTCTTCCATACATCAGTCAAGGAGTTTTTCAGCAAAGAAAACTCCATCACTCGCGCCGCTGGACCGGGTTCCTCTGCTATTGGCTTCGACCCGACCGCAGCAAGAGTTCATATTCTGAAGACCTGTCTTTCCATCTTTACAGACAAGCCTTGGTTTGAGAAGTACGATCTAGGTGAGGGGCGAGATGCCATCATGGATTACGCAGCGTGGTACTGGCAGGAGCACGTGGCGGCCATCGACCCGGCCACAATCTCCGCCAAGGACAGAGGAATCCTCGGTCAGCACATCTACAAGATGCTCACTGACGATGAAGTGATTCTCGAGTGGAGCATTATGTACGAGAAGAACAACGAGGGCCTCGAGGTCCTCACAGATGACAACATTGCGGGCCTCCGAAAGTGGATGAGCGATCCGGATGTCTTAGCATCTCTTACTCCTGAAGCTAGAGAGTGGGCTACAAATGGCGTGAAAGAATCGCCTGGTATCTTCAAGCCCATCGGTGATCTATACGCTCGGGCATGGCTCTCCAGCGAGTTTAACCGATATGTCCCGACTCTGTTCTGCTTCAAGATTGTTCAGTCTATCGCTTTCATGCAGGAGGGCGTTTCGTGGTCTCGCACTAGGACACACTGGACAGACATTGCCGTTTCGGAAAGAATCGCAAAAGCAGCAGAGTGGGCAAACATCAAGGAGACGGCTCATTACCACTGTCGACTTGGAAGCACGTACTTGACCAACGACATGAATAGTATGGCACTCGACCACTATGACAAGGCACTCAAGTTTGATCCAAGCAGTGTCGAAACCAAGGGCCGTATCGCTTACTGCTTATGGAGGGATGGTAAATTCAGGAAGTCTCTGGAGCAGACCCTTGACTGTGAGGCTATCGAGGAGCAGAGCCTTGCAAAGGGAAACCTAGAGGAGCGGGCACTGAGGAGCACCAAGTGGCGGCTGTACAAGGACCACTACCTCATTGCCGAGTGCTATAGTGAACTCGGGGAAGTGGACAATGCTCTAAAGTACTTTAGAAAGGCCATCAAGAGCTCCAAAGAGACCTCCCTCACCATTTCCGAGTCATTCGAGGCCGAGTTTGGCTACTTGGAGCTTCTGGCAGTTGAGAACCGCCATAAGGAGGTTGTTGAATTCCTTCACGAGCTGGAGAGCCAGGTCACCGACGCTGAGAGCGAGCGGACGCGGTTGACAGACTTGCTTCTAGAAGAATACAACAACCCTATGGTTATGGATTGGGTTCCCAAGGCTGTGAGCAAGGTCAAGGAGGCCAAGTTCCTCATCGACCACCTGCAGAGTTCCATTGAACTGGCCCACGATCTCCGCGAACCCCTTAAGGCGCTGTACCTGCGGCATTCGCTCGGTGTAACCTACGCCTACAGCGGGGACACGGCGTCGGCCATCAACCTTTTCGAGCAGATCTCCTTCTACGAGTACCGGCCGCGGGGCAGTGTGCCGACTCGACAGGCCTACGCCATGGCCTTCCAGAAACTGGCCTCGCTGTACAAGGGCAAGATCCTCGCAGCCGGCCTACAGTCGCCCGACGCAGCCGACTGGATTGCCAAGCTGGAGCGGGTGCAGACGCAGCAGAGCAAGCACCAGAACCAGGACATGCCGCTCAACATGGTGGGCTCCGACATTAACCGGGCGGCCATCTACCTGTCGTGCTTCTACCGACTGCTGGGCCGCCGACAGGATGCAGACCCGCTGCTGCGCAACCTCATCCTCGACAGCCTCGAGATCCTAGCCGACGAGGACGAGCAGAACGACGAATACGCCCTCGAGAACCTGCTCTGCCTGCTCATCGCGGCCGACGACATCGACAACGCCCGCGCGCTGGCCCAGTCGATGCGCAAGATCGACGCCCGCCTGCTGGGCACCCCGACCGACAGCCCCGTCGCGATGCGCAACGAACCCAAGCTGCCCGAGATCCAATCGATGCAGCACAGCTGCGCGCAGTGCCTCGACTACATCCTCCCTGCCGATGAGTATAGCATGTGCGAGTACTGCATGGAGAGCTACTGCAACAGGTGCATGAAGGATATCAAGGCCGACGGGAACAAGACGGCCGACCACAACGAGAAGCTGCTCTGCAGCAGCGACCACCAGTGGTTCTCGGTGCCGCCGCTGACGACGCGGCTGCACCACGGGGAGATCCTGCTCGTCGACGGACGGGTCGCGAGCTTTACGGAGTGGAAAGGCATGATAGAGAAGAAGTGGGTGGAGTAAGGTGGTTGCATTAATGCATTGATGATATATCCTAGCATACATGATTCCCCCTTTTTTTGGTATTTTATTATAATATGAGAAGCAATTCCCATCTAGAGAAATTTTCAAGAGCCCAGAGATGTTGTGTTTTGCGAATTGAAGACATCATGTTAAACATTGGGCACTGATAATTAGCGTAGCCATTTATTCAAGTAGATAGCTTTTAGACGTCTACATCTTAGTTTTAATGATACTTCCCATGTATATATATGTCTTGCTCTTGATATATACAAACAACTTGAACTTCACACCTCGCCATCTCGAAAAGTGGTCATGTTGTCTCCGCAAAACACAACGTCACAGTTGCATAGGTTCTTAGTTGATAGTTTGGTGCGAGGGCAATCGCACCGATGGACCGAAAAGTCTATGTGTTCACAACTCACCCTGTTGAACTGTTCCTCTTCAAAGGAACTAAAAAAATTGATCTCAAAAACACAACGTCACAGCAAGTTTCAGCAAAGATCCATTGCATGGTTATCTCAATAGCCAATGGCCATCTTCGACTAAAGCTCAGACGCCAGATCATCCAATTGCCTTTTTATCCATGATGTCAATGCCACGTATTTCACCCTGATCTCCAGGAGATGCCCCAGGTTGGCCAGTGTCGACAGGGAAGTGTATACGAACAAGTGGGAAGCCCCTGTACATAAAAAAGGAGAACACTGAAAAACCCCTTATCAAGTCTATATATAGCAAGAATACGGGCCCATCAAAGTGCGATAGGCGTATTTCATCTATACAACCACCAAATTTGGAGTGATTGTGATGGATCATCCTTTCGCCAGTAACGAAATGACAATGTACACTCCGGATAACCACTCGTGGATCTACGCTGGAAAATACAACTCGCAACTCACTAACGAGAGGCATTTAATAAGACATTTATCCCTTTTCCGAATGTAACTGTGAAACTCGGTATGAACTGGTGGCCTGACCCTACGTATGTAAAGATGTCATCGTGCACTAGTGAGTTGTCAACTGAGACAGCGTCGGCGTTGCCCTAAACCTCTTAATGATGAAGCAGCAGGGCCCGCTTCCTTGACTCTGGGCAATGGGGGGAGTCGGGTGTCATTCAACAATCACAGGCAACATCTCAGGTGTTCAAAAGAGTTATGGTCATAAAGACTTGTTCCATTCATAGGAGCCCAGGCCTATTTTTCGCATTACAGACTAGCGAGACTACAGCCATTGTCATGATGAAAGAGCTAAAAGATGGCGTGAGAAAAAAGGCGTCACGGATAAGCGCAAGGAATATATAGAACAATGCAAACATGTTCAGGCCAAGCTTATGTATTACGAAATAAAAAGAAAAAGAAAAACCAGGAAAAGCATAAATTGTTTAGTTCTCATGAAGCCTACCGTGTCATCCCAACCATGACAAGCCGAATTCATAAAATGCGGCACTGTCACAAACGACTCAATTAGGAGATGCAAAACCTATGAAAATTCACTCTGTCATAATAAAAGTCAAGACAAAAGTACTTGCCTTTATTTTATCTCCAGCCCCTCTACGGCAACTAGTCATGACGTGCAGTTGACAGGCCGCCGTGCCACACTGGTCGGGCACCTCCATAACGCTAGGCGGCTCAACGGTAGTGGGCTAACCGCTAAACCTCGGGGTGAGCTCCAGCGACAACGGCCTCTGAAAGTCTAACCGTCACGCTGCGTCTGTGTGGTGACGAAACCAACCGTAATATTTTCCCCCACGTTTTGTTGAAGCGAAAAAAAAAAAAATTAACCGTTTGGTCTCCCATTCTCTGCTCCATCCCACCCACCAGCCCACCCCTCCAATTCTTTGCCCACCATGGCCACGGCTGCTGCTCCCCAGGATTCGGTGCCCGAGAAGAAGAAGACGCCCAGCGCTCTGCGCTCCGTCATTGCTGGCTCGACGGCCGGCGCCATTGAGATCGGTACGCCGTCGCGTGACTTGCCTTGTCCGATTCTCGCACCTTAGGACTAACCGGTTACGCTTCGAAATGCAGCCATCACTTATCCCGCCGAATGTACGTCGCAAAACTAGAAACCACTCCCCAACAGCCGCGGATTGATCGAGTTCGAACGAGAAGACCTTGTCGAGACCCGAGTCCACTCGCAGCGCCAAGAAGAGGAGGGTGGACGAAAGACATAATTCTAACGCTTGGTAGTCGCAAAGACCCGATCACAGCTTAACCGCAACCTAGCGGCGGGCCAGAAGCTGCCATGGCCGCCATTTGGAAAGCAGTGGTATGCCGGGTGCACCACCCTGATCATTGGTAACTCGGCCAAGGCTGGTATCCGTACGTTGTTGGACCTTGGGCTTTTGGCGACCCCGCCAGAGCCTTGTGCAGAGGCCATCGTGGGGCTAACCCGGCGGCAGGTTTCGTCGCCTTTGATCAGTACAAACGAATGCTCGCCGACGCCGACGGCAAGCTCTCCGGACCTCGAACTGTCCTCGCAGGTTTTGGTGCCGGAGTGACAGAGTCATTGCTTGCCGTGACACCCACCGAGAGCATCAAGACGACGCTGTGAGTGCCCACTTACTACACACGCCTCTCCGAAGACCGGCGAGCCTCGACTAACACAAGCCCTACAGCATCGACGACCGCAAGCTGCCCAAGCCCCGTCTACGAGGTTTCCTCCACGCCGTCCCCATCATCGCCCGCGAGCGCGGTATCCGCGGCTTCTTCCAGGGCTTCGTGCCCACCACGGCCCGTCAGGCAGCAAACAGCGCTGTCCGCTTCACGGCGTACACATCGCTCAAGCAGCTCGCCGAGTCGTACACGGCGCCGGGCGAGAAGCTCGGCACGGTTGGCACCTTTGCCATGGGCGGTCTGGCTGGTCTCGTCACCGTCTACGCCACGCAGCCCCTCGACACCATCAAGACGCGCATGCAGAGCATCGAGGCCCGCGCCATGTACGGCAACACGTTCAAGTGCGCCGCCATGATCTTTAAGCAGGAGGGCGTCCTGACCTTCTGGAGCGGAGCGCTGCCCCGCCTCGCCCGCCTCGTCATGAGCGGCGGCATCGTCTTCACCATGTACGAGAAGAGCATGGAACTGATGAACAAGCTGGATCCCGAAATGAGGTACATCTAGAGGGCTTTCCCTGGAGGGGGCACAGACAGGCAGGTGGTTCACAGCTAGATACACAAGGGCGTTGGGCAAAGAATGGAATTGGTCAAAAAAGAAGGGATTGTGTGATGCACATACACAAAATTCGCTTTTGTTACAGATAATATACAACGATCGTATATATACACACAATCCGGGTGGTCGTAGCATGGGTATCCTTTGCGCGCCGGCAAACCATGGTCTCCTCTTTTTTTTCTTCCTGTGTAATGTCTTCCTCTAGATGTAATGCCGTGCGGCGGCTCGTGGACAAATTTCGTGAGATCGTCGGGGTTCTTTTGGGTCTTTTTTTTCCTTTACTGGAATCGAATCATTCCAGAGAGCCTCTTGCCGAGTCGTTCAAGCCATGATCGATTGGGGGCTTCTTCGATTTCCCGGATCAGATCTTCGAAATATGAAGGCTGGCTCTTGGGCTCCAGGAGGCGGCCCTTGAGCTTGAACTATATACCGGGTTAGCAATGCGGGCGGGCATGCCGAGAGTCTACCAGGCCACTGGCACTCACCCGATCATTGTACCGGTCCTGGGCGAGAAACTGCAGCGCCTTGGCCTTGGAAAGCTCCTCGGCCTCGACGGAGGGGTTGTAGTTCTTGTACCGCTCGGCGACGGCCTTGCCCAGGACGTCCTGGAGCTGGTGGTCCGGCCGGAGGGCCTGCTGGGGCCACCGGGCAAAAACCTCTTGGTACAGTTTGTACTGGCGGGCCGGTCAGCAAACGGGGAGAGGAAACGCATTGTTGCAGCGGGGGTTAAAGTGCATGCATACAGAAGCCGATCGCGACATGTTGGATGGTGACCAGGGATGGTCGGAGCGAGGAATTCGGGCGGGGACGCAGAGTGCTGGTAGTCGAGACGACGTCAGAAGCGCAAAGTGAAGAAATTCCGGTAGACAGTGCCCAGTGTACAGTGCGTAGGTGGTATTACGACGGTCATTAAATTGGAATCCGATTGGGCAGAGATCAATGGATCAGACATCATGCCTCAGGCACACACGCCTAAACTAGGCTGGGTCGATTGCTTCATCAGCTTCCGCCGCTTTCGACGGATGAGGAAAGGAGGCTGCGCAGCATCGGGCGGAGTAGGCGGAGCAGTGTGGAGTCCGAACCCTGCATTGTCTGGCGTTTGTCTGCTGACGCTGATACCGGCCAGGGTGCCCCCGACGACAGGTTGCGTAACCACTGACGCCGAGACACGCCAGGGGAATCCGAGGAGGAGACCCAGGGGACCCTCCAGCGCATGAGAGCGCCTGAGGGCGCTGTAACGACCCCCCGCGTCAATGCCCTAAAGTGCCCTACGCCGGGAATTCTCTCAGGGTTCCTCGGGCGGGTTCCTCCACGCGACCACGGCTGGCCAGGCACCTAATTATTAGCCTGACTCAGGCCGCCTATCATAGCCCCGATCCTCCGCGTATTGTCGCTCTTCGCGCTCGCCTCTCCCCTCCAACCTGCATCCCCGACGTTCCCTCGACTTCTCCTCTCCTAAAGTTTGCCACTCTCACATTGCGCGCTGTGCGAAATTGTCTCCCCTCCATTCCTTTTATTGGTTTTTTGTATCTGCACTATTTTCTTGTCCCTCCTTGTTGCGCTTCCCACAGCCTGGGATAAACCACAGTAAAAAAGAAATAAGGCGCCAAGTTCGCTTCTTCCGACCGTCAGGAGCCGCTTCTTGTTCCAGTTTTGCGTCACTCGCCCCATCAAAGTCACGAGGCCACTTTCTAGAGGCCACCCGGCTTTGACACCGCTAACCGACTACCTCCCATCTCACCATCCAACACCCCATCATCCACATCAACGTCGCTCGGCATCCAACCATCATGTCGGGACGATACGAACGGGTATGTGCTGGCCATTTGCGACCCTTTTCTCCGTCGCTTTTCCTTGTCCGATGCAGCGAAACCGGGACCCTGCTAACACAATTCGCTCCAGGTCAACGCCCACGATGATGACGACGTCGACTCCCCCGTCGACCCCCGAGCGCTCCAGCCCGTTCCCAACTCGCCTCCGCCTTCATTTCACTCTCGCGCTTCCTCTCCTTCACGACAGAATCGCGTCGATCCCACACTCGCCGACGCCTTTGACGACGATGATGACAGCGACGACGAAATCGACGACCGCCGCCGCCTAGTTCGCCAGAACTCGACGCCAAATGCCTCGTCCTCGGACAACGTCAGCGCCTTCCAGCCAACTTTCCCAACTCCCGCCCCTGCGCCCTCCGGCTCCCGACCCCGTATTATGGGCGGAGGAGTTGGTTCGGATGGCGTGTTTGCCAACCTATCTGCCAGGCCCGAGCGCGGAGACCCTGAGAAGGACAAGGATGAGCTGCCACCCGTATGTCTACATCACCAAGAACCCCAATTTGTCCATGAGTGTCGCTAACCAATGATGTACAGTCCTACGAGCAAGCAGCTGCCGACGCAGCGCCCCCTTACTGGGAGACGACAATTCTCGCCCCTGGCATGGGCGGCCTCGACGAGGTCTACGTTGACGGCATGCCCGTCGGATCCTTCTTCTCCTTCATTTGGAACGGCATGATTTCCACCTCTTTCCAGCTCGTCGGTTTCCTCCTCACCTACCTCCTCCACTCAACCCACGCCGCCAAGAACGGATCTCGCGCTGGTCTTGGTATCACTCTTATCCAGTACGGCTTCTACATGAAGGGCGTCACCGACGACGAGCCGCCTCAGATGAGCGGACCAGACGGATACGCTGCGCCCCCGGACCCGAACTCGCACGACTTCAAGGAGACGGATGTAACGGACGGGGGCGAGTGGGGCAGCATTACCGGCGGCGAGTGGCTCGGATATGTGCTCATGGTTGTCGGATGGTTCCTCCTTATCAAGAGTGTGGCCGAGTTCCTGCGGGTGCGCCGACACGAGCAGCTGGTTCTCCAGAGCCCCGACCGCGGACTGGGCGTTGCTGTGATTGCAGAGGGCGAGGAGACGATGCGCGTGGTATAAGGGACCGTATTTCCAAAAAAGCAAATGCGATGTCGGGTCAATGTATATTATTAAGCGAGGTCATTCCCGAGACACACTGGTGCACTCATGGGCGTTATTCTGGATCGGAAGGAAGCTGGATATATGGGTTTATTCTTTGTTTTTTTCATACACTACACACAGCGCTGCCCTGGCGCAGCCTCACGACCTGTCTTTTAGTAGATAGTCACTGTCCAAACGACGAAATGGGTTTTCCTAGCGTTTCATGATATTTCCCATAGCCCAACTTGCGCTCGCGTGTGCCCATTGTGCGAAATATGGTTTGAATCCCTTGTTGATCTGCAGCTTTCATCGACTTGGTCGAACTCACGAGCCGATTGGCGTGGGGTTGCCGCCGATCTCGATTAGAAGGCGGCCCCGCACCAGCTCCGGCACCACACGTCAACCCTGGGTCATAGACGGGTGTTGCTGCGTCAAGCTTGCCTTTCTCCTCTCATGATTGCTTCTGCCCGCATCTCACCCCTCCTCCGCTGATGCAAGTGCACGTGTCCCCGTCGCCCTCATCCTCATGAGCAGGAAGCACGTATTGCTCCTCTCCCACTCGTCCTCCTCCTTCTCCTCTTCTATTCCAAACCCCGACAACATATGACCCCGCATCCACTCCACCTTGATAGCAACATCGCTCCTTGGATCAAGCCAAGCAAGGCCGCCGGCAAAGCTGGCGCCGTCAAGCAGGACCCTTTGCGTCCCTCGCCTCTCTTCCAGAGGACTTTTTAAATCTGTATTCTCACGAGTCAGAGCCAGTGCCAGGCATCGCATGGCAATGGCGTGGACTTGCTCCGGCGCCACCAACTCGGCGCTTATCGAAAACATGTGGAAGAACGGGCTTATTACAGATGCCCGAGTCAAGGATGCTTTTATAAAGGTACTGCAGCTGCACGCCAACAATAATTTCATGGCTAACGTCTTTCCAGGTCGACCGCGCCCATTACGCTCCCACAATGCCGTATCAGGACTCGCCCCAACCTATCGGCCACCACGCGACCATATCCGCTCCTCACATGCACGCCTCCGCCGTCGAGCACATACTGTCTTACCTCCTGCCCTCCAGCACGTCGCCTGCCCCGCGCATCCTCGACATCGGCTCTGGCTCCGGGTACTTGACGCACGTGATGGCTGAGCTGGTGGGCGAAAGCGGCACAGTTGTCGGGCTGGAACACATTGACGAGCTGAGACAACTGGGCGAACAGAACATGGCTAAGAGTGCTGAGGGGAGACGGCTTCTCGAGAGCGGAAAAGTGCGGTTCGTCTTGGGCGACGGGCGAAAGGGGTGGAGAGAAAATGACGGGGAGCTCTGGGATGCCATTCATGTAGGGGCATCAGCAGTCAAGATTCATGAGGAATTGATCGACCAGATCAAATCACCAGGATGGTAAGTCGACCTTGAGAATCACTGCATTCAACATATTCTTACACACTTAAGCATGTTCATACCCGTCGACGACGACGAATCGGGTTACAGCCAGCACGTCTGGCGGATTGAAAAGGACAGCAACGGAGAGGTCACGCAAAAGAAGCTATTCGGAGTTCGCTATGTTCCCCTGACTGATGCGCCAGCCAGGTAACGGGTGTTTTTTGGGGGTTCAAAGGCAATAATGAACGTGAGAATGTATGACCAGTTTTTAGCATGTGATACCCGACAGCCATAAAATTTGATAAGTCACGCGTTTTTTTCCCGAGACGTATGTTGCCTTGATGATGAGCATAAAGTAGGTGTTGGGGAAATGTTGGTATTAATTGCTAACACTACTCTATCTAGCTGGTATAACCTCCTTCGCGTTCCAAAAAAAAAAAAAAAAAAAAAAAACCCTGGACCCTTTGGTTGTCCGTCTACCATTTTTTAATCTTACAATCAAACCCTCTGCTCTTATACAAACCAAAAGAAAAAAGAAGAAGAAGAAGAAGAAAAATAAAGACCCAGGTCTTACATGAGGAGGGGGTGGGCAATCATGCAGGCAATCATGGCCGCAGCAATGAAGCCTCCAGCGACCCTTCTGTGTCCAGAACTAACCACGACGTGCTTGCAGTTCAGACCAGAGCAAAACGAGTCAGAGGGCCGGGGTGTAGGCTTGGCCACGAATACGGTGCCGTTGCTGACTTGTGTGTACGAGCCAGAGCTCCCGCTACCTCCAGAGGTACCATCATCAGCGCTCTCCGTCTCAGTGCTGCCACTGCTACCGCTGCTGCCGTTGCTGCCGTTGTTGTTGCTACCGCTGACATCCTCGGAAGTATCGGGGATCGGAGTGCTACTGGTCCAGCTGGTCGTGTAGGTGTATGTATACGAGTAGTCGCCGCCCTTGGTTTGGCTCCCGGAGGAGCTTTCGCCGCTGTTGTTGCTGTTGCCTTCGGTGCTGCTTTCGTTGTTGTTGTTGCTGCTGTTGTTGTTGTCTCCGCTGCTTTCATTGTTGCTGCTGCTGGCATTGCTGCTGCTGGTATTGCTGTAGTTGCTGTCGCTGTTGTTGCTGCTGCTGCTGCTACTGCTGCTGCTGCTGCTACCATTCCCACTAGTGCTCTCTCCACTGCTTCCTCCGCTGGTGCTCTTGCCGGCCGTCTGATTTGAAGGTTCCTGGACTGTCGTGCCGCTGCTGCCAGAGCCGCATTTGCCGTTTGAGCAGCCTTGAGATGTAGAGTATCCACTACCGCTGGAGCTAGAGCTGGAGCCATAACTAGAGTTCGTTCCTCCAGAGCTGCCAGAGCTAACACTCTTCTGGCGATAAGGACAGTCCACAACGTCTGGAGGGCACTCGTGGTGAGTTACCTGAGTTACCTGACGGTATGGGCAGTCCTTTACCTCGGGGGGGCACTCATGCACCACCTGTCGGTATGGGCAATCCTTCACATCCGGCGGGCATTCGTGAATGACGATGGTGGCAGCCGCACCATATTGAACTGTTGTCGTTACCGCATCCGCACCAGTACCCTCAACACCACCGTCCCCGATGGCTGGTGCCGTACCCGTTTGGCCACCTTGGCCAGTTGGGTCCTCGCCCTCATCCTCGTCCTCGCAATCCTCGTCGTCCTCAGCATCCTCCTCAGGTTCCTCAGCAGCCTTCTCCACAGGCACTTCCACAGCCTCTCTCCTGCCTAGCTTGATCGTCTTGACAAGAGGTTGCGAGACACGCTCGAACAAAGTGTATCGCTGGGGGTTCTGCGCGCTGAAGCCCCCGCCGCCGCAGAAGCCAGCCTTCGGGTCGTCAGGCACGCAGTTCAGCATGCACTGGTCTGGCTCAACTGCTGTATACTTGATAGACTCGCTGTTGGGATCGTTGCAGTGGCATCCGCCACCAAGGGCCGCATACTTGGCATGGTATTTCTCACCGCACTCGGCCTGGCAGGCCTGCGCACTGAAGAAGGTCTCATCAAAGGTCGGCTTGAAAGGGAAATAGACAGCATCGTTGGTCTCGACGCAGCCGACAAACTTCCAGCCTGGTAGGGCAAATTGTTGGTCAGCTATGGCGCGAGTGGCCACAAGGCCGGCGAGAAGAAGGGATCGAGCCATTGAAAAAGGCCTTTTGGTGTTCAAGAAAATAAAAATAGAAAGACAAATGAGATTCAGACTCTCTGACAGAAACAACTCTCTTTCCAAGCTCCCAAAGACCAAGAAGTGAAGGAAAACTATCTAAAGAGTGAATAAAATAAACGAAAGCACGATCGGAGAAAAGAAGACAGGCTGGACAGGGGAGCAACAAGAGCCGCCGTTCATCCCTGTTATACATGCCAGGGCTGCTCGGAAATTCTCCCCGTCTTACCTGGAGCCTCAGCAAGGTATGGAAGAAAGACGTGCTTTGGCATTCAATTGCAAGACACCGACCAGCTGATGTCTCGCGACGGTCCAAGAGGGGAAAAGAGGGTTGCAATAGTGTAGATTTTGGCATCAGGTACAGCGTTCCAGAAGAGTGCAGCCCGGGTGGGTTACCCCTTCGATACATTCTGAGACATTGCGTGATGATCAATTGGGGAACGAGGTGGGTTCCAGGTTAACGAGCCTGTCTCACAACCGTGGTTCGTTCCTTTGCTGGGCCGGAATGCCGGGCCCTCGCTGGGTTGGCCCAGACGTGACGTACCCGGTCGCGCGCTATTCATTCCAGGCGTTGCCGGTGTTGATCTCTCTCTCTCCAATTTTACCGAGACCCTTGCTTGACTAGCCTCTATATATGGAGGGTCGGTCGGATTTAACCTGAAAATGCAGTGCATTCAGTTGCATCACGAAAAGATGGTCTTAGACTCCCCCGCCAGCAGTGGCCGTCCTTAGTACCAAGACCTACGAGGTCAATTATACAAGGCCATTTTTTATTACCCGTTGACATGCTCTTTCTGCAAACAATAGTGTTCACATCCAGTCCAATTACAGTTTCCTAGCCGTTTCGAATATCCGAACATCAATTCCAAACCAGGCCATTGTGGGACATGGTAGGGAGCTTATATATCCACTCACAGTCGCATTCCTGCCCCGTTGTGAAATTTTGCTCCAATTAATTGAGCTTCTTTTGCTTGGCCTGCCGCGTCATATCTTCTTCTTCCATCGCATCTTCATCCAAAGAGCAAAAAGGAAGCTTGAGTGAATAAAGATGGGAAAGAAGAAAATGATGAAGATGCAAAAAGAGAATTTTCTCCGGTACAGGGAATCGAACCCTGGGCTCCGCGGAACTGATCTCTCAAGTTATGAGAGCGCGAAATGTTAGCCACTACACCATACCGGATTGGCTGTTGTTGAGAACGGTTGTGGAATTAGACACTACAGAGTAATTTTCATTGAGTCCGGCGAGGGTAGGCAATGGACCGCTCTGAACATGGTGGATGATATTGAGAACATGTGCTTTAGTCACACACACGCAATAACCTCGCAAATTGTAGAGCTTAATCGCAGTGTTTCATCATAATAGCCCACCAGGCAGTGCTATATAGCTGTCTGTCTTACTGTCAGTCTTACTGTCAGATAGCCTCAATGGTAACCTACCCTATTCTGAACTCGCCTTGTCATCGGTTAAGACTTCAACGGACGTTCATTTCAAATCAGGCTACTGTAATTATAAAGAAAGTGCATATAGAATCCCACTGTGTCTATTGATATTTGTTTCATCTCTCATTATTCACCCTATAGCTAAATAATCTCTTCAACACGAGACCACACATCCCATCTACACATTTACCACGCCTGCACGCTGCCACTCACATGCGCAACCTTGCCTACATCCGCATCCCTCTCTCCCTCGATTACCCTCTTGATAAAATCACCGCTCATAGCGGGATCCTTGGCACCACGGGTCTTCTTGGCCTCCTCGGTTATTCCTCCGAGCCCCGTCGACACGAAGCCGGGGCTGATGGCCCACGTTTTGACGCCATCTGCCTTGAGCAGGTGGTGCCACACAAGCATGGCCATGTTGAGGCCCGTCTTGCTGGACCTGTATGCTACCGATGTGAGGAGATTCTTCTTGGGCCATCCGGCCGGCGGTTCGACTGTTGCGGTGGGAAAGAGTGCCTTGGAGGTGCCCTCTAGAGTGGAAAGACCAGAGGTGATGAAGAGGAGCCGCGGGTTGGAGGACTTGATCAGCAAGGGGGCAAAGACCGCTGTCGTGACCTGGGCCCCGGTGGTGTTGACGTCATACGCCTTGTTGAACAGCTCTCTGAAATTGGAGGCGTCTTGGTCAAAGAACATTTCATTCGTGGCGCCTACGACTCGTGCGTTAGCTAATGTTTGAACAAATTCCACGGTGAGTAATTACCGGCATTGTTCAAAAGGACATCAATCTTGCCGAACTTCGATTCAACAAACTCGTACGCCTTTTGGATGGAATCGTCATCGGTGACATCAACCTGTATCGGCTCGACTGTGCTTTGGGAATCAGGAATCTCTTCCTTGAGCTTGGCGATGGCAGCGTCGGCTTTGCTCAGGTCACGACTGCCAAGAAGGACGTGGTAGGGCTGAGACGAGGAGAAGAGGGCCTTGACGGTCTCAAAGCCAATGCCGGTATTGGCACCGGTGATGAAGACGATTTCGTTGGTAGTCATGATGGATGAAGTTTAGATGAGCTGAGGTATGATGAAGGCAAGAGTTTATCACGCAGCTACTTTTCTATCTTCCCTTTAAATATAATTTCTTTTTCGATAACACAGTATAAACTTCGGTATTTCTTAGTCTCGCGACCAAGTACGGACATTGTAATCCCGTAGCTAGATCGGATTTAAGGCATCGGGCCCCAAAGATCGAAACCCCACGGTGGACTATGTCTATGAGCACGGACGGGATGCTTATTCGTACCACTATGTCCGACCGCAGTTCTAACGTTATGCGTCCCATTGCCAAAGTGCTGCAGAGGCGATAATTTGTGCTTGTCGGCGATAATACTGTGCAAGAGGCCGATAGAAATACTCGGCACCAGCCTGCGGCTAGGATTTATTCCACTGAACGGAGCGCCCCTTTCTCAGATGTGAGAATAGTGCACATTAATCCCAGCATGGATTCCGCTATGCCGAATAATTACCACTATACTCTGTGAATACGAAAACTCCCATGGATGAATCCAACAATTGACCCACAGAAGGTTGGCGGACCTCGCGCTCGGAGATAAAGTTCATTGCAGATCCGTACCCGTGCAAAATTACGAAGACGTTGATTGAAATACGCTAGGCCAAAGCCACCATTGAGGGATGAAAACGCGAGCCCGCGAGAGGTCGGGGTTAGCTGCGTTGGCGCGAGCGATAGTGGGGACTAAGACAACAGAGGGGCAAGTCAGGATGCCAAAGAATGGAGTAATTGAGCACCCAAACATCAAGTTAAACAATATTGTGCTAATTGGTATTAACTTTTTACTATCGTTGATTTTACTTGTGCTGTGAGCATCTCTTTCGAGTGTAGAACAGCCTGTCATCAAGAACCTACCGCTGTATCTACATGTACTACGCGGTCACCTTCCCCAGTTTTCAGCTTATCGTCTGCTAGTCGAGCATGCAATCCACTTCCCTTGTGCTGGGCACGCCCTTTCATTGACCTTCTGGCATCCGGAAGCTTAAACCGACGCCGACGGTCGGAAACAGAGACCGACAAATCGGCAGCAGATGCAGGAACAAATGAGTTTCCAGGCGAATGACGGAATGTCAAAATACTGCCCCGCACCGCGGTGAGATTACCCCGCCATGCCATTCATTCATGTTCAAAGTTAAACACGGCTCTTCAACACCAAAACGGCATCACGAGTCAACCATCTGACGCCTAGCCAAACAACCCTATCAAATCTTCACGCCTGCGCAGATACTGCAACCATGGCCCTGAACAAGGTTTGCCTCGTCGGAGGAAATGGAAACCTCGGCACAATCCTCCTCGATGGCCTCGTCGCTGCCGGTGACTTTACCGTGACGGTCGCCAAGCGAGCATCATCCAAGTCACAGCCCGCCCACGCGGGGTCTATCGCGCAGATCACCATCCCGGATGACATGTCGGTGGATGGCTTAGCAGAGGCCCTTCGCGGCCAGGACGTCGTGATTGCTTCGTTCCCTCTCGTCGACGTCAACCAGCATCTGCGACTTGTCGAGGCATCCGCCCAGGCTGGTGTCAAGCGCTTCGTCCCCGCTGACTTTGGCAGCTGCGATGCCGCGAGTCCCAATGCGCGTCGCCTGCTCAAACTCTATCGGGACAAGGACCTCGTGCGCCAAAAGTGCGAGGAGATTGCCACTGCGAACCCGGACTTTTCCTGGACGGCGCTCGTGTGCGGTCACTTCTTCGACTACGGTGTGCATGACGGTCTGCTGCACCTGGATCTCGAGAAGAAGACGGCTGATATTCTCGACGACGGCAAAGTCAAGGCATCAGCTTCCACCCTGCGCCGCGTGGCCCAGGGCACAGCTGCCGCACTCCGCCGCCCCGATGCCACGCGCAACCGCACCCTGTACATCCAGAGCTTCAACGTGACGCAGCTTGAGGTCGTAGAGGCGCTCGAGAGGGTCACGGGTGCGCCGTGGACTCGCAGGACACTTGACTCCAAGTCGTACGTCGAGGAGGCGTCGCGGAAGCTGGAGGCGGAATACTCGAAACACGTCATGGAGGAGATTGTGTTCGTGCTAGGAGCGCTAGAGGCAGACTGGACCAAGAAGGAAGGATTCGCAATGGATCTTCTGGGACTCGAGGATGAGAATCTCGACGAGGTCTTGGCCGAGGCAGTGGCTGGCATGGGTAAGAAACACTAGAGAAGCGTACATGAGGATAAACGGCCGCTACGTGGTGGGCAGCATCTTGGCGAGGGATGTCAACGACTGCGGAACGAAACCTAAAAGAAAGACACATGAATCATGTCTATTTATAACGGGTTAGAGGCATCTAGACAGACGCAGGGCATTTTAGAAACAAGGCATGAATAGCTATGTGACGATCACCTCAGGTTGCAAAGGTGTAGCGAGCCGCGCGTGCATCATTCCAGTCCAGTTCGTTCCTGTGTTCGCAGCCTTCACGTGGGTCGGGTCATCAATCCCTCCTACGCACGCATCATCCGTGGCTTGGTACCTGTCAACCCTCCAACGTCACCGGCCACCCATCTTACACGCATCCCAACCACCTAGCTCAAAACTCTCAGCACCATGGAAGCATCGGCACGCTTCGTCGATCTCGCCAGTCGCATCTGTTCTATTTCTGGGACCCCTCTATCCTTTATGCCACCACCCTTTCAGCACCCTCTCTCCAACTCCCGAGATATGCGGGATGCCGATTTGCCCTGGAGGGGTTGATGAGTTTCCGGCCGCTGCGGCCCGCTGTGATTGGGCAAAGCCGCCCAAAGGTCTCGACGATCATCAGAAAATCCCCGTCCACCGCACAGCGCCGGCTGTTTTAAGTTGCGGGGAGGCGCATCTTTCAAGGGGGGGACTTTTGGACCAAGTCGCATTCTTGGGTTACTTGTCGCCTCGTATTCCTCGAGAGAAAACATGTCATCATATACTCTATCTGCGTAACAATCTGGCCGCCACGAGGGTTCAGCTGCACCGCAATGGGGCCAGCCACTGATCGTCAAAAGGAAAAAATGCACTTTTTCTCCATCAATCAGCAGTTGCGACTAAATGAGCACTCTGCAATATGGGCATTTTCGTCCGAGCTATGGAATCGCTGGTGTGCCGTAGTGCCGAGTCCGCCCAACGTTGAGCTGTGAAATGACGGAGGACTGTGCCCGAGTCGCACAGGAGACGGGATCGGGTGTAATCAAGGGAAATCTATATAGGACCGTTTGATCCTCTGGCTCCGAGTGAAGATGTTATTCCCACAAGCTACTTCAGAAGTTTAATCAACAGACACCGCTATTCATCTACGCTCAGATCGTCACTTTTTGATACGCCCTTTACGCTCACAGCCATCATGTGGTATAAGCATATTATCGTATCCACCCTGCTGGCCGCGTACGTACCTACATCATCATGTCTCTCCATATTTCATGAAAGACGAGATAAGAAAAAAAAACATCAGGCAAGAAAATAATAGAAGCTAATCGTCCCCTGGCAACTCAAGCAGGGCCCGGCTTTCGTCAGCTGAACCAGATCACACACTGTCCGTCAACCCAGGCGGTCCTATGATCCCGGCGTGTCCCACCGTCACTACCACCGCCCACGTCTGCAGCACCTGCATCACCAATCCCTGCGTCAAGCTCTCCACCATCGTCAACCCCGGCATCTGCCCTTCCCATGTGCCGACCGTGACCAAGAGATTCCCTTGCTACGAGAGCAAGTGTCCCGGCGGCTGCGAGACGCAGTACGTGCTACCCTGGACCACATCCACGACTACCACTACCACTGCGCCGCCGACGACGCCGTGCCCCACTGTAACTACGGTGCTGGGCCGCTGCTCGACATGCGTGCTGCCCATGTGCGAGGCCCTGGAGACGATTCGATCCGTCTGCGGTTGCCCGGCGGCAGTGTCCACCGTTACTACGAGCTACAGTTGCGGCAAGGCGTGCCCCGGCGGGTGTGGAGGCACCTCTTACGTCTACGACACCGCCACGCCGACTTGTACGGCGTAATTTGAAGGCAGAATCCATTCATCTCTCTGTCTTTACGCGTAAGTGGAGTCTTGGGAAAAAGAGGTGTTTTTGATTCTTGGCGTCTAAGGGCTTCAAGTCTGGAGAGGCAAAAAAAAACAAAAAACCTCAAGTTTGAGGGCGCGGCGCGGGACGTCGATCAATGTGTTCGAGCGAGGCTTGGACGGGTTGGCATGGGAAAAACGGCTCGGTGAGAGCCTTGGCAAAAAGGTTGGCGGTAATACGGAGTAGGGTACCGAGGAGAGAAATGGTGGTGGTGGTTGTGGTTGAAGTGCCGCGGACAGCGGGGGTACCCCAAGCTTATCTTTTTGGGTACCCCCCCTGCACCTTATTTTCAATGTTATTTATTTATTAGAAATTTTCTTATATGAATTTCTCAAAGCTCTGTCGTTTTTTTTTTAACGTTGCGGGCTGCCCGAGGGTAATCAATCACATTAGTAAACAGTGACATTGGTCATCGATCCGTACGGAAATTACAAAGCAAGGTTATTGTGTAAAACCACAACACCACAACGTGCATCACCAAGTATCTGAAATTGTGATGCAATGCCGTGATTCACAAAAAAGGCGTCGTCAACATTGTGGCTCTGAAGCTTGACCATGCTGTGAGATTTTCGCGTAATTTAAAAAGCAACACGATGAAGTTTATGCCGACTAACGTTCCCGCGCGGAGCCTATGCGTATGTGTGTGTGTGTGTGTGCGGGTGCGGTGCGTGCGTTTCTTTGCTTGCCAGTCCATCCCCAACACCACCCACCCTAGCATCACACCACAAGCTGGAAGGCTCGGCAGGTGGGAAACCTGGGGGACGGACAACGCCATGGATCAGGCTGGAAGGGACTCTCATCTAGCTAGCTTAGCCGGGGGGCAACTCACACACAGACGGGGCCAGCAAACAAGGCAGAACCGGGCAACAACATCCAGACATGCACAGGGTGGGTTGAGCTGGCCGACGGGAACCCGGGGTATCCTGAGCAGCCGAGCCGCCCTACAGCCCAGCTTGCTGGCGCCGAGATCTTGGCCGGAGCCGGCGAACCCGATCCCGGAACCGCGAGCCGTCGGGCTTGACACGGGAATCTCGCACTGTATTTTCTCCCTGGGCTTCCCCTCCCTGGTTGAATAACCCCTGCTGTGCTGAGCAGCGGCGCGCGATGGCCCGGCTGGCTTCCTGGCTGGGGGTGGAAGACGGCTTGACCGTTTTGCCCGATTAGGCTTCTGGGCTTTTAGGCTTTCGGGCATCTAGTCAGGTACGTCCGCCGAGAGATGCTGATGGGCACAGTGTGTCAAGGCGCCTCGGGGGCCCGCGGGCGGGGGGAAGGGTTGACACAGATTTAGCACTACATTACAGCACTCACTCGTGACTTGACCTCTTCCCGCCAGGGCCAGCCAGCCGCCGCTCAGACGCCATCCCAAGTTCCAGAAGTCAATCCCTGCTGGGGGGGCACCCGAGTGACGTCGGGACTGCGTGTTCAGCATCCCCGGTTAGACTAGAGCTAGAGACTGAAAGAAAATCAGAGAAAGTGGGCTGGGCACAAACATCCATGAGGATTATCACTTTTTGACTCCTGTCGTTGCGTTGCCGCACAACTGGGCACTAACACACACTCTCACTGGGCATGTATGCAACCGCAGCATCGCCCAAAAGGAAAGAAAGTGGGTGGGCTGTGAAAGCCGCAAATGATACGTCATCAGCCCGGCCACGACGGCGGCGCCCACGATGGCCTCGTTTGGGTCTCCCAACCCCCAGCCATCGTCCCACCCATTCCGTGCGGCGCCGACCTAAGGGGGGTTTTCTTGGGTTTCTTGGCAAAATAGCCCAGCGATGGCCTTTTCATTTCTGCTGCCGTGCTGTGCATTTTGTTTTCGTAACTACGACACAGACAATCACACTGCTCCGTTTTTGGCGTCCCTGCTCCTGCTCGGGGCTCCGTCTCACCATGTGGGTGCCAGTGCATTATTTCCCACCCCAAAAGGCCGCTGATGCTTGCTGACCTGAGCTGGCCGGTGCCATTGAGGACTCCGTTTCGTGCCTCTTAAGTCCCCTTACACAATCCGCCAAAAAATGAGGCGCAGGGCCAAGCGGCTAAAATACCATGGGAGAATTCCTCATCCACAGACCACACTAAGGCATGAAATGATCCAGAATCGGGGCTCCCCTTTCTTTGGTCTTTCACCATTCTATGCATCTTCCCCGTTCCCCTTTGGCGCATCGCCAAGGAAGATGCCAAATCCAGACGGGGCTCCGAATGCAGCATGAAAAAAAAAAAAGAAACCGGATCATTTAATTAAATAAAAACAGACCTGATCCCTTCCGACATGTCGTAGTAGTACACTGGCTTCCCCCGTATTCTGGTTATTAAACAAGACGTACGTGCTAGAAAACCACCATCAACCCTGCCCACGTATGCGACGGCGCCAAAATAAACGACACAGCCCCCGCCAGCTGACGTTGAGCATTTGCCTCTACCTTTTCGCCCTTCGCTACCTGCGCAACGGCTATATCCAGAGGAGCCCGTCTTTAATTTCGGCTTTTACCTTTCGCTTTGCTTGCCTTTGGGGCTCCCCCGTTTTCTTTGGCACCACGCACCCCCAGCCACTTGCTTTTGTTTTCTGCCAAGACAAGGCCTGACTCTGTTCTGTTTCTGTTTCTGCCACGTCGTCGTTCATCGGGGTCGTTAGATATCAGTCGCCCGTTCCCCGGTACCCAAGAAGGCAGACGCAGCAGCGAGCGAGCACTAAGGGACCCTTGTCCTGTACAACCCATCGGTCCCCTCGCTCTCACTCACACCCACTCACCCGCGCAGCCTTAGCTCATAAAGCTTCTTTGCCCCCCCCTCTCATCGCAAAATACTATTTACTCTCGGGCCCTCACCCCCTTCATCTGTTTATATTAAAACATCGTTTCCTGTCGCATCCGCGCGCGCTCTTATTTAAAAGGCGCGGTGGAGCACTGGAAATCCTGACCCCTCGCCTGTCAAGCCGCCAACTGCCAACTGCCGGCTCCACTAACACAGACCCCACGTCCACCTGGAGGCCGCTGACGAGCTCCGCTACGCGACGCTACGCTACCCGCCTGTTGTGCCGGCCTAGACAACGTCAAACCTCGCTCTCGCAAACTGCTCCTGCAACAGCTTGTCCGACAAACTGCACCCAAGCGATGGAGGCCCGCTCCCTCAGGTCCGTCAACAATCTCGCGGCCAACCCGCCTCAGTATCCTGTGAACCCAACAGAAGAGCGTCAAGATCCCCTGGTTCTCTATATTTCACGTGTCCCTGGCACCAGAGGTAAGGCCCATCCTTCCAGCTCCAACACGCCCCCGCCCCCGCCTGTCAAAAAAAAAAAACGACCCCGACACTGACCATCATCTCTGCCCTCCAGACGTCATTCTTTCACCTTTTAAGCCGCAGCAGAAAATCGTCTCCGCCGAAGACGTCGCCAGCTGCCTCTACTATATCCACCTCGAGAAGCACTCCAACAACGAATCCCGCTCGCAGCCCCCGGTTCGAGAAGATGGCTTTGGCTCATCCGGTGACGAGGGCTCCGTGAGGAACATTCCCCGAAAACCGGTTCCCGCATCTGCAAGCCCTCCCGCTACGGTACACCGAGAGAACTCCTACGTAATCGGTGACGATGCTCAAGGGTCTGCGCGGACGCGTGGCTACACCACCAGCTCTACCCTGGAAACGCCCCACCCTGAGCAGCTTGGTCGACGAAGCCTCGATGGGCGCGGGTTCGAGCGCTCGACTGATTGGACCCCTGTTCAGCGCCATAACCCATCAGATCTTAGGCGCTCCCAGACTATATCCCGAAAACCCATGGGCCCTAGGGCTCGACCGAACCTGAACAGGCCCATTGTGGAAAGACCTCTTCCTCTGACGCCCGAATCCTCCGTCTTGAGAGAAGGCGAGAGGGTGCCTGCTCAAGGATACAACCCCAGAAATAGCCTGCAGACTAGCCGATCTCCATCGCCCAGGAAACAGACCGAGCCTTCTTACACCAACCCTTTCACATTGGCTTTGATTCGCCGCGATCCTAGCACAGGAAACCAGTGGAACGTCGCTCATGTCTCATCATATCAAACAGAGACCACTGTGCAACCCGAGGCAGAGGATGCAGGCCCGCTCTTTTCACCTGTGCCTCCCGTCACCCAGGGCCAGAACACTGCTGCCAACCCGCCCATCAACATTCAGATTGAGAACCTAGGATATGGAAAGTTCCGCAACATGCCTACGAGAAGGAGTTTCGATTCTGGCCCCGGAGACGGAATCCCTGACGAGGCCAAGTTCCCGCGAAGCGAAGGTGCTGTTCTGTCCCGACAGGTCCTCATGAGTTACGCCAAAACCTGGTCAACCAACTTCCGAGAGAGGTGGAACCAAGACAGTCTCAACCAGCAGCGGGGCGAGCATAGACGACACGGAAGTGTAGCTTCAGTGGAGTCTGGCGGCTCCAACTCCGGAGAGCTCTCCCCAGGGCCACAGACTTCCTTGGGATTCCCGCTCCCAGGCATGAAGCCCCGCGGATATGTCTTCACCAGTCCTTGGAATGGTAGATGCGAGTTCCGAACTGGAACCACAGGTCGCAGCCTTCGATGCTACCACATCCTCAGTGATGACAAGCCGGCGCTCAATCAAATGATGGAGCAGCAGGGACTTCCCGCCCCTCCTCATGGACTCTCAATGCCCCTGAGCGAGCTCCGTTTCAACCTACCAACTCATGAGCTGTTCAAGTCCGCTGAGGGGCGCGAAGAGGTCAAGACGCAAATCCAAGGGCACTTTAACAAGCTCCTCCAGAAGCTCGATAACCGACAGGAGCAGAGTGATGATGACGACGGCACTGTTTCACCGTTTGACGTGAATCTTGGAAAGGAGAGAGCTGGTGGCGGCAAGAATGGAAAGCGTGCCAAGCTCGGAAAGTTGATCATTTACCCCGATGGACTGAAAATGCTGGATCTGGTGGTGGCCGCCAACATGGGCATCTGGTGGGGTGCTTGGGAGAGAAGCTTTTAGTGATTTTCTCAGCGAGGGTTTTCCAATTGAGTTCTACTCGAGGGCGATATGGTTTTGGGATGGAATGGTATCGGGAGCTGGCGCTATAATGGTTCGGATAGACTATGTATACCCGCGAGGTGGCAGAACGATGACGTAACGATCTTATGGGATCACGGGCTAACGAATTGCGAATTTTTGGTAAATTGCGAGCGAGTTGAGGGGTTTTCTGACAAAATTGAATGGATTTCTTTCTGTTAAAGTTTGTGTTCGCTTCATTTTTCTTGTCAACTAACTCGGAACACGGTTGATGTAGTTGGGTGGGATAGGCTTTAAGCCGTTGAAGTTGATGGGTCCACGTGACTGTTCACGTGAAACATAGCCACCAATCAACTGCCCAGCATTGTAATCCCGCCTGGGTACTGAGCAACTTTCCCCGAGCCGAACACATCGACCTCAGGATCCCGATCACGTCCCCAATTGCTCGTCACCTCGCCCGCATCCCGCCCAATTGGCCTCCTGTCAATTGTCCTCGCCTCTCCACTCACTCTCCCCTTTGCCATGGCGCCGGCTCTGCAGACCTCGACCGCCATGCTCGCGCGACAGGTTCCCCGAGCGGCCTCAAGCGGCCTCATCGCTACCCGAGTCCTCGCCTCCCTGCCCGCCCAGCAGCAGCAGCAGCGCGGCTATGCGACCCCCAAGGGCCCCCCTCCCGCCAACTTCCGCACCAGCAGGCAGGTCACCTGGACCTGGGACCGCGAGAGCACCCTCGACCGCGTGGGCAAGTTTTTCCTCATGACCGAGATGGCGAGGGGAATGTACGTCCTGCTCGAGCAGTACTTCCGACCTCCGTACGTTGCCATATCCAGCCGATGACGATAGCGAATGCAACAATTCTAACCCACACGCAGCTACACCATCTACTACCCCTTCGAGAAGGTATGCCGTCCCACCAGCTTCCGCTTGGACCGGCCCGTGAACTGACCCGATACACACAGGGCCCTATCTCTCCCCGATTCCGTGGCGAGCACGCCCTCCGACGATACCCCTCCGGTGAAGAGCGATGCATTGCCTGCAAGCTCTGCGAAGCTGTATGATGCTCTGCTTATTGAATTCCGGCAATCCGCGAAGCTGACTCGGAATAGATCTGCCCCGCCCAGGCCATCACCATCGAGGCCGAAGAGCGTGCCGACGGCTCTCGACGAACCACCCGCTACGATATCGACATGACCAAGTGCATCTACTGCGGTTTCTGCCAGGAGTCCTGCCCCGTTGACGCCATTGTCGAAAGTCCCAACGCCGAGTACGCCACCGAGACGAGAGAGGAGCTTCTGTACAACAAGGGTGCGTTTCTGATTTCCCTCATTTTTGCCCAATTGTTTTGTGGAGCACCTCAATGAATTGCTATTGCGATTTTCATGCCAAAAATTGCTATTTCCGGTGTTTCCTGGAGCTATATAACACTGTTGAAGGTTGCGCGGTTTTGACTAGAACACCTCGGCTAACACATATACAGAGAAACTCCTTTCCAACGGTGACAAGTGGGAGCCCGAGCTTGCCGCTGCCATCCGTGCCGACTCGCCTTACCGATAAACAAATAAAGCAAGAAAAAATTCACGACGACACACATTTGTTTTGTTCCCTTGGGTTTATTGTATCTGGCTTGACTGGTCGTTGTAGGAATTTTTTCTCTTGGTGGAAGGAAATGGGGGAGCAACAGCATCGACTGTGCGTTGGCTTGCCTGTCTGCGGTCGTGAGGCGGGCAGTGAGCAAGCGGGTAGCATCTGGACGGCGAGGTGCAGACTGTACATAATCTAGAGCTAAAAAAAGAAGCCCTTTGTCACAGGCCATATTTTGTGGGTTTATATTGTGTGAGGCAGGCTTGGGAGGTGGATTTTGACATTTGGTACGGATGGCTTTTGCCCCAAACCTCGAGGTTTTGAGACCCAATTGTACATTCAGCATCACGGTTATCTCGACGTTATGTCTGTCAAGCTGTGACTTATGAAACCAAGAAACAATGTAATTTTTGTATTCAACACCCTGCTATGGACGAATTAATTAGCAGATGTGATGTGTGGCGAGAAGTAGCTATGGATAGCTTCACTTACGACGAGATAGGACTAAGGAATGAAACATGAATTGCACTTAACGCCAATTAGCTCGCAGCACCATAAATAGACAATAGTCAAAGGTACAGAGACAACGCTGGTCAGGCATTTTGGTCAGCGGGCCAGTGGCACCTGTGTCTCAATCAACAATGTCCAGGTCCTGCTTGCTTTAGGCTGAATACAATAACTGTTCTTCCTACTTTATTTGGATATCATTTGAGCCAATTGACCAACGATAATTCAGGATACAGGACCACGCTCACTTTTGGCTTAGGCTGAGCTCCTGAGTGGCAAATCTCGGTGAGCTGCTGCTCTGCATAATTTGTGAGTGAGATGCCCATTAATGCGGCGTTTTGCCCTACACCTTACACTAATACTCTTTGACTAAGCCTGCCAGCCGTATGAGTGAAAGAAATTTTGGAATTAGACATTGTGCACAAAAATGGCTTGTCGCAGATCGTGAGCCCTCTACAGGCAGATGAGTTTCCGTACAATTGATCCCGAGACTGGATATGCAATTCTTCCTATCCTTACAAACTCCAGATCCTCTCAGCAGCCACGAGCGAGACAAGGCTCTGTTCCTTGCGATACGGTACCCTATTTCAGCATCCCGAGGAGTAAGGAAAAAAAGACGAGCCTTAATGGAGCTGCTGTGCCAGACCAACCATGCCTTCCAAGGCTGCTATGTATATTCTACTCAGCTATCCCATCCGCACTTTGACTATTCTGCTATGATATGCACCTCTTCTAATCTGGCGCCCTAGAAAAACAAGTCTTTTTGGGAATTGGATACTGTTGCCAGGGACATGCTGACTTCCATTCCCGCCTGCATCTACACGTGCCTCTCCGTTCGGACATTGCCACAAAAAGAAGAACAGGCAGCAAAAAGAAACGAGCAACGACGTGGGCCTGATTTGAACAGACGCCTCCGAAGAGATATGATTTCTAGTCATACGCATTAGACCACTCTGCCACCACGCCTGTATATTGCTTGGCGGAATCCAGGCGTTCTGGAACACTATATGCGACGGGTCGGGACTAGGGCCAAAAGTTGCCCCTGTTTGAACGCTACCCCAAGCAGCCACATGTTAAAATTTTTTAAAAAAATGAAGCAATGGCGAGACTCAAGCGTGGTCATTATTTTAGTGAGCATGTACTAGTTGGATTTCTGCAATTGTACCACCCTTATTTTTAGAGTGCAGCCTTTAATCATGTCGGGCTTTCTTCGTCTAACGAGGCTGGATGGCGTTGCTCTAATAGCGGCATTCATTCACCAGCCCGACATCTGACTGGTACTGTTACGCCAGCTAGCAAAAGTGGAGCGCTCCTACAAGCGGAGCTGTTATTGCAGTATATGGCGCCGTGACAGGTACCCTATTTATTTAGCCTGTAAACCAGCACCTCTCCTGTATCACAATTGCACGTGGTAGACTTTGCCCTCGAAACCATACGATCAGATGCAAAGGGTATTTATTCTTTCATGTGACTAGGACCGATACGGCATCGACACTATACGGAGGATGATTGGATGCAATCTCGATATCAATACTGATCATGTATTATTGTAATGGCATGCAACTCATTAACACGGCCTGTGCCGCACATTGAAGACGTCTCCTCAACACTTCACCACCTGCACTGGCCCCTCTGCCGCCACACTCAACAACAGCTCCATGAATCCCGCACTCACTTCTCTCATCCACTGGTGATACTGACCCGAGCTTGGGTAGAATGGACACGGCGCAGCAGTGCTTTCTTCACCAAACTCGATTGTTATTCCCAAAACCTTTCCCGGACCGCACCGCCGACTGTACCACCTCGCCATAACGTAGTCGGTACTAGTGCCGGACGTTGGGTAGAGATCAACTGACTGCTTTACCTGATACACCAAGCGACCTGCCACCGCCATGGCCTTTTGCATGCGCCCACCTACTGTAAGCTGAGAGGCCAAGTCCGAGGGCTGCAAGAATTCACGGTATCGGGCGTTTGGAGGATCGCCACCGGTGATTCCCCGTTTCTTGTCATATTTCGCGCTTGTAAAGTTCTGGTTGGTGTCTCGAGTTTGAAGGTTGTCATCTCCCCAACCGTAGAGGATGTCTCCAGCAAATGAGTGCAAGTCGAGGAACCACGTTAAACTGGGAAAAGAATCCAAAACCCATCCAATAGTCTTCGTCTCGGGTTCCGACATGGGCGCGGTGCCGTGAAAGACTTCGCTGGCGGGGTCCTCAGAGCCGAGAGCATCCCAGTCTGCGTTGGGAGAGAAATAGCGTGGGTAGTCCCATAAGAAGTCAAAGTTGCGGTTCAAGTCGATTCCGACATCGAGTCCCTCCGGGTCGCCCTTTGAACTTGCCGGGTTTCGATTCTTGCGCCAGCAGCTGTCGGTCGCTTGATCATAAGCGACGCCGTCGGGATTGAGAAGGGGGATAGCAACAAGGCCTGCAGATAGCGCCTTTTGAACTTGCTCATGTGTATATGTCCTCCCCTTGTATCGCAGACCGCTGCGCGTTCGGTTGGCTGCGAGTAGATCTGATAGAAAATAGAGGACATAGTCTGGTCCACCTCGTTCTCGAGCATGCATGCCGCTGACCATGAAGACCCGTGGGTTGTTACCGATTCTCATACCATTGATGGATGCTTGCTCGTAAGTCTGATGAGGCGAACTGAACAGCTTGGCCTCCGGGAATTCGTTGGCGAGGGCGCGCAAGCCCGAATTGATTTCGTTGGGGTTGAGAATGGAGGGAATCAGGCGGTTTTGCATACCCAACCCGATGGGCATGGCTTTGCCATCTTCGAAACGGTCACCAGAACCGACGGGAAGATCAGATCGAGTGCCGAGGGCAAAGCGGACAGGGGCGGCGAGCTTGTGTCTTTCGGAAGGGAGGAGACAGGGAGAGACGGAGCCGGCGACGAAAAGGAGGAGGGAAACTATGAGCTTCATATTGAATAATGAAGTCAATATAAGCAGCGGTGGCACGGGAATAAAGAAGAAGGCGACAATCTGGGCCGGGCACGCTACATATATGTAGTTGGAGGAAGACTACGAGTTGGACATATTGAACCCGGCATACGCTTGTCCAAAGGAGTGGTTGGGCGAGTCAAGGGGAGGGCAGGAGCTACAGTGATTGCCGAGTCTGGAGGCAGACAATGGCATGTTGATGCAGGTCCTCGATCCGCCATTCCTTCCGAGCCACCTGGGGATGAGACAAGTGTATCTCAGCAAGGTAAGACCATGTTGCCAAGCACAACATAGTGCGGGATCTTTGTGTAAATCGAACTGCGAAAATGGGAATATATGTACTAATAAGAGAGTATGTGAAGCAAAGGTGTTTGGAGCCGATTGCAGTTGTGTACACCACCACAAGGGTGACATGGTACAGAAACGTTGGACAGGGCAGCCGGCTACGGCAAGTGGATGCGATAGTGGGTGGTAGAAAGAGACAATGAGAAGATCAGCGCGATAGCCAAAATAGGTTTAGCAGTGTAAAAGATTGGTAAAGCGGTATCGTTTGGGAATGAGTATTCCTCGGAGTGTTCTGGCTTAGTATGTGCAATTATATAGCATGAGCACCTTGCTTTTTTTTGACTTCTGCCCAGACGAAGAGCCAAGTCGGGATGGGATGGGTCTTCGCATTGAGCGCAATTGAGCGCAATTGACGATGCTATGGCTTTTATTAAAGCCTCCCTTAGTAACATCTGCTAGAGACCGGCCCTATAGAAGCAAGACAACAAGATACAGGCTCCATACCACGAACAGGCGGACAAGGTTCGAGGTGGTGGGACCAATGAGGGCTCGGTCTTTTGTGCTGACTTTGTCGAAAGAACGAGGGACGGAAACAATTGAGCGACGCCGAGGGCAGCGGGGAGCTTAAAAGAAACATTGACACTGAAATGATTCCCTATATTTTACGTGGCCTCTTTTTTAATACACGAAATCTTTGTGTTCAATGCCCAATGCAATTCCAATCGGCAATCCCCCACAGCTTGGTCGCGGAGATGTTTTATCCTCGGGAAATGGGCGACCCAATGGCAGCGCCGCCATGCACTGACGTCTTCACCAAACCGGGCAGCCCAGCGAAAAAAAAAGAGGCCGTCACGTGACGCAGCAATCCCAGCTAGCTCCGACTCTCCGTGACCCGAGCAGCAACGAGAAATTTATCATCACCACAACCGCCAACTAACCCAAGTTCCCGGTCCTTCCCCCACCTCATCTCAACTCCCACCCTCCCGCCTCCCGCCCAATTGAGAAGAACCTCGCTCTCAACCCGCCAACATGTTCCGCACCGCCGTCCTCCGCTCCGCCTCGGCCGCCCGCGCCGCCCTCCGACCCGCCGCTACCCTGCGCGCTGCTCCCCGTGTCGCCGTCGCCGTCGCCATGCCCAAGATCCAGAGCTTCCAGTCCGTGAGGATGTACAGCGCCGGCGGTGCCCTCAAAAAGGAGGAGGTCGAGGGCCGCATCATCAGCTTGCTGCAGGGCTTTGACAAGGTGAGCCACATCCCGCCCTCCACCCACCCGGACGAATACACCGAGCATGAGTAAGAGCCTGGGATGAGTCGGGATGGTCAATTCAATCTTGTCAGCTCTCGGGCTGCATGAATTGAGGCCCAGGAAAGCATTGATGTGCTTTTCTTTATCTTTTCGATCTTATCACCACGGCTCTCGGCTCCATATCCCACCACCCGACTCTTTCCCCCAGCAACGCCATACTACATATATCCATCAGAATATAAGCTAACCAATCCCCATTACAGGTCAACGATGTTTCCAACGTACGTTTCCGAGCTAAATGATTCTCTCACGCCGTCATGAACTGCTTTCCTAACACATTCCGACAGATCAAGGGTACTGCCCACTTCGCCAACGACCTCGGCCTCGACAGCCTTGACACCGTTGAGGTCGTCATGGCCATTGAGGAGGAGTTCAGCATTGAGATCCCCGACAAGGATGCCGATGCCATCCACTCCGGTATGTTCTTGTTACCTGAATATTCATTCTGATCGCAAAGCTAACGACCCGCCCAGTCGAGCAAGCCGTTGAGTACATCCTCAAGCAGCCCGATGCCAACTAAATTCCTCCCAACACCCACCTCCCCGTTGTACAATTAACACCCCCGCAACCACCCTTGCATTTTAGACATGTTGGGAGAGGCAAACAAACACATTCCTCTTTTTTTTGTGACGGCGCTTTAAATACCTGGGGAGGGATCGCCGGCGCGTTCATGCTCAGCTTTTCTTTTCCTTTTGCCGAGGCTTGGGACAACTCATCAGCCGACCTTTTATAGAGGGCTTGGGCCCGAGATCTCCGCGGTAGAAACTAGCTGAACAGATTTGGGGGAACAAACAGAGGATGTGTTTTGTCTGCCGTGTGCCCTGTTTTTCTTGTTTGTTTATCAACGACGGAGTTTTGTTTCCCCAAATTCCCCTCTCTCCCGGACGACTTTCTTCTTGTTGGGAATCGAGGCAGTTGAGCCTTTGTAGCTGATGGTGGGCGGCCTTGGGGTGCGGGAAAAAAGAAAAAAGAATCGTCAAGTCTTTCACGTCACACGCTCTGTCCATTCCCCTCAGGCGATTGTGTTGTTCGTTTTGCCTCCCCATTGTGACCTAGCATGAATCAATATGACTCGTCAGTGTTTGAATAATGTGATATGACATGTATCAAGGAAAGCGGCAACAATGCCCTTTTGCAAATATGATCCCACAAATCCATTTTCTCATGCCTTGTATTCACTCCTCAAAAGGGAATTCAATCATTCAAGCGGGGGTGGCGTCGTTATTATTTCCCCCCGCGCATTGTGCATCATACTTAAAAACAATACTAACTATACCCTTCATGATGCGTCACTCCCAAACACTCAGATACTTCTTCACTCTTCTGTACAAATATACCCGGCCATACATATTCTCGACTCGATTCCGCAATCAATATCACATCGCTCCCTGTTTTAAGCAAAAACTAAATACTTGTACTGTCTTTCATTCTCCTTATATCTCAAGAAATGTTTGTTTTTTTGGGAACCCAGAAACCCCCAACACCCTGACCCAGACCCAACCCGCATTATTTCAAAACCAGATGGCTGCTGATCCACTAGCCCTGCCGCCTTGATCCCACATGTGTAACCAAGCCGACCAAGCCCCCCAAGTATACATGTTACTCACGGGCAATACATTGTACCAAATCAGCTTCCATCTGCCCTGGCATGTCGAGTATGTATGGTCACCCCGATTGGTGATGATCAAAAAAGTGGCAAAGTTAACAAAGCAGTAAACTCCTTTCCTCAAATCACGATGAAATAACTTAAATAATATAAAAAAAAAGACGAAAAGAACTCCATGCCGTGTATCCTATATCCTTTTGAGATTCCGGGGCCAACGATTTGCAATGAAAACACTAGATTTTCTCTTTCCGTAAAGGGCCCATATGCTGCAAGATAAAGAGCCACTCGGTCGTAGATACACATCGTGTGCTCCTCGTCCATGGATATGCAATAATGTCGTGTATAGGTTCGACTGCGACGTCGTAGCTCGTATGATTTGATACCTTGGTCATCATCTATAATTGCCAATCAATCGATGGCTCGCTTTTAGTTTTCGTTATCCGTCGTAGAGGAACGCTGCTTGAGAGCTAGGTGGCGTGGGCCATCATCGTCCGCTCACAGGCACCGTATCCCTGGATCCTTTGGTTCCGTTGGCAGCGCCCTTTCCGGCCACAACCCCGGCGTAGCTGCTCCAGGGGCCCATGCCCAGGCTAGCAGCGGTTCGCTTGGGGGTCTTGGAGGCTGTGGACTCGCCATCCTCCTCCATGCCCTCCATGTGGAACATTTCATCATCCTCGTTAATGGGTGTGGTGAATCGCCCATTCATGGAGGAGCTGATGCTGCCACTTGATACGTGGCGCTCCATCCCGCGCTCCTTGCCAATGGGGCTGATGGGGCTAATGGCGCTCACAGGAGCGCGAGCAGTGGAGGGGTGAAGCAATGGGCTGGCACCACTGGGGGCGTCATCCAAACGGCTCCGCTGCAGCTGCTGGGAGAGCATGGACATGGACTCGCTGGTGGTGCGCAGCGAAGAGGGGCGAGCAAGGCTGCTAGCATTCTTGTCCATCTCCTGAGCCAGAATCGAGTTTCGGAGCGGGCTGCCGACATGACCAAAGGGCGACACGGCGTTGCGGGCGGAGCGAGCGACATCTTCCTCCTCCTTCTGTCGCTGGAACATGGGGCCCCACCTGCTGGGGCTGGATCCGATCGGGCTTCCGTACTTGCTGAGTCCATCCAATCCTGCGTCGCTGCTGTCGGCTCGCATGGAGCCTCGTCGGGCCTTTTCAGCGGGAGTCAACAGGTCCTGTAGATTCTCAGGCACATAGTTTTCGGGGAGAGTGTCGTCGTCCTCGCCAAAGGCGAAATCGGGCTCCCAGTCCCTGTCGATGGATGTGGTCTTAGGTACGCTGGATGAGAGCATCCTAGGCTTGGAGAACCGGGACGAGTGCATGGTTCGCTTTCCAAAGTATTCCTCGCCGTTTGGCGGGCTATTGGGAATGGGTGCGATGAGATGCTCTGAGGAACCAAAGGCCGAGGTGTGAAGGAGCTTCAGAGTTTCAGAGGTGCGAGAATCCTTGGCGTTGCTAAGGGACTGGGACGGCGACTCAAGTCCAAACTTGGAGGGAACCGAAGAAGGCCACGGGGCAGCGGGGAACCTGGCAGCATTGGAAATGCCGTTCGAGTCGAACGAAGCGGGAAGAGGGGCATCCAAGACGGAAAGGCCCTTCCCGTTAGCCGGGGACAGGCCAAGGCCAAAGCGGTGCGAATCGTCGTCCCGAGGGGATCCGTAGGCGGATTCGGTGTATGACATATCGATAGTAGGGAGGCCATTCTCGAGGCTGGGCTGTCGACCGAGAGAGGGCTGTCGCTCATCGTAGGGATAGGCGGTGGTGTACGAAGGAACTTCGGCGCGGTAGAGGGAGGTGGTGAGGGCACTGGTGGATGGCTGGTTCTGTGACGATGTGGGGTTGGCTCGGCCTGCGAGGTTGATGGGCGCAGCACCTATGGTAACGCCATTCTTGCCGTAGTTGATGCGGCGGCCATCCGGGAGGACGTGGATGTTGGCGCACTTGGGTCCGAATTTGCAGTTTCCCTGTTGCGAGAGCAATTGTTAGGTTTTGACGGCATTTTACAAGAGAGGGGTTTTGGCATTGGGCATAGCGTCGGGTAGTGGCGGGGGTGTATGAGGGCGATCGTGATATGGCGCACGCACCTTTGCAAAGTATTTGCAGACGTTCTCAGCAGCGGCACCAAGATCATGGCTAAAGGGACAGGCATTGCCAGCCTGGCAGGCACCCTGGCGAAAGAATTTGCACGGGACGTGAGAGGTGTCTGTCATGATGAGTCGGGTCAGTTTTCATGTGGGACGGGAGGATGCGACAGGCGCGATGGCTTGTCGCGGGGTGTCGTGTGCAACATACTCGGAGGGCTTCGGGGCCCGTCGAAGCGGGAAGCAGGTGCGGAAGCCATGGAGGTAGTCTGAGCTCCGTTGGAAGGCGATGAGACGTTTAGGCTGCTGCTCCGAGAGTGACGATATTCGGGCATTGTAGGAGCAGAAGACAACGTCGTGGAGAGTGGGAGCAGCCGAGGCGGGGGTGGTGTAGGAGAAGGAATGGGAAAAGGGAAGTAGAGGCGGAGAAGTAGCAGAAACCGGGGAGTAGGCTGAGGTGAGGGTTGCGTGAAAGCGGCGGCGGAGCGGGCGGCAAAGAGGGTCCCCCTCGCTCGTTTCGTTCGCTCGGTCGTGGTGGGCGCTCGTGGCTCAAAGACGAGTGTGTGGAGGGTTTCGGCGCTGTGGAGGGCAATAGCGGGCAAATGCGGCGGCGGTGGGAGCAGAGTGGGGGGATCAGAAGGCGGGCGCCGCTGGGTCGGGATACCTAGGTTGGGCTTGGTTTGAGATCGTTTTGGGTAATTGAGTTAGTGTAGGAGTGGCTGATGGCACTGTGAAGCATTAGCGGGTGCCTCCCAGCAGCAGGTTCTAGCTCCCTCGGGCGTGGTGGGGTTTGGCATGGCAGTGACAGTGGTGTCGGTGGTAGTGGTACAGCGCACATACCTACTGTAATCGACGTAGAAGAGGGGCGTCCGAGAGCTGTGGTCGCGAGTCAACCCCCGGTGAGACGGGCTGGCCAGGGCCCTTGTGCCTGAGTCTGTGTGAGATGTGGGATGGGATGTGGGACGCGAGATATGGGGATGCCGATGGCCTGGGCGCCGGCGGGTGCGAGGGCGCTAATGGGGTGAAGATGAGGGTGATGATGCGAGAATCTGGTGTTTTGGAGAAGATGGGATAAAAGAGGGGACGAGAATGATAAGGCGGAAAGGCGATATTGTTAAGCAGAGGTGATTGCGGGTGCTGTGCTGCACAAGACAGAAAGTGGAAGGCACGATGATGCCAACCGATCAGGGAAAAAGGTTGCTTGCATCAATTGCCAGTCAGCTGGTAACCTCCGACTGCACGATTAGGTCACTCTCGGTACGACGCCGGCCGATGCGCTGTAGCGTAGGGGCAGGGCCGCTAGGATGGTCGGCCTTTAGCGGGTGGCGGATGGCCGAGTCAGTGGATCGATGCCCTGAGGGATCGGAGTCTCCAGCGCTATCCTGGGGATCGCGGAATGGGTCCACTGGGGGAGGCCTGGCACTCAGGAACGGGACGGAGCCTTGCTGCGCTGGGGTTATGCAGTATGTAGGTACGCTTAGTCGGTTGGGCGAGAGCAATGCACCGCCTTGCTGACCGCAGGAATGGATTTATATGCGCATGCGCAGGGCAACATGAAACGGGCGGAAACTGGAAGAATAAAAAGAAGACAGAAATATAGTTTCGGATAGCCTGCTGTCCGTATAAGTGGTGCTATCCAGGTCGTCTAATTAAGAAATAGCCGCACAGGTAGTTCCGGGAGGCGATTAGCAAGAAGGGCGGATGAGGCGGAAGACGCTGTCGTGAGATGAGTGTAAGAGGTGTGATGATGAGAGCCGAAAGAAGGGTGGGATATTGTCTGGCACGCGACCGTGCTTGCCCGTCATCGATGGTAGAGATTGGGAAGACGTGGAAGAGACTGTAAATGACCAAGTCGAATTTTCGTGGCACAGACGACGGCACTTGATCCATAATATGGATTGGGCGTCTTGTGAGGATGGCCGGGGCATGTGCCGCCTTTTATTTTCCTTGGGGGGCAATGTCACGACGGTACTTTGCCTAGCATACGTGAATGGCCACGGCAAGAGGCAGACGAATATCCATTCTAGTGCCCGTGTGCCAGCTGGTTGGTCGATGGTGTTGGCGGTGGTGGGAACGATAGTCGTGATGATTACTGGTGGCCTACACCTCGCGTCCCCGTATTTGAGATATGCCCGAGCCTGAAACCTGCCAGCCCAACAAAGCAAGCCATGTGTGGCCACCTCTGTTCTCTCCTCCTTGACAGCGGCGTGGCATGGTCGTTGTTGTCGTTGTCGCCGCCGCCGTCGTCGTTGACATTGAGGCTTGTTGGCAGGTACCAGTCCAGGACACAAGGCACAGCCGGACAATGCGGAACAAGGACCAGGAACCGGCTTCCTTGGCTCCCGAGACTCTCGAGGCCCCCGCCATTGCGCCCATCAGCATGGTCACTTCCACAGCAAGTCACAGGTATCCACTACCACGGGGGAACGTGATGTGGATAAAGGACCTAGGTAGATTTACAAATCTGTTTCTTGTTTCGAGCTTGGTCTCGTAGTGGAGGGGAGGGTACCTAGGTAGACTACTAGGTAGACGGGCGCACCGTCAGCTTGGAATCATTGTCTCAGCGTAGCTTGACCCCACTGGGGAAACAAGCTTCAAGAGCTGGACGTCGAAAGGCGCCTCTTTTCTCCTCGATTTTTCTTCTTCTTTTTGCTTTGCTCGCTCGCTTGTCCTGTCGTCTAGACATGGTGATGCCTAAACCGTCCAAAACCAGAGACAGCGACGACGCCACGGTCGAATCAGGCCACGCCAGGTGCGACTCGCGGTGCGGCCTCGCGATTGGTCACACATCTCTTTCAGGCGAGCTGGGGGGTGGATGTGGCCGTTTTGGGCTGCCACTGGACTCATCTCAGCCGGGGCTGGACGACGATGGACTGAGTTTGGGACCCCGGCAGAGTAAGTAGAAATGCAATGTCTTTGCCTCCCCTTCCTTCGCCGTCGCCTTCTCCACGTCCAAAAGTCTCACTCTTGATGCATCGGCGCGACGAGTCCGGAATCAATGGGATGCAGCGGCCACCCGTCCTGAGCCGCCATTCCTCGTTTATTGATTGTTTCTCCTGCCCACCCGCAATCGTTTTGATGGTGGGAGCATATCCGTATGGCTCCTGTGCCCTGCACTTTGCCTGCGACAGGCTCGGAATCGTGGCCCATGCCACTCACATCACATCCTCCCGCCCCTCCTCCACTCGTCGTCCGTCATGGCTGGCTGCGTCTTGGGGTTGGGTGTGAGCGTGAGGGGCACACTCCTCGCCGTACCACTCCATGAGTGGTCACCAGCCATCATCCATCACCCTTGCTCGTCCGCTGCGAAGCTATCCCCATCCACCTCGTCTCGCATATTGCCCCCCTCAATGCCGTCTGCAACCTCCACAAACCCAATTTGTGCTAGATTCAGACAGAGAGACTCACGTCGACCTACGGCGCAGGTCAATAGCAAGAGGCAGATGGAAAATAAAATAATCTGGGGGTTGGCCATTGATCCCTGAGCCTCGCCCTCGGCATGTCTAGTCGATCGCTCCCTTGACCACCGCCTGGCCACAGCCTCGCTCGTAAACCAGCTTGCATCTCTGCTTCCCCGGGTCCCGAAGACCTGTGGTGTGCAGCACTGCGCAGCACAACACACAACGCAGCGCAGCCCTTGGTTGCCGTACCCGGGAATCCAAGGCCTCCTCCCTCCCAGAGAGTCTAGAGTGGTCTCGCCTTTCTCCCAGTCGCGTCCCCCGTCTCTCCCTCCGCTGGCGACGCGTGCCCCGAACTCAGACTCACCTCACTCAGAACCATGCATCATCCAGCAGCAATGTCTCTACCTGCGTCTCGTCTCGCCTCACCTCATGATGGCTTCCAACCCCTGTCTCTTTTCGCTTCTTCGCCTTGCCTGCCCATGCCTATGGCCCCCCATGCCCATGCCCTCTTCCCTTCCTGCTCATGCTTGTGGGCCCACACCCTTGCGGCCATGCCCTCCACCTCCACCTCCAACCGTCGCCGCCGCCTCGACGATCAAGGCAGATGTCGGCCGCTATCCCCGACTCGGCCGGGCTAGGCTCTTGGTCGCTCTTGTGCGACCACTCGTGCATGATCGATAGTGTCGCAGAGTCGTCGAATTCGTTTAACCGACGGGGGGCATGGAAGGCTTGATAGGGAGCTTGGACGCGGCCGAGCTTGCGCAGCTGCCCGTGGCGATGCAGTCAGAGCTGTAATGGGCAACATGTGTAGCTCCGCTGCAGGATAGATCCCGGTAGATGCTGGTGCACGATTGCCCATGATTGCCCAAAGGGCCATACAGACGTTCACTTTCGTCCCTTCTGAGGACGTCGCACCCGACTGTCGTAGCCGTTGAGCGGTCGTGTAACCTCGCACGAACCCAATCACTCTTTTCTTTTCTTTTTCCTGTGGCAAGGAATCTCTCCGCACTGAAACTGGTGTGCCGGGGGTCCTTTCCGGCAGCCAGCCGCAGCCTGCAACTATTTGAGTTGTGGTTTGCAGTATCAGGTAAAAAGCAATAACAATCACTCGCTCACCCGGGCTGTGGGTTGACTGACGCCATTCTGCAGCAGCACTGGCCCGCCGTCTCAGCGCCTCGCAGGGATCAGCTCTCTGCCTGCAAGGCGCGGGAACGCAACATTCCCGATACGTGCGGTCTAGTGCGCCGCAAGCCACTGAGCGGGTGCGCCTCGCGCGGAGCGTCCTCTCAAAATAGGGCCCCTGGGTCTCACCAGTGAGTGGGTGCGTCCTGCAACACCGGGCGCCTGCTGACGCTGCGCAGGCTCTGTGGCTCGCTGGGTGGCTCGCTGGGTGGCTCGCTGGGAGGAAGCTCTCGAGCTGCTGTAGCCGCTAACACTTGCAGGGGGATACCACCACCTTCGGGTGCTATCCTGGGCCCAAGGGCCCGAGCGCCTCCCCGGCATCTGCCAGAAATAGACCCCGCATGGAGGTTGACCTCAGCGTGGGACTCAGGCAACATCTCGTGGAACGCCGTCTGGGTACGTATCGAAGATGGAACCTCACCTCAACTGACATGCTCCCAATCACACACCACCCACTCACGGATCTTGTCTATTCTGAATTCGTCACGGCGCACACACGCACACACGCACACGCATGCTCTCACACACATGCCATCCTCTCCAAGCAAACAGGTTCGAGCATGGCTTCTCACGCACCCAGACACTCCCACCCTCCCGGCTTCAATTATTGGTCTTGGTTACGGGGCCTGGGAGCTGCGGGCTGGGGCATCAGCTTCCCCGGAGACAGCCCTGAGCCTTGCATTCGCAGCTAAGGCTTCGAGTCTCGACGAGGCGTCCCTCTGGCGTCATAATCTTGGGTAGCGCGTACCGTGGTTCTCTTTGTCCCGGTTCTGACCTACAACACCCAACCCATCTCGTCCTCTTGTCTCTTCCCTCTCGCACCTCGACCTCTCCCAAGCATCCCCTGCAACTCAGATATCCATCCGCTTCGATTCCTTTGTTCGGCTCTAGTGCAGCTATATCAGCGAGGTCTGGCTGCTAGCTCTGTCGTTAGAAAATATGCCGTCGATCATGCTGCCACCCTCCAACTTGGCGAACGCTGCAGGCTACGCTCTAGCTCCACGCCGAGTGGCCATGGCTCCGCGCTCGGTCCACAGCGCCCTGGTTAATGTCCTGTTGTGTATCTCACTTCTGGTTGCTAATTCGCTCCTAGGTCTGCAGCGGTTCTCGCTTTTGCCCTCTGCAGCATGATCGGCTTTCCGTCTTTGTCCCTGCAGACAAATAATGTCTAATGCCAGTCATCTGCCCATCCCTATGTGGACAGGCAACACGAGCGCGAACCCAAACATCGTGTCAACGCTCACTTGCAAAGGCGCTATTCCTCGTGAGCCATCATGCCAAAGGCGTACCCGCTTCCAGATATGACCTGGGCACTGGGGCCACAACCTTGGCCAGGTGCGCCCGTCTTCCTCCTGGGGGGTTGTCTCAGGCGGATGACCACACCCACACCACAACCACCATCCACCACTTCACCACCATAATGATCGGGAGCCCCATCACTCATTCTTGTCCCCCTAGCGGTTTATGTCGACCCCTCCCCCTTATGCTGGACCGCGTGCGAGTTGCGAGCCAGTGCCTGCACTCCCCAACCACCTTGATTCATATGCCCTCGTGTTAATGTCTATTGCCGTGCCCGCCTAACTAGCCCCGTCCTTGGTCTCTGGCCTGGCGCCAAACCACCACCTTAGTCCGGCTTACATGATGCTCCCAGCCTTACACTCTCTCTGTCCACTGGCTGGCCTATCCTCGCGATGAGCCTGGTTCAGTGGCTGTTTTGGCGTCCCCAGATTTGGCCTCGATTGCCACATGCGTGGCGGGCCTATCGAACATTCTACCCGCACCTCTCTCACCAGAGCGCTGGGTTCGCCATGTCTTTGATCGTCCCCGTCTCCTCGGAGTCCAGACTTTCCGGCAAAGCCTCTTCTGCTGACGTCAAACCCAAGCCAACCATGCGGGGCTCCCCTTCTCTGGCCAAGCATCCACCAAATGCTGCGCAGACGAGATAGATACACACTCTTGAAGCTGCCCCAGCGGCGAGCCTCGAGCAGCAGGGCCATACATCCTTCAGACCCAGCCCCCACACCCTCAACTCTAAGATCGGCCTCTTCCCTGGCCCAGACTAGCATCTCACAGAATCTCATGATCCCTGCCCCACATCATCCGACCGGAGTCCGGCGTAGTCGTCAGTCCCCTTCACACACCACGGGCATGTCCCTGGTCCATCTTTTTGCCCCATCGACGCGTCTCCGAAGAATCTTGTCTATTTCTTGTTCTTAGCAGGCACCTTTGTTCAACACCTGGATATAACTACCGGCGAGAATGCTCCGAAACGTGTGCCATGGCCCACCCTTTCAGGCCCTGTCCGAGGACTCTTTTATTCCCCACTCACTCTCAGTTGTGAGCCCTTTAAGCTCGGAGACTCTTGATCCTTGATGGAATGCGCAACGATTCTCATTTATCCGGACCATGTTAGATGTCAGTTGATGCACTAAGGCATGCAAATGCCGAGATCTTCAAGGGTCCCCGAAAGGGCCGGGTAACCGATCTTCTGTGGGCACTGATAATCACAACTTCATCTTAGCGGTCGAGCTGATTATGATGCGTTCATGACACAAAGGTTGCGATTGTGTTGTGGCGATCTGGCCGTTAAATCCGCAGCCTCCTTGGACGCGCCTCACGAGGGGGTTGTTTAGCACCGTTTGAAAAGACCGGCTTCTTGGCTTGACAGGGCTGCCACGAGAGCCTCATTGAGCAGCCAGTCAGACAGCTTGGGGAGGCAAGTGTTCCAAGCCACTTCCCACTAACACCAGTAGCATGGCTCGGTCCAAGCTGATTCCGCTCAGCGCTGCCATCAGGCTAGAGCGGGCGGATGACCAGGCATGTGACTTGATGATGGTGTGCGGGTGTCTGGAACTGGCTGGAGTCGCGGGGCGCACTGCAACATCTACGGGCGTTACGGACTCGTATCACGGTGTGGGATAGGATGACGAATGAGGGGCAAAAGATTGTCGGGGAGGTGAGTTCCAGGGCAGCCATGGTGAGGAGGATGGACGCGTGACGAGGCGCGTTTTCATCCCAAGAGTCATCGCTGCGCAGCCTTTTTTTTACTTGTTCTTTCACATGTCTTGGCAAGCATTTGATACAACTAAAGCAGACTTTTTGTGCCCCGGCATATATTAGATCCCCCCGGGAAAAAAGGAGTCGAGAGATTCGGGACCGGGGGAGCGAACCAGACCAGAACTCGACCTCCCTTTCAGAAATAGCTGACTGGATGATGGTGTTGTGGCGTAGTTTAACGAATTACTTTCCATATTACGGAGAGCCAGGCTTTTTTGAAACATGGCTTTCATGACAAGTGGTGCGGCTACTGGCAAGCTTGTCACAAAAGCAACTCCCGCTCACGCCGCAGCCGCCGCGGGCCTTTGGTGAGACGGCTCGGGCTCGGGCTCGGATCCTCTAAATAGTCTGAACTCTGGATGGATGAACTAGCGAGCGGGATGAGTGGATATGAGAGTGGGAGAGGGAGTTGGAGAAACAAAATGATCTACGGCCCGCCCCAATCGGGCGAGCTACTGGTGTGCGGTGGGTTCAAGCATAATGCCTGTCGGGACGAGACGGAGGCCTAGCCTGTCATGCACCAAGGCGACGGTCACGGGTATGATGTGACGTAGGAGGTGTTGGCTTCGTGGGCGAGGCGGAGAGGTTGTAGGACTCTAGGCCGCACAATGGCGACCTCGCCGTGATATGATATCAAGGGGGTTGCTTGTTTGGTTCCGCCCCGAGGCCACAGTTTCCTTTTTTCCCAGGACCTTCCGGGGCCGCCTGATGTCTTAGATTTTTGTCATCGTGACTTTTTTTCCATGCTTTTTATGAAGGCTGTTCATGCATCGCGGAGCTACAAGGCAACGTAGCATGGGACCTTTTGCTGGCTTGAAGAGCTCCCATCGCGGAGCCGGACCTGGCGGCCCCATTGTTTCGGGTAGACGATGGCATATGGAGAGCGATCATATGAGACGATCAAGAATGAACTCAATTCAATACCTTATTGTAGCTCTGGGTTTCGCCATCGTCTACCGATGTGATGCTTTGGCAAGTACTAATTGGTATGCGGTGCAAAGCGGTGAAGCTAGTATTCACTCGCGCCATGAAATGACTCCCATGACAATGTAACACAATGCTTTCACAAAATACCGCATACCACGAGACCTCTTGGATACTTTGTAACGTCTAATTTCTCAGATTACACAGCGGAAGTCGTAAAAACGGTCCATACGATCCGCTTAGAGATGCGTATCCCAACACGGATGAGCTCGACGCACTCACCATAGCTACAGCGTCTTTGCAATCAACTTGTAAAGCGATGAATGAAACCATCGAGGTCTCACATGGCCCGTAATACAGATGATTCGTTATTCTACTTTGTTTCGATGTCAAACAAGCGAGAAACACATCCCCACGTCAAGTGGATTGTTGCCCAAGTGAAACATCCAGCGAGACGTCATTGCAGTGGACCAACTGGCCGAGGGCATGTCCACGGCGGTTTATTCTGGGCTTTCCCTTCTAATAATTTGTTTTTATTTTTTTAATCCCGCAAATTCCTTCGAGGACCTTGATGCATTTGGGATATCTGTGATACACGAGTCAGTAGCTCGCCCTCGCGATGACACCCTGAAAAAGGTGGCACCCACACCGCCTCTACGATGTCCCATTTGATGGCGCTGTGTTCATACTGAGACGTTAGAACTCAAAAAACCCCGTAGTACACTGGTAAATGATAGTAATGATGCTTCAAGTTATTTTCATTTTGCTTTGGACATGAGCGTCTCGCATCGTCACCTCGTGTCTCCATTCCCAGAGTGGCGGAACTTGATGAGACCCTGTACTTTCTGTACAGTAACTACATGTCATCAGAGTCATCCTAGGCTGATTCCACGTACTAGAAACAGAACGAGGTGTGAATAGGCACTAGATCTTTTTCTTTTCCGGCCCATGAGCACTTGAATTCTGGGGTTGCGGGTTATTGCGCAGTCTCCGTTCGTGACATCTGGTGTAGGAAACACTAACTCTGCAAACGCAGTAAGAATAATGCAGAGCAAATTTGTTTAATAATTTGAAAAAGAGACCTTGAAGAAGACGATTGTTTAAATACATGATAAATAGACGGCTTATATTCCTAAACGTATTTCCTGCAGACTTCAGCGTTTCCCTTCCCTAAGCTGTACTAATAAATGCAATGCAGCTCGCTAGCCTGAAGGAAGAGGACACATGTCGTCCTTGGACCCATGGGCTTTGGTGCGATGATTGTATCTCAACCTCCAAACGTCAGGGCCACTAAAAGTAGCATCGCATTGATCACAGGATTGAGGACTCTGGATATTCAAGAAGCCGTGGGGTTAGCAGATGGGGCATATAGAGCGTACGAAATAGGACAGATAAAAACACCCCACTAGATTTTTGAGATAAGACTTACTTTGTGCCGATCAAGGAGTTCCTGGGGTGTATAAAGACCTCTGGTATCATCTGTGAAGACGAGGAATAGACCAATCTTCCCATCATCGTGTACTCTGTCTTCGCTAGGATTATCGCCGTATGACAAAATCTCTTTACGCAGCTCAAGGAAACCTTTCAGAGGGTCTATCGGCAGGCTCTCTTCTAAATTGACTTCGATATGAGCAAATACCGTAAGTCCAAGCATACGTAACATATGCAACGGTGGACTGTTTATAGCCAGGTCTCAATGCGATCATGACGCGAAATTCGTCATGTCTGGAGTGCCACCAGCCAAAGTTATATTCTTATAAAGTAGCTTGAAGATTTCATCTCTATCCGGGTGATGTTGGTACATTAGAGGAGTCCCGTACGTCTCATACAGGCCATTGGCGGCGAGGAACTCGTCCAAAGCAGCCACAGGGATTTTGAGACCACGAAGAAGCGTCGTAGATCCAATCCTGGATCACAGCTCAGGGTGGAACAATTTTGGCCAAAGATACTGCGTAGATGGAATGTAAAGAATTGCTCAAGTTCGGAACATATGCCAGTGGAAAACTGGAGGGTGGCATATGTGGACTTTGGCTCTGCTAGGCTCTCCTCCAGGCAACAGCACCGCTGGGCAGGCGGTCAAGTATAGGCGTACATCAAATCCAACGATCGCAAAATACGAATAAACAAATGCACAAATTCACACTGCTTATCTCGTCCAATAACGGTATAAAGAAGTGAAGAGAGGTGTTGGGAGGGTGAGAGTAATTGGGGCTCTGACCTCAATGATGTTTTTGCTGTGGCACCTAGGCGCGGGGTGCAATCACCAACAATTTGTCGACGACATGAACTAAGCTCAGCTACATTGTCGCCTCTTTTTCTTAAGGGTATCACCGTAGTAGAGCAATGTTTGAATCCATTTTATGAGGCGATTCGATCATTTTTGTTGTCAAAATTATTTTGTCTCGAGCTAACAGGCTGTAGGTTTCACCCTATCTACTTGTCCCTCGCCCCTCTACACTTGAACAAAGTCATCGCCTTGAGGCATTGCAGAATCATGAGCCCAACTCAGAGCAGAAATACCCTTTGTTTCCTCAAATTTAAATCGAATCAAGGAAAACTCCGGCTGAAAACAATGTTTCGAGCTCTCTTGATTTGTTCGTTCCTTGGTATGAGCCAGGTGAATGTATCAGAATAGTGATATTGCAAATGGTACCACTGGGACTCGCGTCCTTGGAAGAGCATATCGAGACCTTTCTCGCTCTGTACCACCTCTATGGCGAGTATGCCACCAATTCCGACATATAACGGCGTCCGAGGAAGCCAGCAATAGTCGCCGTCGTGGCAACAGCAGGCTCCCGGCTTTTTGCTGTCGTAAGACGCTTTTGAATCAAGTCATCAAGCGACAAGCTTCCCTGAGCCCTCAACCTATGTATGCAAGCACACGTGAAGCTCTTGGTCAGTGAAACGAGGTGGCAGAGGGTGTCAGATGTAACGGGCTTTTTGTTGGTAAGGTCACGATATCCAAAGTTGTCCTGAAAGATGGTTCCGCCATAGTGAATGACTAGGACAGATATACTTGCTACTCCTGACATCGTGGATATCTCTTGGATCTTGTCTCTTGTCGATTGGAGCATTCGCCAACTCCGCGCGGGGCTTGCTGGTGGGCGGCCTAATGATCAGCATTGGGGCATCCAATCGAGGAAATGGGAACTTATATTGACCTGAGTCGTCTAGAGAAAACAGAGAGTAAACTTCTACACAAGGCCATAGCTTGTTCGGGTAGGAAGGTTTTGGAAAATCACAACCAACGTTGGTCCGAAGATGACCCCTGTGCAGGCACAAAGGGCAGGAACCACATAATTCAGAGACAAAGACACCTATAGCGGAGCTTGATAACCGACGCTCCTTCCGCGGTGTGTGTACAGAGTAAGTGATGCACCCCTACTTCGAGTGTACTGAGCTAGGCCCAAGCCCAAGCCCAACTCGAAATCGTCGGGTGACGCCGTTACTGCAAAGTTCAGACTGGGCCTCGCGCCCGTGGCTCGACTGATGCGTGTGCATTCTTGGAGTAATATTAGCAACAATACAATTAGTGAGAAGACTTGCATCGATCGCTTTCGGTTGGCACTGCTGTATGCGCAGAATTTCGTCGAATTTGATGTTTAAAATAAGGCAAGATGCTGCATCGCTGCCACCTTTTCGCACAGCAGTCACAGTTGCAGAACGGGGTTGGCCGCTTTCCAGATCAACCATGTGTATTTAAAAAGGGAAAAGGCTTTTAGGGATGAATCTTGCTATGAATAGGGCGCAAAGCGCGATACAGTGCAAGCATTTGCGTGACAGCCGTGAGGCAGAGACCCCCGATTGAGCTGACCCAGCAGCGATACCTTGCCAATGTGAAACCCCCACTCGCGGTGAAACAAACTGGATGACTATTGAAAGTATTTGATTCCATTCTAACATTGCATTTGGTACTCGTCGTCGTGAAATTGATGGTTCAAGGCTGCGTAGTCGCAACAGCCCGACTTTACTCAATGCGTTGATCGACGTGATTGTCGATTCCATCGACAATTTTGAACATTAGCGAGCAGAAATAAACCGTGCCAAATTTCTTGTGCAAAACCTCGAATGATGTTCCATCTCACCTAAAATGCATCATCGGGGTGTTACGGCAGCAAAAGCAAAACGCGCAGTGGCTTGGTTGTTGTTCCGTCACCACATCAACTGCCACCCTTGTACCGGGACGTGTCTCCAATTCGCTGTACCCTCGCCAAGAAATCTCATCACAAAGAAGAAAATGTATCTGGATGCCTGTCAAGCATTTTAATTCGCGCGTTGCGCCTTATCTTAGCTCGAAATAATTGAGACATAGCCGCACTTAGTTCGCATCATGACCCGCTGCCTCAATGTAAGGCAGCCCAGATATCCGAGTGGCGCAAATGTAAGCCCAAGCACATTTATGCAGCCAATCGAGTCACCCAACCTGGTAAAAACATGCATCAACAAATTTCCCCGCCTTTCACAGCGAAATTCCCTCAATAGTTGCTTCGCCGCGTCTCCCACTTAACTGAATCTAGCCAAATCCTATCAGACAGACCTGCCCTAGGTTACGCTTGGCCAAAGAGAAAAGTTCCTTCCTACATCACCCTATCTCGTAAACACATAGGTGATCAGGATTCCTCGCTCCAGTTCAATACTACAAGCCTTCACACGCCGAGAATAGTTGTCAGCACCCGTGCCAGTCTCAATCAAGCAGCCGAGTCTCCAACGCCGTAGAACCTGCCAGCTGCGCTTTGGAGAACGACGACGGCAATCAGTTTGAGGCCATGGACGATAGTACAAAATACGAGGGGGTCAACCATTCAGAGACCTTTTTGAGTCAGAGGGATGGAAGGAAAGGACACAGTCACAGTGATGGCGTGCCAGTCGCGAATGCTCCTGAAAGAGCGTTAGGCCCTGAGGCCTACACTGTCGGCTGGATCTGCGCCCTCAGCCAGGAATATGTTGCCGCACAGGTATTTCTTGATGAAGAGCACGATGAACCGGAACCTGTGTCTGAAAATGACAACAACAATTACACACTTGGCAAAGTCGGGAAGCACAATGTTGTCATCGCTGTCCTGCCCTATGGCGATTACGGAAAATCGTCTGCTGCCAGCGTTGCAAGAGACATGCTGCATAGCTTCCCCAATATCAGAATCGGTTTGATGGTTGGTATTGCCGGAGGTGTGCCTGGACAACATCGCGTACGTCTTGGGGATGTTGTGGTCAGCTCTATCAGCAATGGCGAGGGTGCAGTGTTTGAGTATGACTTTGGGAAAGCAGTACAGGAACATGATTTCCAACCGACAGCCTGTTTAAACCAGCCACCAACTCTCCTTCGAGCTGCAGTGAATGGACTCAAAGCTCAATACGAGAGGAAAGGCAATCAACTTGCACAAAACATCGACATTGTCCTCAACAAGAACCCAAGACTCAGAAGGAAGTACGGACGGCCAGAACAAGATTCAGACAGACTTTTCAAATCCGAAATCACCCACGACTCACTCTGTACAGCAGGTTGTAGCGACGATCCATCAAACTTGGTACTGCGGCCTCAACGAACAGAATATGACGATAACCCGGCTGTTCATTACGGTCTTATTGCTTCGGCGGACCTCTTGATGGAGGATGCCTTGCTTCGAGACAAGCTTGGGGCGAAAAAGGGCATTCTTTGTTTCGAGACGGAAGCAGCAGGGCTGATGAACCATTTTCCATGCCTGGTTATTCGGGGTATATGCGACTACGCAGACTCTCATAAGAACGAGGAGTGGCAGGGCTATGCAGCAATGGCAGCAACTGCCTATGCAAATGATCTTCTTCGTAAAATCCCACCCAACAAAGTTGAGAACGAAAAGAGCATTCGTGATGTTTATGGTGTTCTTTCAGGTTAGTGTAAACAAACGCACATGAATATATGCATATATTAACCTAGAGAAGAACAGTTACAACTCCAGCAGGAGAAGCGCCAACTACAGGAAGAGCACCTGGACGTCGCAAAGAAAAGGCTAAAGATCCAGGAAGATACAGTCCAGCGGGAACTATCACAGGAGCAACAGAAGTGCCTTCAGTTATTCCGCCTCACTGAATCCGACAAAGATACTACATATGAGTGGTACAAGGACCGAGTGGACGACCGAGTGGAGGGTACCTGCCAGTGGTTCCTCCGACATGAAAATTTCCAGAAGTGGTTAAAACAGGAAAATGGACCACTACTAGTCTCAGCAGATCCCGGGTGTGGGAAATCGGTCTTGACCAAGTATCTAGTGGACCATGAGTTGCCAAAAACATCAGCAACTGTCTGTTACTTCTTCTTCAAGAACCAAGACCAGAACAAGGTCTACCAGGCACTTTGCGCCCTACTACACCAACTCCTTTTCCAAAAACCGTCCCTAATATGCCATGCCATGGAAGCATTCGAGAAGAATGGGGAAAATTTGGTCCGCTCCACAGACTCACTCTGGACAATCCTTCAAAATTGTGTGCAGGACCCCCAGGCTGGGCCTGTCATTTTGGTTTTGGACGCTTTGGATGAATGCGCCGAGCTAGAGTTCGAAAATCTGGTGCGGAAGATAGAAAACCAATTCTGCAGCAATCAGCCGCATTATGGTCAACTAAAGTATCTTCTAACGTGTCGCCCATATGACCAGATCGTGTCCAAGTTTCGCTCTCTTTCGGAGGTTTTTCAAGACATCCGCATTCCGGGAGAAGAAAAGTCAGAGATTATAAGTCACGAAGTAAACCTTGTTATTAAATATTGGGTCAATCAGTTGTTTGGCCACCTCCAACAGGAAATTCAAGCTCACCTAGAGCAAAAGCTAAACGAGATTACCCACCGCACTTATCTCTGGGTATACCTTGTGTTTGACTACTTGGAGAACGAATGCTTTAAGAAGACTCCAAATGGTATTGATTCTGCTGTTTCAACCCTTCCAAAGAGTATCGACGAGGCATACGAGAATATTCTCAATAAGTCTAAGAACAAGATCAAGGCTCGGGAGGTTTTGAGTATTATCCTAGCAGCAAATAAGCCGATGACTCTTTCCGAAATGAACGTTGCTATAAATACCGACTATCCAGTACAATCTATCCATGACCTTGACTTAGAGGACGAGGGAGACTTCCAAGCAAGCATTAGGTCTTGGTGCGGATTATTCATTTCGATTCATCAAAACCAAATTTATTTCCTTCACCAAACAGCTCGCGAATTTCTTCTTGCCAAATCGCCACTACCAACAGGTACTCCATCAACGACGTGCTGGAAACACTCCATTTCTACCCAAGATGCGCATACTGTTCTTACAGAGCGCTGCGTGCTTTACCTAAACTTCTTTAACTATCTGCCGGCAAACACTAAGAGGGCATCTAACTACTTCGCCAAAAGAGATGCCCTCTTCCACTACTCAGCCCGAAATTGGGGCGCCCACTTCCGCAAAGCTGATATAAGGGATGACGCTAAAATTATACCTTTTTATCTAAAGATTTGTGATCCCAATTCCCAGAGCTACTCGGAATGGTTTAAAGATTATCGGGAAACTCCATACATGGCCCCGGTCAAGTTTACAACAAATCTCACTATAGCTTCATATTTCGGTCACAGTAGTGTCGTCAAGCTACTTCTCGCTGAGGGTGCTGAGATTGAGATAAAAGATGATGAATATGGCCGAACGCCGCTTTCATGGGCTGCTGAGAATGGGCATGAGGCTGTTGTTAAGCTGCTCCTTGAGAGAGGTGCTGAGATTGAGACAAAAGATAATAAATATGGCCAAACGCCGCTTTTATTAGCTGCTAGGAAGGGGCATAAGGCTATTATTAAGCTACTCCTTGAGAAAGATGCTGAGATTGAGACAAAAGATAATAAATATGGCCGAACGCCGCTTTCATGGGCTGCTAAGAATGGGTATGAGGCTATTGTTAAGCTGCTTCTTGAGAACGGTGCTGAGATTGAGACAAAAGATGATGATGGCCAGACGCCGCTTTTATTGGCTGCTAGGGAGGGGCATATAGACGTGGTCAGACTGCTTCTGGAAAAGTGGCAAGGAGACAAGATCTCCATTTCGGAAGAGGTTATGATGGCAGCAACGGAAGCTCCTTTTAAAGTTGACGAAATGATAACACTGCTTCTTGACTGGCTAGGAAATGAAATCCACATCACAGAGGACGTGGTGAAGGCTGCAGCCAGGAATGAACAAATTGGCGGGGGAGTAATGAAGCTGCTTATTGATCGGCCAGGAGACAAGATTCACATCCCAGAGGACATGGTGAAGACTGCGGCAACATGTGGTCAGAATGAGGTGCTCGACGTCTTGTTTCGCCAAGACGGTCCCGCTTCTACCCAGGATGAATGGCGTGACATCGCAAAGTTTTACAGTGCAGCAAGGGATGGGGATATCCATTGCATCGAGGAGCTCCTTCATAAAGGGACGAACCCGGACATGAAGGACGTTAGAGGGAGAACGCCTTTATGGATCGCGGCATCTCGGGGACATGAAAAAGTTGTCAATTGTCTGGCTCAAAGAGCAGATGTAGATGTCAACGCTGTGGATAATACTGGGGAATCACCTCTATTCAAGCCCTCTATTCGGGGTCATGAGCAAATTGTGGCTATTCTGATGGAAGCTGGCGCAGATCCACACATCGAGAATGAGTATGGGTACACGGCGATCGAAATATCAAAACGGTGGGGGTCTGAAACAATCACTCAGATACTTGAACGGTCAAGAGATCTTGGGCATTCGATTTGAGTAAAACGAGAGGCTGGACGTGTGATTGAGATGCGATTTGGCACAAAAGTCATTCAGGTATCATGATATAAAAGCCTCAAAGATATATTCCATCAAAGAATGCCTCGTATAAACATAAGCCTTGTGATATTCTTCGTACCGATGGATTATATCAGAAGTTAGCAAATTGGCGATTACAGGATGGCAAGGCATGCAGCAATTTGTACCTTAGCTATAGCAAGTGGAATTGTGCCATACTGCTACAACAGACTCGGGGGCTAAGGATAGAGTAAACGAAATGATCTTTCCCATGAACAATTCGTCGTTATTTCACCTCGTCATGTTGCTTAACTAGCGTTGTGTATGGGTCAAGTTTGGTCAAAGCTGTTCCGTTTCCATTCTGTATCTCACTCAAAATACTCCCAACTCCGGCCAAAAACTCATTATAATACTACACCAACCTATCGACTGTGTTACAAAGCACCCCAACATACAGAGTCAAGCAAGAGCCTCGTGGGAGCGCTCTCTATTTTTTCGGACAAGACTCCATATTTTCGATTGCGGACTTATCAATGGATCCAAGGCTGATCAGGGTAGTAAGAAAGTCTCTAATCCATTTCTGGCAGTTCTCTTCTCACAATTCACCTTCAACGTTTCCCACGGAGCACATTATCAACACGGATTCTTACTGCAAACGGGTCGAGAGGATTTGGACTCCTGTCAGGTGCCGCAGTGGACATGACAATTTTCTTACGGCCCAGCCAATGCCCGGTCGTGCTGGAAATGAAGTGCGTCGTATACGGCCTCCGTGTAGTTTCGAGGTCGTGGAATGCCTGGACCTCTGGGTAGTACCCGTGAAAAGGAGACCCAATGGCGTGGTACTTGGGTCCCGCAAGACCACCCTCCTTGTCCGCGGCTAGAATTGCCCAGTGGCTGGGAGCCCTTGGGAGCCCTTGGTCATGTCAGGCCATGAGGTACAAGTACAGTGTCATTGTATATAACCCTAAGAATTGACTCACGAGAATATGGCTGCAGACGTTTGTGCGTTCAAGTTCAGCCTGTAGTACCTTTATTTTTCTCAATTTATCAACAGTGTCTCTTTAGAGGGGTTCTATAGCTAACCAACAGCCCATGGCATTTTGACCAATCTGTAATCACGATTCCGCTGCATGTTGATTCCACGCATCGCATGTTAGGCGGCGATGAGTTCAGCTCGCTATCGGCAATCCAGGCGACATAAACAATCCTGATGGTCGACAGCTAGCCATTTCATACGGATATGCTATGGCACAAAAAGTATAGGGACAAGACTTAATCAGTATAAAGCCGCCAACATAGCGCGCGCACAGAATTTCGAGAATTACATACCCAGTGAATATGGTGAGTTGTGCCACCGGGCTCATGGAACCTTTGCTAGCTCGTCGGCTGAGTACGCATACGCGTCATGAGCGTCGTCGTCGGATTGTTCCACCCTCGCCAATTATATGCTTAAAAAAACACTCCGCGGTCTATAATGCCGCAGCGGGGTCTCTAAAAATACGACTGACTATACGCCAGCACGGCTTCGCGGTGTGGAAATGTTGCTGCCTGGCAAAATCCCCTCGTTTAACGACCCACAAACACAACTGCGATGCAAATGTGCGGTGATGGGCATGAAGCAGGAAAATAGAGAAAAGGGGGAGAAAAGAAGCCATCTTGGGAAATGATTTCTGTGTGCTCATGATGTCTGCGTCCAATCGCATCGTATCCTCCTCGTCGCTTCCTTCAGAGCCATCAGTCACATTCAAGAACTCGCCTTTTTTCTCGCGCAACGGGCCCAGCGCTACTCTTCCCTCTCCATCTGACGTCCTATCTAAGGCGGCAACCTCGGAAACATCAGGCTCCAAATGGGCGAAGCGGCCTATATGCTACGAATCGCTCGGGCTCGCGGTCAAGTTCGGCCAAGAGCCACGTGTGACTGTTGCCGAGGGCCAGTGTCTCTGGGCTCTTGGATATCTAGGCTTTCCCGTGCCAGAGATTTATGGCTGGCGTCAAGAGGGTGACTGCACGCTTTTGTACATGGAGCTTGTGCAGGGCGTCACGCTTGAGGAGCACTGGGAATCGATGGGGGACCAGGACCGAGTGGGTCTTTGTGAACAGCTGAGATCAATACTCAACAAGCTACGTTGCTTACAACAAGAGCCAAGCAATACGTTCATCGGTACGGCCCTCTCTCCACCCTTTTTTCCACGTATTAGTTTTGACGGTACGGCACCAAGGCCATGTCAATCGTCGTCACCTTTGTGATGTCAGCATTGCCAACGGAGTACTGCCTCCAGCGGGGCCGTTCTCATCCGTCAGCGAGTTTCACGATTGGCTGTCACTCATGATCCGGAGAGTGGCAAGGAAGCGCACTGGCCGGGGATGCGCCCCGACGAAATCCCCGACCCGTACAGACGGCTGCTGGACGACGAGGCCAAGATTGTCTTCACACACGGAGACCTCCACCGAAGCAATATCATCGTCTCACCGGACTCTTGCCGAACGTGCATACACTCCTTAGTACTTCCGGGGTAATGGTGTGTGCCCATTTTTACCCCATTAGTCCAGTTACCCCGAATTTCAAAAACCCCCACCCCCCTCGCCGAATCGTTTGCGACAGCCAAGCACCGCGGAATCCGCGCCGAAACGGGTCCAGTTCGGCAGGTTCTCGACTGCGATAAGAGAAATGCAGCATGCTTTTCGGCCGAGGCCACCACGCCTTTCCCAATCGGGCCACTCTCGAAATGAGTCATTCTGGCTCATCCTGATTCATGCGAGGGGGTGGTCCCACCTTTGCGCCAAGGCCCCATGCAGCGTTTTGGCTGGCACACCGTTTTGTAAACGGAGGACCAGGGGAGTGAGAAGGCCGGATGTAATGGGATGGAGATGTCGACTTGGCCATCAGACAAGGTCGAAATGATTCATTCTGAGTCTTGATGAGCTGAAAGTTTACAATACGGGTTTCTTGGGCATGGGGCGATGGAAATGACCCGGAAAATGTAGATATCTGTAGACTTGTAGCCAGTCAGATAGCAGATACAGCATCTTCATCGATTCGAGAAGGTCGCATCAAGCAGTACGCTGGATATCCACTATCAATCACATCGGCATCGGTGGTTGCCCTTTGTAAGCGCCCGTTCCCCCCAAGTCCCCACACCCGTCAATCCACCGTCCATGAAGAGAGAAACGGAATCCGACGGCATCTACATGAGTCGCATGAGCCGAAAAAGGAAGAGAACGACATCGTCTGAAAGACAAATATAGAAGCACATTCATTTAGAAAAAGCAACTTCATTCATGCGCATGCTAATCAATGTGCATCTGAGCCAGATCCTTGTCGGCAATTCCTTTGTTTGGTCCAGTATCACATCACCGCAGATTCGATAGCAAGGTGGTATCATCACGTCATGGCAAAACATATTTGAATCAAAATATCGCTATATTTATATTACTAAATGACAGGAAGCATCGCGCCCATGTTGGACCGATGTCCCCTACCAGCGTCGCCAGTTCGCGACTTCGCCGAATCATCATGTGAGACAGCTAACAAGGGTGCTTTGTTGACTAAATAGCGAGGAATCCCGTTCTTCTTCAATCCCAATGGTCGACAGAGTCAAATGTAAATGACAAGGTGGGCGAGTTCACCATCTTACTTCTTACCCAGCATCTCCCGCAACGCATCCGCCTCGGCCTCACGACGCGCTAGCTTCAGGCGCAGATCGTCCCGTTCACCCGTCATGTCAGCGAGAGCCTGTTCCAGCTCAGCAATGCGGTCGAGGCGCTTCTGCCGATACTTGCGAGCGGCCATGGTGTTGCGTTGGCGCTTGAGATCCTTGACGGCAGCTTCGTCCTCGGGCGAGGATGCTGCCTTGCGCTTGGTGCCGCTGGACGAACTGCTGCTGCCGGGAGAGTGCTGGTTGTTGATGTTGAGGGTGAAGGTGGAGAAGCCCGATGAGTTGGAGGCGTAGGAAGGTGAGTTTGTAGAAGAGTTTGGTGCAGTGGTGGTAGTGGTGGGTTGAATAAGCATGTTGGTTGTTGACGCATCTGGAGTGGACTGTTCAAAGGTCGAGCCCATGCCGCTGATGGTATCCTGAGTGAAGAAGTCCGCCTCAAGTTGAAGCGAAAGTCCATCACCCATACCAAGCGGCATGGTTTGAGTGGCCATGTCGGGAATCAAGACACCGCCACCAGAAAGATCGATACCTGGGTCCAAAAGACAGCCTTGGAGAAGCCAGTTGTCGTCGACCTGGTTCAGTCCGGTATCAGACAGGAGCAAGTCGGGCGAAACACTGTCGAGGTCAAAGGCAGAGGCAGAAGATCCAACAAAGTCGCATGCAAAATCGAATTCAGGAGAGTTGTCGAGGAGGTTGTCGGGTTGGGATGGAAGTAGGCTGAGAAGCCCCAGGGCATCTTGTTGGCTACTCCTATGGTGGTTCGACGAGGACGACGGCCTGGTCGGGCTGGTAGGTGAACATGATGGTTCGGACACACATGGCTGATGTTGTGCCGGCTGTGACCATTGACTCAGAGTAAGGAAGAGCGGCCTCCCCTACAGGCTTGGAGAGGCCGTTAGGCTGGAATGAAGGGAAGAGGGAGCGGAGGCGGACTACTGTGCAGTAGATCCGGTGAGCTTGATGGGGAGGAAGAGAGGCGGGGTTGGAGAGCGAAAGCAGAGGAGCATTTATAGCAAGTTGACGGGGACGCACGGGGCGATCCGGGTGGGTCGATTGCGAGATGCAGCGGCGACAGTTTGTTACGGGCGCCGCGAGAGGGGCCGAATGGCCCAATGGGGGAGGTGGTGTGTCGCACCCCTCCAGCCAAACGGTGGCTTGATGATCCATCATTGGGGCAGTACGGAAACGACGCGCGACAATGCACCTGTTCTGGAATGACTCAGCCCGAAATCCATCTGCTGCATTCTTCATATCCTCAATTGGCCCGTCGCCTGCCGTCGAAACACCATCGTCAGACGGCACCGCCGAATTCCCTTTCTCTGCCGCCGATCCCATCACGTCGGTGGCGTGCTCTAGCAAAAGGCTCCGAACTCTCGTGTTCAAAGGGGGAAAAAAAAAAAAAAAAAAAAAAAAAAGGGAAACAAAGCGCAGGTAAGCACACTAGCGACAGGTTAAGATGCAGCGATTAGGCTGCGAAAATTTGTGGTTGCTA